>CM068368.1:91814940-92349940 GCA_034769895.1 Magicicada septendecula
ATAAAAACCAACAAATCATACGTAGTACAATGCATGTCGGAACTGGCATAGAGACACAGACACACAAACAACGACTTGTGTCTGACTGTCTGAGTGTCGGGCAGGTGTACACTTTCGACAGGCTACAGGCGTGTCCACGGCTGTACTTTCACGCAAAAAATTTTTAAAACTATTCGTCATACTTTCCTTAAACTAATTATTTACAAAATAATGCCCCGGATAAATATGCAAATATATGTATTGTTGCAAAATATATAGAAACGTAACGATTACTATTATTATTATTACTCGTATTATTATTGTTATTATTATTGATATTATGATTTCATACCGCTGCAAGTGGCAACTGAGGCTATACTTACAAAGAACGGAGTATCTAGGGGTGATTCTTTGCATTGGGAGAAAATCAAGTATGCAGCTGTTAAGGCGGCTCACATCACAACAAAGCTCAGTAGGCTTATTGCGAGTGTAGGAGGTCCCCAAGAGGCGATTGTTGATGGCGGTCACGGAATCCATCCTTCTATATGGTTGCGAAATCTGGTCCGAGGTACTAAAGACGGAGAAATACAGGAAACGTATGGCATCGGTGAAGAGAAGAGAGCCCTCAGAGCCTCTGAACGGATAGTGCCAGAGCCAGTAGTCCTGGTGATAGCGGGAGTGATTCCTACAGACCTGTTGGCTATGGCTCGAAAGTATTTCTTCTAAAGAAGAGATGTAATTGGAAGGGATTCACCAAAGTATGAAGCCAGGGAACTCACTCTCCGGCACTGGCAAGATCGATGGAATAGGGAGGACAAAGGAATATAGACCACAGGACTCATATCGAACTTGAAGGAATGGAATGACAGCCAACGCGGTGAGGTTAATTACCGTCTGGCACAGTTCCTCAGTGGTCATGGCAATTTTAACGCCTACCTTCACAGAATGGGAAAGGTGCAAAGCCCAGCGTAACAATACGGTGACTCTCCCCATGAAGATGCCGTGCACACTTTTTCCGAATGCAAGAGATCGGGGATTCACGCCCGAGGGTGTAGTTGAGATTATGTTTCGTGGCAAGGAGGAATGGGATCGTATTTCTGCATTTATTCAGTGCAGAATAAAAATAAAAGAAAAGACGAGCCCAAATTGCATCCACCGGGAAGTAGAAAATAAGGGACAACTACAAGGAGCCCGATAAGGGCGCAGCAGGCTCCATCCTGAAGTAATGTGCTAAGTAGTTGTTCGAAGATTGATATGAATGCCTGAATTAGAGATGGATTTTTTTAGTGAGCAAGAGTCCCACACACAGGGGACACAGGGTTTCTCTGAGGGTGCAAAAGCATTTTCTCCCTAAAAAAATTTATTACTATTTAAACATTTGAAAAATTGAGAAGGCATTTGTAAAAGTACAATAAGGGAAGCCCATATAATAAACCACATATAATTATAAGAAGAAACTCATACTAACAATATACAGTACATATATAATGGCAGCGAACATTTAGTCCTGTTTCAGAGTGGTAAAATGTCTTTTAAACAAATTCTGAAAGAGTTGAAAATAAAAAGAAAAATGGAGGGTTCAAAATAACACCTGACACTGAAACAGCTGGGCGCTTGCCTGGACAATTTGTTGTTTGTTATTCTCTCTACAGTCAGTAATCATTTATTTCAATATTAATATCTAGCAATCTTGTAGTTTATTGGGAAAGTGTTTAGTTCTTCACAAATATAGTCATTTATAATTTTATCCACTTCTGTACATCGCTTTACACATTGTAGGAAGCTTGGAGCTTGGCTCATCCATCGGATCTACTGAAACCAAAAATAAACTTTTGTTCTGTAATCATACGAATCACAGCGATATCTGATCAGCCGTAAGTCTGAGTGTTTGAGAACTCTCCGACGTTCGATGAAATTTTAGCAAAAAATAATATCAAACATCTTAGATTCTGAATAGTAAACACAAATCCCATAAAACCAATACAAAGACCTCTAAACACTCTAAACAGTTAATATAGCTTCTTTTATCCTTCCCTAAGTTACCATAATGATATAAATAATTATAATAAGAGAATACTTTAAGGCATTGTATGATACCCTAAAAGGAGTTTCGCCTCGCATAAAACCAATACAAAGAGCTATAAACAGTCTAAACCAGTGGTTTCCAAACTTTTCAGTCCGCGGACCCCCCACAAATTTTAAAAATTCACGGACCCCATATGAGTTCTGAAATGAAACAAACAGTAAATATGATAGAAACTCTTATATTTTAATTAAAATGTATTAAAATCAAAATTCTCTTAACTTGCAAAATTATAATATTAATGCTGTAAAATATAGTTTAATGTGAATAACGAAAGCTGCTTTTGAACAATTAGCTTTGTAATATTGGGTTAATGTCTGACAATTACAATATTAAGTGACTCTCGACATCAAGTTTATTTCTTAACTTTAACTTCAAGTACGTGAGCTGGGAGAATGCCGTTTCACACAAATAAGTAGAGGGAAACACAGTTGAACACTTCAAAGCTTTTTTAGCGAGTTCAGGATAGTCAGTCATTATCTATAATCAGACGTCAGCTAGCTGTGATTGCGAAAACTATAATTTTAATGAACTGTCAGTTGAAAGTTCTGCCCATGAATCTTCTTCTTGTAGTGTAAGAGAGAGTTCTAGTCAGTTCGGCTGACAAATGGATCTGCTTCACAACATGATTTAAATACATTGTTAAAGCTATTGGTTGAAATTAATTTTACAGTTATAATTAGTTTGAAAAAGAAATAGTGGAATCTTCTTTAATTGTTTTAAGATTCTAAAATCTAGATTTTATAGCATAAAAATTCGGAGAAAATTACGGTATATTCTGTTTTTTCTTAAAAGTGTCTGCGGACCCCCTAAAACATTGTCGCAGACTCCCAGGGTTCCGCGGACCCCAATTTGGGAACCACTGCTCTAAAGAGTTAATATAGTTAATAATATTTTTGTTTATCCTTTCCTAAATTACCGTAATGATATAATTAATTATAATAAGAGAATACTTAAGGCATTGTATGATATCCTAAAAGGAGTTTGACGGTATTCGTTTCTACCCGATTAACATGATTGAGTTTTCCGTGTTACAAAACAATGTACATTTCACTTTGAGAGAAGTAAAATCCTAAACACAGGATTATCTAATCCCAAACACACGTCACCAAACAGGAAACTTTGTAAACTTTGTAGACTTCAACAAAATAAAATTAAGTAGTTTTATTGCGTAGTATATTATCACACATTACGAGAAAACCCTTCAGAACTTCTCGTCCGTAGCGTAGATTCTCACAAACTCTATTACGTCCATCAAAACACAACATCTAGTACATTAAATATAAACCTGTATCTGCAGAACGAAGTTAATGTTGTAGTAGATGGATTAGTTAGACTTTCAAAAGAGTTTACAGTACTCAAAGAAATAAAACAAGGATCGAAGCATTCTTTTCTAGGATTCTTTAATGCGTAATCCGAAAGGCAACAGAAGATTGAAACAGAAGGGAGTCCACAGTTGAAGGAAAACCTCAAACCTTCAGTTTGCGAACGACCCGTAATTCGTGCTCCTCGAACAAAATTCAACCGCTCCAAATGTATCCCGGTCGATTTGGTGCAGATCAAGACATCAGATCTACACTGCACAGAACATTATTGATAGGCGTTCGGCTTAAACCCGGATTATCTAAGTGGGGGCTCGATTTCAAATTACAGGAATTGCGAACGGGTGTATTTACGGGGGGGGGGGGAATGAACGGGATAGGACCCCCCCGAAGGTCGAAAAAGTTGACGAATTTTGTTAATCTCTTAACTTTTAAGATGTTTTATTGCTTTTTCAGCTGTGCACGCAGATATAGTAGTAAGCCTGACTATTTTTTTAATATGAAAATAATTTTATTACACAGTCTAAGTGTATACGTTAGAAATATGAAATATAGGAATAAGTCAATAAGAAATATCAATTCATTCAATAAGTACCTTGTAAACAGTGTTTCAATAATGCGTATTTTTAATAACAATAATAATAATAAAACAACGACAACAACAACAATAATAGTACGTAATATAAACAATAATGCCCCCTCCTCAGAAACCCAAACTTATATGTGAACCTACAACTTGGACTCTGAGAGGGGGGAGGGGGCTGTCACTCATTAACTGGCTAACAGGACAGTGATAATGAAGTTCTGACAAGGTTGAGTTTACCGTATAAAAACATCGTTACCCACGGTGGGACTCTGACTAGCCATGGCCAGCTGAGGTGGGAGGGAGACTGATTGGCGGCGAGCTTCCGCTTGCGTTTAGCGCGCTTGCCAGACACAAGCGAAAACTGGTCATCCCCCGACCCATCACTGTCCATGTAGACATCGCGTTCACTGTCACTGCCACTGGAATTAGAATCACTATCGCGGGGAAGCGGAGTGGAGACAGGAGCAGAGCCGCAAGGACCCAAAGAAAGCTTAGCAGCTCCGACAAAGGAATAGAGATAATGCTTGACGCCATTCCGGAAGACCGAAATGGACGTCAAAGGTAGTTAGAGGATGAACTCACCAGCACTGTACTGTATACTCAAACCAGTGGCGGCTCGTGGTTCTGACAGTTGGGTGTTCAATGTCTGAATGTTTCTACGAAGATAAGTGCAATTATCCCATTCCAAATAAGAGACGGGGTGGATCGCAACATGAAGACATAACTATTGTAATTGGACGAGATCGGTCCTCTTTTTGTAATTAGACGAGGTCGTCGTCTCGTAGAGAATTTGTTATAAGTTTTATAATTATTATTAAGGTTTGGTTTTTTATTATTAGTTTTTTTTTGGTTTAGTGATTTATTCAATCCAATTCAACTTTTTTTGTATTGAATCCAATATAAATAAATCTGTTCACTTACTCTTGAAGTTGTTTATTAAATATGTTTAGATTTTTTATTTTTTTTATAATTTTTGTTCAATGTCTTGAGTTCGTATTTGAATAGTTTGCGTTGACTTTTCTGCCATTAGCTGAGGTGAGTCGATCGGTGCATTCCTGTACTGAAATTAACATAAGCACACCATTTATATAATACTTACTAGCAGTTGTAGTATGCTAATGATATGCGATAATATTGCTGGCGAGAATCATTAGATTTAAATTCTCGCTCTGGCTCCTGGTACCAACCGTCTCTTGTTGCTCACCTAAGCTGTAATTCTATTCTTTTCAATAAATGTCAACACTTTAATCTGTTCGTGAAATAATAGTTATTTATTTAGCTCAAGTTGAAAGATTGTTGTTACAATTCTATTATTTATTTTCTTAACAAAAAAATAATTAAAGTTGAGTATGGACTCTTAAAGTTATGGACTCTCAGGGTGGTAAGACTGCATTTTGAAAATCGATTATGTCTGTTTGTAAATAAATTGGTTATTATGCTTTATAAAATTTGCAGGTTCTTTGAGTCTGCAAGATACACTTCAACAATAAAATGCACTACTGCGATAATGAGTAGGCGGAGAATAAAAATATTAATTGTTGCTTTAACATAACACAAAATATGAACGATTGTTCATTGTTTACAATTGAGGTTAACTACGGTTCATGGTAACCTTACTTATTTGAAATTAATGAATGGATGCTTCTTTGAAGGCATTACTTATTTTGTAAAACATTATTATGAATTAAATTCAGTGTTATTTTTTTGAATGATCTCCAAAATTGGATATAAACAAAACAGGTAATTCAAATTAATTCACTACTACTAGGGTTCACTCATGTGTGACCTTGAGTTAATGTACTACAATTAAATACAATAATATCTTAAAATTATTAATTGTTAGGGTTCATTGTTTCCTCATTGATTATTCAACGTCTCTTCTAAAACTATTACAATTAATTTCAATCTAGAAAGTTAAAATTGTCATTAGCAAAATCTTTCATTTGATTATTGTTTATGTCATTTTTCAAAGTCCCCTTCCTTGTGGAAATCGGGTTATTTGTTATTTAATTTAAACAAATTAAATCCGCTATTGGCGTTCTTTAATTGATTAATGATTTATTATATAATATAATGATCATTTGCACTGATACTTGCGTATTCTGTTGAGTCGAAGAATTAACACTTTTTAATTTTTAATAATTAATTAATATTTTAATTAATTTTTATTAATTCACATCACACACTGCCTGTACGCATGAACTCTGTTATAGAACACTTTGAAAATAGACTTCACTGTCCTTTTGGTCCGACCTAACCTCAACTCAAAGTTTCGAGGTTAGTTGTGCATTATCAGCTGTCGGCTGTCAATTCAATGTTATGATGGCCGCTCTGCTAACCTGGAGTATCTCTCGATTGCCGGTGATGAACTGATTGATGTTACCTGGTCGGGATTCGGCACTTCGTACTTTTTAATGAGCTTTGATTGGCTAATTGTCTTTAAGTCGTGTACTCTCGGCGAGGTTCGTCAAAATAGAAGCTTAAACTAGCGTCAGTGGCGGTTGGGTCCAAGGCTATGATTTACTGGTTACACGACCACGCGCAAGGGCTTGTCATTTATTAATTTTTTCTTATAAGTCAAATATCTTATCTATAATTACACTGACAATATTTTTATAACTCCCATCGTTTCTATCTTTTGATTACGAGTAATTTGCATACCCTCATCATATAGTTCTGATATGGGGTTGATAAAACCGCACTTGGTAAATTAATAATACTTCTTAAGTTACCTAATACATTAAATATATTGTTTTTATCCCGTGTGTTCATGGTGATAACATATTATTACTGTATTATGCACTTTTTACGCCTGGTCATGTACTAATAGTTGTAAAATATCCATTTTCCTAGGTTGAAATTCTAAGCCTATTATCACATACATTGTTTATTAATAATATTACAATAATAGTTGTTGATAATACCATTTTATTATGGCCTATGCATAATGCATTGGTCATTATCACTTCTGATAGTGTCCTTTTTATTTATCACTGGGTTTTATTACCTTAATTATAGTCTTTTAGGTGAGTTTTCAATACTCTTGAAAGTTACATTTTTTCGTGAGTTGTAATTCTTTCACATTAATCTCATTATTGTTTTATTATCTATTATCAGTGTTCTGATAACACTGTTAGTACTGTGCAGTAGTTAATTCTGCATTTACATTGACAATTACTTTGGTTTGAAGTTACTCTGACTACTTGCATCTAGCTGTTAGTAGGGTTTACTTATTATTTGTATTATTCTTGTTAATTAGGTGGATATAATCCTTGAATTTACTTATTTAAACGTTATTCTGCCTTATTCAGTGTTATTGGTTGAGTTCATACTCTTTTATTACAAGTTTACTTGATAATTGTGTTGTCTCATGCAACCATTCTATGTGATGCATATGGTTATATTAAATTACATCAATTCAGCCTTTATGTTTCCTTAATACATTATTTGTTGTACATTAAATGTTCCTTATATTATCTATTTATGTTATACTACAACACATTTTAGTTCAACATTTCTTTAGTCTTATTTTTCTATGGTTTTGTTAAAAACTAGTTGGCCAGATTAGGTTATGTTATAATTTAGTTATTCAACAATGGTTGTGACGATTTAAAAAAATGTTTAAATAGCACAAATGAAATTTTTGCTTTTATAACAAGTAAGAGTATTATCCACCTCTTACCTGTACATAGATTCCTGCATCAAAGTGCAAATTGTCCCGTACCAACACGCAAAGCACGGTGTTATTTAGCTAAAAATAATAATTCCGTTAATTAAATAAAAGACGTACTAAATAAATAAGGAAATTCCTAATTCATAACCAAAAGGTAACATAAAGTATTACAATTTAATTAATGAATAATTAATACTACTTAAAAGAACAAACTATTTTCTCAGCGCGTAAAACCGCGCCAGCTTACAGACCCCTTGCCGCTAAACAATGCCCACATTCGCTGGAGAAACTTCGACATGTAAGGATGTCGCTACTGTGTTGTCAATATACACGTAGGCGTATATCGTTAAAAAACTATTCAATCAAGTTTGTAGTGATTTCAATTTAACCCAATGTAGCGTGGAAATAATAATTAAAAAAAAATATATATATAATGTAGTGCGTGGTGAAGAAATATGTAATTAAAAAAAAAAAAAAAAAAAAAAAAAGGAAACCGCCAACACATCTCTTAACAAACTGTAAGTAGTAAGATATGTTCCTTACCAGATTTTAGTGCTACTAAAATAAGAACTGTAATTACAATGGTAAAATGTGAACAACCGACTCCAGAAGAAGAAAACACAAACAACAACCGTATGAACTTCTAGTACCAAAATTCAATCGTCTAGAACCAGACTACCTTTTGGAAGCAATCAACCTAATGGAGCATCAAGAGGAACCGTGTATCACACCCTAGAAGACGACTGGAGATGACCATCACGGACCCCACAGCAAACTCATGTTATATTCAGGTGATATCAACTCATAACATTTGTAAAAATTTGTTTCAACAAGAGAAGTAACAAAAGAACAGTAAAGAGCTTTTGACAATTTAAAGATTAACATATATATATTTGTAATCTCTGTAATGAAGTAGTAATAACATTACGATGTTTAGATGTAAGGTAATTCAAAAATTTACACCCAAAATTATTCTTCAAATAATTTGGTTAAAGTTGTCATAAATTAAAACATAACAAAGTTGAGACCCGGATCCGTGGTATTTAAAACTATATCTAGCTGAATGCTTTTGAGATAAAAAGAATAAGAAGTAAAAATTTTCAAAATATTAAATGCAGAATTTATTAGAGTACTTCTTTAAGAGTAAAGTAAACTATGAGATATAAATATAATTATAAAGAGATGTTTTTGCTAACACCAAGCGAGTGAATAAATTTATGCAACCCTTGACTAATTCCTAAATAATAATGTGTTATAATTTGTTAGTGAGTAAGGTTTACTAACAACGGCAGCTAGTTTAATTAACAGGTAACAAATTGAACTGGTTCCCGACTTTTGTAATGTCTTAACAAGGGACACGTCACATGGTTGATGGTCAGTTTTGAATTTCTACATTATACCTGAGTTATTTAACTTTATATAGCACTGGTATATTATTGTTTATCACTAGATTTCAATTTGTTTATCTTCACAATCTTTATTATTGATAATTAGTGGTTATTTACAATTTCAATTCCACCTTACAATCTGTTATTAGTGTTTTGGACATAATCCCTTTTCGTAATGTTTACACATCATTTAGCTATGAAATTATCATACTGTTACTCATTCTCTTTATTAACTTCTGTTTTCAATAATTAACTTTTATTGAGTTCTGTTTGTATTGTATTGTTAAGGAAGGTATTTGATTAATAAGTTTAGGTCAGTGTCAATTTACAGCTTAGGGATTTAAATCATGTTGTTTGTCTCACTTATATTTTCTTTTTCTATAATAATACTTTTATTTGCATATGTTAATTCATTCTAATTTATATTATCTCCCTTTGGTGTTTGACCTGATTATGTTTTCTTCTTATCTGCACTGATTCCGTCCTCACTCTTAATAAGTTTCTTCTTGATGTTGTTGTCATTAGTTTCTTTCTCACTGTTTGATCTATTGGGTAATTAGGTATGTTGTCTCGTCGTTAGTCTTGTTTTCTTTTCTTCAGTTGTACATTTACTGGTAATTCATTATTTATTTTATTCACCTATTTTGGCTTATGATACTTCCTTTATTCATAATTGTAGGTTCAACGTTGTAGATAATTTTATTTGTAGTGGCTTTCAATTCATTTGTGATACGTTGGTGTTGGATGTGTTATATGTACCATTACATATTGGCTCCCTACTAGAATTGATTATTTCTGAGATTCTTCTTTAGTATTGAGAAATTATCAATTTTTTTTATTTTACTCTTTAGTCACATATAATGCTTTCATATTTCTATCTACCTCTATACCTGTCTTCACTTCATTAACTTTCTACCTTTTATCTTCCTTCATAGTTCTGGAATCTAGTTAAATATCTTCTTGGGCTGGTGTGTTATCCCTTAAATATTTAGTTTCCCTAATATTTTTCCCTATCATGTTCAGTCAGGTGGGCACTTTTGTCTCCATTACTCCGCTGTCAATCCTACACCTTCTGAGTACAGAGGGACGTACCGTCTGCTCAGAACAATGATTGCTGGAACATTTCTACAGTCAATTCATTATATAAAAACTTATAAGTAGTCGATTGGCGACTGATAAAAAACACTCTTGGGGTTATTCACTCTTTTGCCGTCTATATTTGATTATACATTTTCTTCTGGATTCCTTCTTATTTTCTGTAGATCTTTATTAGTTAATGTTGTTGACAAGTAGCATGTGTAAATACTTTTTATTTTTCTTCTTGTTGTGACAGATGTTCTTCGTATTGATTTTTTCTTTCTTCTTCTTGATCAATTCCCTTTCTTATAATCTCTTTGGTGTTTTTCTTCTCTACTCCTTCAAATGTCTGATTTTTAACATTTATTCTGGATGATTTTTTCTTCTTATTTTGGTTTAAATCATTATTAAAGTATCTGTGTCTTGTATTAAGTTTAATACTCGTTCTGTTTGATGTCTTGTATTAGTCCTTTGCCCAGTAGTCGTTGTCTAATCTTTATTTATTCCTTATATTATCATTTTTCTTCTTTATCCTTTCCCTTTCTTATAACCTTCTCTATATAATTCTCTCTTTGGTGGTTTTCTTCTCTACTCCTTCAAATGTTTGATTGTTAACATTTATTCTGGATGATTTTTTCTTCTTATTGTGGTTGAAATCATTATTAAAGTATCTGTGTCTTGAATTATATATAAGATGTCCTTGTGTATGCAGTAGTATGGGGTGATCCTATCATCTTGTTCATTTAACCTTTTGCAAATGTTTCTCAATTTATCGTCACTTTCTTGTTGGTGTTTTATTTTATTGATTATTTCGGCCAGTTCCGTCTTGTCTTTAATAACATGGTAAATTTTTGCTACTGTCTCCTTTTCTCCCTCAAAAGTTTGATCTTGTATATTAACTCTAGATAACACATCTGCTGCTATGTTGCACGTTCCTGGTACATACTGCCAATTGATGTTGTATTCCTACAACGCTAGTGTCCATCTTGTCAGTCTCCCATGACTCAGTCTGCAGTTCTTCAGAAAGGATATGGATTTGTGGTCTGTCCTGACCGTTAGTGTGTAACCCAAAATGTAGTTTCTAAATTTGTTACATGCAAATACAATGTTGAGTAGTTCCTTTTCTGTTGTGTGATAGTTAAGCTCACTTTTATTTAGTACTCTGCTTGCGAAGCTAATCACAAGGTGATTCCCTTGGTCGTCTTCTTGGTATAAAGCTGATCCTAGACTTACGTCGCTGGCGTCGCAATTCATGTAAAACGCTTTTTTAAAGTCTGGGTGGTGTAACATTACTGATTCTAAAAATTTGTCCTTGATTAGTTGGAAGGTTATATCTTGTTCTGGTCCCCACTTCCACTTGTCTTGAGATGATAGCTAGTGTGAGAATTCTGCTGTTAATTTCGAGTAATTGCTCTGGAATTTTTTATAGTTGCAGATGCCTAAAAATGATTGTAACTGCTTTTTGTTCTTGGGTGTTGGGAATAACTGTATTGACTTTATCTTTTCTTGTGATGGGGTGATTCCGTTTTCTGACAGGTTGAATCGCAGGAATTGTACTTCATCTGCGATGAACTTAGATTTTTCTAGCTTCAGTGTCACCTTATTTTCTGCTAACTTTGATAATATTTGATTAATCCTACTCGCTTATAAATTGTGATTAATTCTTCTACTTGATCGTTGGTTATTAGTCTATCACTTTTAGCTGTTTGGAACTTTCGGATCTCTTCTAATTTTTCTTCCCACAGGTCGTCTCTCTTTCATTTTCATAATTAATCTCTTCTCTGGGTATCATATTCCTATAATTATTGTTTTCCCTAACATAACAAATGATCCGGTGGTGAGGGGCTTCTTTGCTTCCAATTAACTCCGCCGTCCATTGTATATAATTTGAGTTCAGAGATACTTTCGCTCTGCTCATATCAATCACAGCTGCGTATTTTCTTAATACGTCACAGCCTATTAACAAATTAAACGGTAACCCACTGGCTACTAAAAAGATTATAGGAATTGTTTTACCTTGACTGGTGACTTCTAATTGGACCTGTTTCCTTATGGTTTTATTTTGTCGTCCTGTAGCTCCGATTAACGTGATATTGTTTATCGGTAAGGTTGGTATTGTTTCCTTATTTCCATTTTGTATTTTGTTTAATTCCAGTTGATCAATCAGTGATACATTAGCTCCTGTGTCGATCATTATTCTCGTAGTTATGTCATTCACCTCGGCAGATATATAAGCGATCTCGCTGTTATTGTTATTAGTTTTCGTGGTTTCTTCCTCCATTAAATCTCCCTTAATATCCTTTAGATAATGGTTACGTATTATAGTAAATGTTTCGTTGTTTATCGTTTGTTGTCGTAGTCCTTCATACCCAATAGATCGGATCAGTGAGGGTTTCGTAGAAGTTTTCACTGCCGCTGTCCGTTTAAAGAGATAGCACACTCTTCACCGCTCCTCTTTGTTGTGCTAGGCGTGTGATTCTCTCTTCCTTCGGGTCTATCTGTGTTGCTGTACCTTTGTTCGCTGTTATGATTTCGGCGGACATCTTTACTACTGCGACTGCTTCGCGAGTCATAACCAGACTCTCTACTTCTTACATCCTGGCTGTATTGATTGTGTCGTTCGTTAAAGCTGCGACGTCCCTGGTAGAATCGCCTCCCTCCATTTTCCTCTTCAGCTCGAACGTAGTTCGTTCTTCTAAAATTTCCTTGGTTCCAATTGTTATTATTATTCGGCCTGTACTGGTTATTATTGTTGTTCGACCTGTATTGGTTGTTATTATTAGTTGGCCTGTACTGGTTTCCGCCGTTGTAATTTGGGCGATAATTGTTGTTGAAATGGTTATTGTTATTTGGCCTGTACTTTGGGTTATCTCTATTGTACTGATAACTATTCCCATTATTAGCCGGTCTTGGATTCTGGTCGGCACTGTTCCGGTTTGGGTTGTTGTAATTGCCCCGATAATTGTTCCTGTTGCTGGTCTGGCCGTTTCGTTCGAAGTACGTGTCCGGTCTCTGGCGACTCCTTCGGTAATACCTCTCGTGTTCATAATTGTCCAGTAATGCGGACATAGTACGTATTTGTCCGTTGAGTCTCGCTCTGGCCACGCCCTCTTCAAAATGGTATGCCAATTTGGTCACAAGGCACTCCTCCGGTATCTTAGGTTCAAGGTTCCTGGCCATGCACACTTTGCCCAGGAAGTATGCCGTGAGTGTGGTTCCCTTGTTGCGATCGTATTTCCCATTACAGATGTCGTCGCGCACGATATTCTGCGTCGACTCGGACCAATATTTCGCTTTAAAAAGTGTTTTAAAGTCGGCATAGTTTTGTATCTCGTGTCTGGTGGCAGTCCACCAGTTGTCATGCACGTCCTTAAAGTAATCGTCCAGCATACTCCGTATTGCTGTCCATCTGGTTTCACGGTTACGTGCTATATTTTCCTCGACCCTTTCAATGAATTCCATAGGATTTTTCTTATAAGTTTTGAAATTTATCGTCTCCCGGTTGTCCATGTTTGGTATTCCCGTCATCTGGATCGGTTGACTCCGGAATTAGTTAATCTCCTCTCTGAAGTTGTTGAATTCTCGCCGCTGTACCTCGGCCATTTTTCTTATCACTGTGGACCTGGTCTCGAACATCGTTTACTGTTGCGGTGATTTCTTCACATTTCGTTCCCAAGTTCGTTTGTGCTTGCGTCAGGTCTCCTTGTTTTTTTGCAATTAATTCAAATTTGTAAAATATATAAAAACACTTGGGTAAGTTTCACAAATTTTTTTTTTTTTGTTGATTAACTCTGACAGCTGTTTCGACTAGATAAGCCATTGTCAAAGAGGCGAGTGAATGAAATTACTGAACACAGGATGTTAGTGGAGTGTAGGTGGTGAACATCTGTTTAGGGCGTATCTGGAACATCTGTGTTGTGATGGAGATGGGGGGGGTGTACAAGAGACAAGGGAAGGTCAGGTGTCTTTAAAAACTAAACACAATCATGAATGCAAAATATAAAATTAACTGAACTAAATATAAACTGCATGCAAAATTTAAAATAACGATGAACATTCAAAATAATATAAAATAAACTAAACTAAATAACAGATTGCAAAATTTAAAATAATGACGAACATTCAAAATAATATAAAATAAATAAACTAAATAACAGATTGCAAAATTTAAAATAATGATGAACATTAAAAATAATATAAAATAAACTAAACTAAATAACAGATTTTAATAAAGGGGATACACAAAATTCAGTCTGTTCATTGGTTAAATTTTTGTTATTTTTTATTGCTTTTTTAATTTCGAAAATTTCTAACAAATCCATTTTTTTTTTTTACCTTTTAGTATGTTGTGGAGTAGTGTTATGTTTTTTGTGTCTATGAAGTGATTGTGCTGTAAGCAATGATCTGCAAAACCTGTATTAGATGTATTGGTTAAAATCGTCTTCTTATGTTCAGAAATGCGATGTTTCAGAGCACGGCTACACCATAATGTGTGATTTTAAGGTAGGCGTTGCCCGAGAGGGAAATAATCCAAGTAATTCTGGAGGGGGTGACTCCCCAAGAGAGATCTCGTTTGGTGTCGCAGACCGTCCACGTTGTTTTGTGGACCTGGACCGATTATGTGTGTTTGCCAGAGCGGTCCAGGCGAAGGACGAGTCACGGGAAAGAGCTGCCAGAGGTGACCCATACTCAAGTAGTTCATTAGAAGGAGCTAAAAATGACAAATATGGTGGTTGGTGGAGAACACAAGAAACTGTAAGAAAAACTGAATATTTTAGAAGTAATGAAAGCTACAAGGGGGTGGCAAGCGAAAAGACGGTAACCACAGTTACAGAAGAGAAAACAAATAAGTATGAAATTAACAGTAGAGGAAGAAGTTATATTAGTGAACAAACACCGGCAAGTAGGGATCCTTTAGCCAGGCTTTATTTCTATTTGGAAAAAAGTGAAAGTTTAAACGTTCCAGATGAAGTAAAAGTGCCTAATAGAGTAGTGTATGAAGAAGGTGAAGAGGAAGAAGAAGAGTGGAATTACTTCGGTGGATCAACACAAAACAACAAGAACACGTCTTCAACTGAATTAGAGGACTCAGATAGGACGTCACAGCTGAATCCAGATGCCGCAGAATTTGTTCCGGTATCTCCATCTCGGTTCATGATGGATCCAGATCCTGTAATATCATCATCACCTATGCATGGATATGAGAAGTCACTTGATAATGTAGCTTTACCATCGCAAGTAGAATTTAATTTAGACATTGCACATAGACCTGGACAGCTGGATTCCATGGTGGGAAATGTCGATGACGCTATAGCTGCTGAAAGTGGTGAAGGAGAGGAATCGGAAGAAGAGGCAGAAGAGCGGTCTGCAGATGCTGCACAAGGAAGTATATTTATAGGTGTTAGGGAGACTGAAGTTTCGGAGTTTGCGGATGGATACGGGGTTGTCCATACTGCAAGTGTGGTTGAAGGAGATGAGGTAGAAGTTGAGGATGAATTTGGTGGCAGCGTTGTTGAGTGTGCGAGTGAGAATGATGTAGTGTGTGGAGATTTGTGGACGTCTTCTGTATGTAGTGCTGAGGATTCTGATGAACGGAAAGAAATTTTGTATGGACCAGATGAGCAACTGGAAGATGGTGAGGATGTGCAGTGTCGTGATGGTGAGTTGGATTATGAGTACTATAAGGAAGAAGAAATAGAGGATGAGGAGGAAGTGGAAGAAGAGGACTATAACGAAGAAGAAATAGAGGAAGAAGAAGAGGAAGGGTTAGAAGAAAGAGAAGCAGGAGAGGCAGAAACAGAGGAGTTAGATGATGAGGATAATCCAAATCGGAGTGAAAGTAGTGATGTAAGTTACCTTGATTCTGATTCAGAAGAAACCAATCAGTACAGTTCAACACGAGATAACTTCTCAGCGAGTGATGTTCGGAAGGACAAGTACATAAAGTCTGTCATAGAAAAGGGAGAAGAAATGGGTAGCGGGTAGATATTCCCCACAGTCCCAGTGGTGTTCGTTTACTTCAGGGATGCGCCCCTGCCTGCGCGAGCCTTGGTTTTCTCCATTCATCCTTATTTCCGGAGGAAGCCATGTCCTTACCTCGAGTCCTGGCTCTTGACCTTTCAATGATCCTTGCCCTTTACATCTTCCCGATTTTCCTAACCCTCCCCTTAGAAAAACATAAAAAAAAGGTTTAGAGAGAAAAAAAATGGAGTTAGAAAAGAATTTAGTTAGAAATGTTGTGACTAGGTTGGTGTGGTGATGCTAGTGTTAGATTGTTGGTTGTCGTTTTATGGGGATTCTAGACATTGTCCAGGGGAGTTATATGCAGAGCATCTTCTAAGTACAGAGGAGGTGAAATGTTAAAAGTATTGACCTAGTAAATTATAAGCAGCTGTGTCGTTGTAAACTATGCGATCTTGGCGAGTTGGACTCTGAGCCGGTGATAGCCGTCTGCATGGTGGAATTTATTTGTTGTTTTCCTAATCTGATAAACCGTGCTTGCCTCATCTAACTGTTCTATGTTTTATATGTCAATTTCACGGCCAACCTGGTTGGTTCATCAGCTGATCTATTATTGAGATTGAATTTTGTTGTTAAATTGCCATGCCGCATTCTCGGTTGAATTCCCTGGTGTTTCTTTTGGTTAAGATAGAGTGTTGTATAGGCTGTTCAGTAGAGAAGTAACCCCTCTCTCTAGTTATGGTGTAGTCGAACTGTTAAATAAGAGTAGGGATTGATGTTCGCGTGCCCTCGATGCGGTCTTCTCTGCCTGGCTAATCGGGTCCGTCCGCCCTAGTGTAGGGATGTGGGCCAGTCATATGGCAAGGATTGTGATGCCTTGTTTTGCTGCATATTGCTGGTCGGTCCAAGTGGTGGAACAGTAGTGTATGGTCATTCACATATCAAGTGTCAGTGATACCTTGTTTGGTCTTCGGACGTGTATGTGAGTGACAGCATATATTTATTTGACGTGTATGTATTTATTTTAGCACAATAATTTTATTAATTTGACAGCTTCAAATACGTAAACTCAAGTGCAAATTTTTCGTGTATTCAAGTGTCTGTGTGTATTCGTGTATAACCTACCTATACATGTCCTGTAAACATTTCTATGTTTCATTTTAAAGTTTTAATTGTCATTTTATTTTTAGTGTAACAGTTTTTATTAGGTACACGCGCTGTAAGTGCTCGATGTGAAGTTCAGACTTAGTTCACACACTTGCGTATAGACCTACATTTGTCCCAATGGGGTTTTTACCAGCAGCTAATGTTCTTGTGTTCTGATTGGTCATCGTTTTTGTTATCGTCTGCAACTGCAGAACGTTCAGTTCTGTGTTTACAGAGAAAAAATACATTTAATATTAAAATGAATATTGATTGTAAACGTGTAAAGGTAACTATATCATTTTCGAAGATAAATAAAAAGCACAATTGAGAATTAATTCATATCATATCGTTTCTTACATTTATTACCCTGAATTGTATATTTTGTTTCAGCGTTTATCCCTCCAGAAACAAAAATAATTGATTAGTTAGACTCCAGATAAATACGAAACCAATCTGCGAAGTTAGTGCACAGGTAAAGAGGAGTTTTACCACAACTTATTACAGCAATAGATATCAAAACCAACATTGTGAGTACAAAAAAGTGAACCTAAAAACCGCCAAAACAGTATAAAATAAGTTTTCTTAATAAACGTATATTTCGTATACTAATGCGACGATGTGATCAAAAGGTTCATATTTATCTGGGGAGCCACTGAAATTATGTTTGTTTCTGGAGGCAACAAAGGTTAAAACAAAAACTACAATTCAGGGTAATAAATGGAGTACAACGATATGGTTACATTAATTCTATATTATGATTTAATATTTAATTATGACCACAATCAATATTAATTTTAGTATTCAATTCTGCATCCGGTATGCACACAGGCAAAACCCGATTTGGATAAAAATATATGGATTTCATTATAAATGTAAGTGTGGAGTGAACAGGTTGACGAGAGATTAGACAATAGCTGCGGTCGAACAGTAAAGAAGTTGTCCGAGCGGTTTCACGTTCGTCAGTCTGCAAACTCAAGTTCACCGCCGAACTGTACGCCGAGTGGTAGGCTTTTCGTTTCTGTGGAGTCTGAAACGTGAAAAAATTTTGTTATCTGTACGGCTTCACTGAGACTTCAACTGCCTTGAATTTGGGCACAGTGGGTCCATTTTTCAACAGACAATGGCACAATGCCACGCTTTAGACGACCTTGGTTCATCTTTTACGTTTGTTTGGTGTCCTGGTCATGTATGTATTCCAGGTAACGAAGAAGCTGACGCTGCAGCAAGACACGCTGCAGACAACCGAGAAGTCGGTGCAATTGACATACGACCTGACAACGCAAAAATATTGGTCTAAAGCACCTTCATTAATATTTGGCAGGTGATGGAATGGACGGCAGAAAAAACTTGCTGCCGTGAAGCAGACTTTGCTCGCCTGCCGTAAGTGGCAAATGTCAGACGATGGCAGTCATCGCGACAAGTTTGCGTCAGCAGACTGCGAATTGGGCACACAACTGACGTCTTCTTACCTCCTACGAGGACAAAAACCTCAAAGACACAACAAACGGGTGTCTGCACTTGAAGTGAAAGACTTAGAGTTCTTCTTCATATTCTTCTTCTTCTTCTCCTCTTCAATGATTAGGTTATATAAACTGTTCCGGCACCCATCTCATCCTCGGACGACCCACGTCTCTTCTACCAGTGCCTTTTTAGTTCAGTGCCGCTTTCGGCAATCGACCCTTTATTATCTTTTGCCGATGATCCCACCATTGTCTTCTGTAAATTGAAATAATTTCATTTATGTCCTTTACTTCGAGGTCTGCTTTGATATCTTCATTCCTTATTCTATCTTGCAATGTATAATTTAAAGTATTTCGAAGAAACTCCATTTCAGCACTCTAAATCTTGCCGCTTTCCTTTTTTGTCATGACCCACGCCTCACTCGCATAAATCAATGTGGGCATTGCAATTGTCTTATAAAATGTAATACTTGTGCTGTGTTTTGTTTTATTTCTAAGATATCTATCTATCGTACCGCAAATATTCCTAAATTGATTTATCTTCTCTTTTATATCATATTCAGATTCACAGCTTACTGCACAGCCGAGATATTTGAAACCGCTCACTTGTTCTAAAGTGCTGTTGTTCATAACTATTTTAGTCCTCACTGGATATTTACCTTTAAAGGCTATGTTTTTGGTCTTTCTTACTGGTCAGTGAGTACTTTCTTGCCACTTTTTAATTGAAATATGTCTCTTTGTAAAGCATCCTCATTTTCTTGAATGAGAACTATGCCTTCCGCATATAGCAGGGAACCCATACAAACTGATTTAGAGTGAAATATGTAATTAATTGAATACTGCAATACTCTTTCTGAAATCAGACAAAGACACAAAGGTCACCTAATAGAAAACCTTGGAAATGTAGAGTTAGCGGTAGAGAGCGGAAATCAGCAGCCTCACTCTATCGCCTGTGAATGTATATGTACGAATTTTCTTTGCCATTGGTAAGCTAGAGTGTAGATGAGAATCAACAATATAGTTGATCAACACTGCTGTTCATCGTCGTTGTGCTAAAGACCTTAGTTACCAAGCCCTTAAAACATTAAAAAAAAAATAATTCGGACTGACAAGACTGGTTTCCGTCTAAGTGTGCACAGTCAGTGGTCAGCTAGAATGTAGATGAGAAACAACTAAGATCACGAACGACGTCGCTGGGTTACAGCCAATGTTGCCTTAGTTGCCAAACATAAAAAGAAAATAATAATATTAAAATATTTCTTTCTGTCCATATAAAAAGAATTTTTTCAATATAAAATACAAAGTTTTAAAACAAAATACGAAAATTCAAAAAAGGAACCACAGTTGACACAAAAAAACTCAACTTACAGCTTATATAATTACATGAAGAGAAATAAAGCTCGTAAAACTGTTTAGGGATTTTGTTAAAATTACAAAAGTACTAGCAGCGGTGGCTAACATTCGTTAGGTGTACGAGCTTTGATCATAGAGTTCGTACAATCTTTGGATTTCTCGAGTTGAAAATATCCGATTCAAAGACCGTTTTTTACGATGTTGGACCATCTGGCTGTGACAATAAAATTGTCCAAGATTTGACAGCTAATTGAGTAAGTTGTGTCTTAGTATATTTACCCCTTTTTTTCAACATTATATAGGCAATGGAAGATCGAAGAGGTTGCATTACATATTGTGTAAGGAATGAGCTACTCTAACGAGGAGAAAATTTTACAAAAGGCTTTGAAGAGTATGTTGCCAGCGGCTTTCTCACGCTTGGCTAGCAAGTCCAGCGTCTGCATTAAGATCCATCCGGCAGAAGAGAAAGCGTCGATTGCGCTATCGTGCTTGGTGAGGGAAACCGTCGCGGTTTTATGTATGTTGTAACTAGACGATGTGTCCGTCTATAATTTATGGTTTAAATATTATTATTATTAAGTTGTCTCAGGGTTCTTTTACTGTTAATTGGGTCTTGCTCTCGGCTAATCGTGATTGTTCAATATCAAATTTTATTATTATTTTACCGTTTAGTGACTTATTCCCCTCAATTCAACCTATTGTTGAATCCAGGATTGAATAACTCGGTACTTACTCCTTTTTTCGTCGTATTAGCTGTCTGTTTAAATAATTTAATTTTGTATATTATATTTACTGTTAAAATTCTTTCACTTGACGTTCCGTTGACTCTTTGTAGATCAGCTGTCGTGAGGAGATCAGTTGTTTCTTCCTATACACTAACATACACAAACATAGATATGGTACACACAACAACTCATGTATAGTATTATTGTATAAGATTGTAAGTATGTTGATCTGAACGGTTGTAAACAAAACAAGGAATCATTCAATTTGAATAATTCGCATTCTCAGTAAGGTACCAACCGCCTCGTTTTTCTCCTCTAAGCTGTAATTTTACTGTTACAAATAAAGTCAACTCTTTCACTGGTAAAAAACAATAATGGCAATTTATTCAAATAACACACAGTGAAATTCAATACAATAAGGAGTTTTGTCCTTCTTTTTAGTTAACAATTAATACTTTTAAAGTAAACATGAACTCTAAAACAAATGATGAGCTCTAGTTGGCATGACTGCCTCTGGTTAGTAACACAATGTGTTTTGACAAATTTATAGGTTATGTCGGATTGTTCGACCTGAAAATTTAATAATGATGATAATAATAAAAATAGTAGGTTCTTTTAAACTGCAAAATACACTTTCTTGGAATAATAGCTACGGTTAGAGTCAACATAAAACTAAAAATTCAATGATTATTAATGAAAACATATAAAATATGAACCATTGTTCATAGTTAGGCACATGCTTTATACCTAGTTTAGTGCAACCTTATTTGGTTAGAAGTAGTGAATTATTTATTAATAATTAATAGTGATTGTTATAATCCAGCATCATGTACTGCAATCATCTATGAACTTGGATACTCCCATTTCAGGTAAATGTAATTTATTTATTATAGTTATCGCACTCCGGCGACAACTATTAATTGAATTTAATAACAAAATATTTATACTTCCATCTACTGATAGTATTAGAGTACATTTACTCTTCATTGATATCACAATGTCTTTGCTTATCCTAGATATTTACAGTATACAAATAGTTAAACTGTCATTACTCAGAACGTTCAATTTCAACATTGTTCATTTGTATTTATCGGTTCCCTTCTATTAAGGATAGGGAATTGAATTGTTTCTATATTTCAATTTTAATCGCTTTTAGCGTTCAGTTATTTTGCTTATAGACTAATCATGACATAATATTTGTAATTAATAATACTTGCGTCTCTCGTCGGTTGAAGATTTACACTTTATTAATTATTGACACTTTTTTTTTTAATTAATTAAAATTGATTAATTAATTATTTGAACTTTATCACAACACTGCACACACTCCTATGCGCATAAACTCCGATTAGATTACACTTGTAAATATACTGCACTGATTCTTCTGATTGATAACTTATGTCTCAATTTGAGGTTAACATGGTTAATGCTGTTTTGCTGTCAAACGCACGTTTTTCTGAGGCGTCGACTAGCGTGCAGTCCGCTTCGCTGTTGTTCAAAGACTGTCCCTGGTTCATGGGCTGGAATGATGAATTTCGGATTTTTTATGTGTTCTGATTGGTCAGTTTTTGCCAATTCGTTTATTTACGGTAGACTTCGTCAAAATAGACGCTATCATAAGCGTCAGTCTTTGGGGACAAGATTAACAAATTCTGGTTCACACGACTACGCGGAAGGGCTAAGCACAATGCAATTATTTTTAAAAGTCTAATATCTTTCTTATAATTGCACTGAGAATGTTGTGCTTACTCTCATTGTTCGTGTTTTTGAAAGACGATTAATTTGAGTCCCCTTATCATATATTTCTGATAAGGGTTATCAGACTTAGCACTTAGCATTTATGCTTGGTGTCCATTAAACCATTAATTATTAACAATTCATGGTTTTTATGTTATTTTT
Source organism: Magicicada septendecula (assembly GCA_034769895.1). Lineage (NCBI taxonomy): Eukaryota > Metazoa > Arthropoda > Insecta > Hemiptera > Cicadidae > Magicicada > Magicicada septendecula. The sequence continues at coordinate 91,837,593 of CM068368.1, forward strand.
ATAGTAATGTCTCACTCTTAAGCTACTGTACAAATTTCCCTTCAAACTATGTCCTATTATTAATACTATGTCCGTTTTCATAGCTTCACTCTTAAACTTATGGTCATACATTTTTGGTTTGCTCATTACTTAGTAATAAGAGTATTTAATTAACTTTTAACATGTTGTAATTAAATCTCGATGGGTTAAGTCACTACTGACAGTGTTCTTTTTCCCTAAATTATTGGTTTAATGCCTTAATTATCGCTTATGAATCAGGCTTGTTATGCCTATATGGCTTTACTTGGTAGTATTGTCATACATTTTGGTTTTTCTTATATCCTATTAATAACAACATTTAATTAAGTTCTAACATAGTATATTTATACCTTGGTGGGTTAAGTCACTACTGGCAGTGTTCTTTTCCCTATATTATTGGTTTAATGCCTTAATTATCACTTATGAATCAGGCTTGCTATGCCTATATGGCGTTACTTGGTAGTATGCTTAATATCATAGACATTTTAGATGTATTTTTCTCTGATTGATAACTGAACTAGTCACTAGGACCTTATAGTTATTGTGATGCAGTTCACTCTGCATTTGACTCTGTTATTAGCAAGGTTTGGTTGCTGTAAACTTTATTTGCAGCTAGTTGTCATAATGGTTGAGTTATAATTACGTTTATATAAACTATTTAAATGGTTATTTTGGTTACAATTGCTCATAGGAATAGTATTCTGTCCGACACCAAATCATTAATTGGGTTACTTGCTTTGTACAATGTGTTTATTACATAATTTTGGTTGCATAGTGTCATTTTGCCATTACAAGCATTTGGTCATACTTGTATTACTTAAATATAGCTTTTATATACTATTATACTATTAGCTATCGTGTACAAAACATTCCTTATATGCTCTATTTACTTCCTAGCTCATTACATTTTGGTCTAACATTGTTTTGGTTCATTTTTTATCAAGTTTTATTGAAAACTGGATGCCCAGATTAGGTTATGTCATAGGTTCAGTAAACATTGAAGTGTTGTTTATGGCTGTATATTTCTATCTTAAACTATTCGACTGGTTTTCATTTCATGTTTGTACATTGGTTATTGGTTATCAATAGTTCATATTTAGTTTACTACTGCATTATCTTATTTGTTGTTAATTAGTGGGTTTGTATGTACATCATTCCCACTGTACAATTGGTCATTCACTATTTTGGTTGCATATTCCTCTGTTTATTCTATAACTACACATCATTTAGCTATCATAAACTCATCTTGTCCTTATTCAGTTTGCTTGTGACTCTTTATTTACAATATTTAATACTTATTTACAATAATGTGTTTCATATAAACAATAAATGTGTTCATTAAATGAGTTGTTGTCAATGTTGACTTTGCCATAGAGCTTAGGGATTTATATCATATAATTAATTAACATTTCTTCTTTCTTCTTAATACAAATATTCTTTCAAGGTTTATGTTAGTGTGTCATACTTCAATCTTCTTCCCTTATTCTTGTGTTTGGTCTGGTGATCTTCCTTCTTCTTTCTTCTTTCTTCACTGATCTCCTCCTCACTATTGTTCATTTTATACATGATGTGGTTTTCACTTGTCTTCTTCACACTGGTTCATCCTTCGTCTTTCTTGAAGTTGTCCTTGTTGTGTCCTTCTTCCTGACTCTTCTTTCTTCTTTTGTTGTCTTGTCCTCCTCACTGATTTTTCTTTCTTCTTTGGTTGTGTGGTGTCCTCCTCACTGATCTATTGGGTATAGTATGTCGGTCGTCTCGTCTTGATTCTTCTTTTCTTCTTTCTTGGTGCATTTACTAGTGAATTCCTTTCAGTGATGCTTCACTTATTCTAACTTATGGTACTTTTCTTTAGTATACTTGGTGGTATTCTAGACCTTTTAATGTATTTTTTCTAGTGGTGGCCTTCAAAATAATTTTCAGTACTTAGGTGGATGTGGTAACATATTTACTGTTACATATTGCCTCCTTATTAGAATTGATCATTTCTGATATCTTCGTTTTATGATTGAAGGAATTATCAATTTTTTATTTCACTCTTAAGTCACATATAATGTTTTCATATCTTGTATTTACTCTTACACTTGTCTTCAGTTCACTATATTCTCTGCATCTCCTTCTTCTTCATACTCTTGGAATCTGGTTTAATTATATTCTTGGCTTGTCATGTTTTTTTCCCTTAAATATTTAATTTCCCTAACATTTTTTCCCTAACTTGGTAGCTGGAATCGATTCGGGTGGGCTCTATGGCTCACCTAACTCCGTCGTCCATAACTACATTCTTTCTGAGATCAGGGGTACCTCATCCCTGCCCAGTTAAATGATTGCTGGAACTTTTCTACAGTCAATTCATCAAATAATAATACTCATAAGCAGTCTCTTTCGACTAATAATAATAAACACTCTTGGGGTTATTCATTTTCTTGCCTTTCATATTTTATTATACACTCTCTTCTGGATTCCTTCTTCACTTCTGCAGATCTTCATTAGTTAATGCTGTTGACAAATAGCATTTGTAAATATTCTTCATTTTTTCTCCTCTCCTTATCGTGACAATATTGTTCTTCACATTGATTGGTTCTTTCTTCTTTTTTCTTGGTCAATTCTCTTTTTCACTATCTTTTCTACATAATATTCTCATTAATGGTCTCCTTTTCTCCTCTAGCAAATGTCATAATTTTTTAACATTTTATTTTGAATAGTACACAATTTTTCTTAAAGTGATAGTAAACATTGTTTAAAATATCTTTAGTGTGTTCACTAGTTGCTTGCTTTCGTTATGGTTTAGTCATCAGATATTAGTCTTCTTTTTCGTGTTACATATAACATTCATTTGACAAACATATTTCGTTCAATATTTAATATAATATTTGATTAATAAAATTTCTTCTTTTATATACAATATTCATTTAATAAACATTTTTCTTTTTCTTCTTTCCATCAGAATAGCCTCTTCTTCTGTTGGTGAGTTATTAGGTATACAATATTTGATAATTATAATACAATGTGATAACATAATAATGATACTTCTTGTTCATTTAATAAATATTTTTCTTTTCCTCTTCTTTCCATGATAATATCCTTCTTTTTATTTTTTCTCACTTTGATCTTCTTCTTCTCTACTCCTTCAAGTGATGATCTTCTTCACTTATTCTGGATGATTATATTTCTTCGTTTTTATTGGAGTAGGTAGGGTTGTTTGATAAATATTTTTCTTCAGTATTTGTCGTTTACCCAATAGTCGTTGGTCTCGTTCTCATTTAGTTATTATTGTGGTGCACTCATATTGTATTTAGTAAAGAGTTTTGGTTTGTTTATTTTGGATTATGCGTTCCATCGGTCGGCCGTTTCCTCTTCTTCATCTATTTCGTCTCCCCCTCTCCGATGTGCGTTAGATTGGAATCCCGTGCCTCTTAAAGGAAGCCAGCGTTCTGGTGGGTTTTGTTGATTGTAAGCCATCCGGACCCTCGTAGATGGATCGTCCTGTCCTTGGTTCCCGCGTCCGGATCTGACTCCTTCAATATGATGAACCCGCCGTACATTTTCGGCATCCTCCCCTCCTTCGGGTCTAGTTGGATGGTTGTATTGACGTCCGCTATTATTACTTCTGATTATATCTTCGCTACTGCGGCTCCTTCGTGTGTCGTACCCGGATTCGCTACTCCTTACGTCCTGACTATACGGGTTATTATCTTCATTGAAGCTTCGGCGTCCCTGATAGAAGCGTCTCCCTCCGTTTCTGTCGTCAGCACGAACGTAATTGGCTCTTCTAAAATTGCTCGGGTTGTGGTTATTCCCGTTGTTCGGTCGGTACTGGCGATTGTTATTATTTGGACGGTAGGGGTGGTTACCATTATTTGGCCGATGTTGATTTCCACTGTTATAATTAGGACGGTGGTTGTTATTAGGGGTATTCTGATTATAATTATTATTATAATTAGGCCTGTAATTCGGGCTATTTCTATCTGGCGGATGATTATTCCCGTTATTATTTGGCCTCAGGTTCTGGTCAGCATTATCTCGGTTTGAATTATTATAATTACCTCGATAATTATTTCGGTATCCGGCCGGACCGTTTCTATCAAAGTATGGGTCGGGTCCCTGTCGACTCCTCCGATAGTACTTCTCCTGCTCATAATTTTCTAATAACGCGGACATAGTTTGGATCGTTCTTATTTGTCCGTTCAGTCTCGCTCTGGCCACGCCCTCTTCGAAGTGATACGCTAATTTCGTGACGAGGCATTCTTCAGGTATCTTTGCCTCAAGATTTCTGGCCATACATACCTTGCCTAAGAAGTATGCGGTGAGTGATGCCCCTTTACTGCGGTCATACTTCCCGTTGCAGATGTCGTCCCGCACTATGTTCTGTGCCGATTCGGACCAGTATTTCGTCTTAAACAGCGCCTTGAACTCTGCATAATTTTGTATATCATGTCGGGTAGCCGTCCACCAGTTATCGCGCACGTCCTTAAAGTACTCGTCTAACATGTTCCTTATAGTAGACCATCTAGTTTCGCGTGTACGGGCGATATTTTCTTCCATTCTTTCGATGAACTCCATGGGATTCCTTTTGTAATGTTGGAAATTTATCAGTTCACGATTCTCTATGTTCGTTATTCCGGTCACTTGGATTGGTTGACTCCGGAATAAATTAATTTCTTCCCTGAAATTATTGAGTTCTCGCCGTTGAAGTTCAGCCATTTTCTCCTTGTCAGTGTGTACTTGCTCCCGAACACCATTCACGGTGGTGGTGATTTCTTCACATCTCGTTCCCAAGTCTTCTTGTTTCTTAGTCAAGATTTCGAATTTATTTAAATGGGATTCTTCGATGTTATTTACGCGGGTTTGAAGTGTCTCTTTCGCTCTCTGTATTTCTTGTTGGTTCTCTTCACACCTCTCGCCGATTTCCGAAACTTCCCGTCTGACTTCGGTTATCTCCTCTCCTATTTTCGTATTCAATTTTTCGTGACTGTCTTCGAGTCTCTGGCTGATAATTTCAATCTTCTTATTACTATCTTCGATACTGTCATCAATCTTCTTACTTAATTCTTGGGTGTCTTCCTTCAGTGAAGCTATGATTTTATTTGTCTCCTCCGTCTTCTTGTTTAACTCCCCTTTGAAATCCTCCTTCAATGATTCTATATTTTTGGTTAACAATTCATTATTTTTAATTAATTTCTCGTTAAAATCTTCTTTTAATAATGCAATATTCTTCTGGCCGTCTTCCTTCAATTCTTCTTTTAATAATTCAATATTCTTCTGACTGTCGTCCATCTTCCTGTTCATCGACTCCATATTCTTTGTTAACGACTCGTTGTTCTGGTTTAATTTCTCATTAAAATTCTCCTTTAATGACTCCATATTTTTATTCATCGCCCTCAGTATTTCTAAGAAGCCGGTGTCTCCCGTTTGCGTGGGTTTCTCCATTGGTTCCTCTTGTTGTACAGGTCGGCTGGGCTCTGTAGGAGGTAATATTTCTTCTAGATCTTCGACCGGCGTCGCCTCCTTATCATCCATGTCTATTTCTTTATCTGCCTCCGCCGCACGTCTCTTAGAGGTTGCTCTCCGTTGCATTTTTAGTCCGGTGTATTGCAGCTGCCTCGAAAATTAGGTTAATAATTATTTTGTAAATTAGGTTGGATATTTTTTCGCACCATATCTATGTTTGTGTATGTTAGTGTATAGGAAGAAACAACTGATCTCCTCACGACAGCTGATCTACAAAGAGTCAACGGAACGTCAAGTGAAAGAATTTTAACAGTAAATATAATATACAAAATTAAATTATTTAAACAGACAGCTAATACGACGAAAAAAGGAGTAAGTACCGAGTTATTCAATCCTGGATTCAACAATAGGTTGAATTGAGGGAATAAGTCACTAAACGGTAAAATAATAATAAAATTTGATATTGAACAATCACGATTAGCCGAGAGCAAGACCCAATTAACAGTAAAAGAACCCTGAGACAACTTAGTATGACAATACTACCAAGTAAAGCCATATAGGCATAACAAGCCTGATTCATAAGCGATAATTAAGGCATTAAACCAATAATTTAGGGAAAAAGAACACTGTCAGTAGTGACTTAACCCATCGAGATTTAATTACAACATGTTAAAGGTTAATTAAATACTCTTATTACTAAGTAATGAGCAAACCAAAAATGTATGACCATAAGTTTAAGAGTGAAGCTATGAAAACGGACATAGTATTAATAATAGGACATAGTTTTAAGGGAAATTTGTACAGTAGCTTAAGAGTGAGACATTACTATAAAAATAACATAAAAACCATGAATTGTTAATAATTAATGGTTTAATGGACACCAAGCATAAATGCTAAGTGCTAAGTCTGATAACCCTTATCAGAAATATATGATAAGGGGACTCAAAATTTTGGTTTTTCTTATATCCTATTAATAACAACATTTAATTAAGTTCTAACATAGTATATTTATACCTTGGTGGGTTAAGTCACTACTGGCAGTGTTCTTTTCCCTATATTATTGGTTTAATGCCTTAATTATCACTTATGAATCAGGCTTGCTATGCCTATATGGCGTTACTTGGTAGTATGCTTAATATCATAGACATTTTAGATGTATTTTTCTCTGATTGATAACTGAACTAGTCACTAGGACCTTATAGTTATTGTGATGCAGTTCACTCTGCATTTGACTCTGTTATTAGCAAGGTTTGGTTGCTGTAAACTTTATTTGCAGCTAGTTGTCATAATGGTTGAGTTATAATTACGTTTATATAAACTATTTAAATGGTTATTTTGGTTACAATTGCTCATAGGAATAGTATTCTGTCCGACACCAAATCATTAATTGGGTTACTTGCTTTGTACAATGTGTTTATTACATAATTTTGGTTGCATAGTGTCATTTTGCCATTACAAGCATTTGGTCATACTTGTATTACTTAAATATAGCTTTTATATACTATTATACTATTAGCTATCGTGTACAAAACATTCCTTATATGCTCTATTTACTTCCTAGCTCATTACATTTTGGTCTAACATTGTTTTGGTTCATTTTTTATCAAGTTTTATTGAAAACTGGATGCCCAGATTAGGTTATGTCATAGGTTCAGTAAACATTGAAGTGTTGTTTATGGCTGTATATTTCTATCTTAAACTATTCGACTGGTTTTCATTTCATGTTTGTACATTGGTTATTGGTTATCAATAGTTCATATTTAGTTTACTACTGCATTATCTTATTTGTTGTTAATTAGTGGGTTTGTATGTACATCATTCCCACTGTACAATTGGTCATTCACTATTTTGGTTGCATATTCCTCTGTTTATTCTATAACTACACATCATTTAGCTATCATAAACTCATCTTGTCCTTATTCAGTTTGCTTGTGACTCTTTATTTACAATATTTAATACTTATTTACAATAATGTGTTTCATATAAACAATAAATGTGTTCATTAAATGAGTTGTTGTCAATGTTGACTTTGCCATAGAGCTTAGGGATTTATATCATATAATTAATTAACATTTCTTCTTTCTTCTTAATACAAATATTCTTTCAAGGTTTATGTTAGTGTGTCATACTTCAATCTTCTTCCCTTATTCTTGTGTTTGGTCTGGTGATCTTCCTTCTTCTTTCTTCTTTCTTCACTGATCTCCTCCTCACTATTGTTCATTTTATACATGATGTGGTTTTCACTTGTCTTCTTCACACTGGTTCATCCTTCGTCTTTCTTGAAGTTGTCCTTGTTGTGTCCTTCTTCCTGACTCTTCTTTCTTCTTTTGTTGTCTTGTCCTCCTCACTGATTTTTCTTTCTTCTTTGGTTGTGTGGTGTCCTCCTCACTGATCTATTGGGTATAGTATGTCGGTCGTCTCGTCTTGATTCTTCTTTTCTTCTTTCTTGGTGCATTTACTAGTGAATTCCTTTCAGTGATGCTTCACTTATTCTAACTTATGGTACTTTTCTTTAGTATACTTGGTGGTATTCTAGACCTTTTAATGTATTTTTTCTAGTGGTGGCCTTCAAAATAATTTTCAGTACTTAGGTGGATGTGGTAACATATTTACTGTTACATATTGCCTCCTTATTAGAATTGATCATTTCTGATATCTTCGTTTTATGATTGAAGGAATTATCAATTTTTTATTTCACTCTTAAGTCACATATAATGTTTTCATATCTTGTATTTACTCTTACACTTGTCTTCAGTTCACTATATTCTCTGCATCTCCTTCTTCTTCATACTCTTGGAATCTGGTTTAATTATATTCTTGGCTTGTCATGTTTTTTTCCCTTAAATATTTAATTTCCCTAACATTTTTTCCCTAACTTGGTAGCTGGAATCGATTCGGGTGGGCTCTATGGCTCACCTAACTCCGTCGTCCATAACTACATTCTTTCTGAGATCAGGGGTACCTCATCCCTGCCCAGTTAAATGATTGCTGGAACTTTTCTACAGTCAATTCATCAAATAATAATACTCATAAGCAGTCTCTTTCGACTAATAATAATAAACACTCTTGGGGTTATTCATTTTCTTGCCTTTCATATTTTATTATACACTCTCTTCTGGATTCCTTCTTCACTTCTGCAGATCTTCATTAGTTAATGCTGTTGACAAATAGCATTTGTAAATATTCTTCATTTTTTCTCCTCTCCTTATCGTGACAATATTGTTCTTCACATTGATTGGTTCTTTCTTCTTTTTTCTTGGTCAATTCTCTTTTTCACTATCTTTTCTACATAATATTCTCATTAATGGTCTCCTTTTCTCCTCTAGCAAATGTCATAATTTTTTAACATTTTATTTTGAATAGTACACAATTTTTCTTAAAGTGATAGTAAACATTGTTTAAAATATCTTTAGTGTGTTCACTAGTTGCTTGCTTTCGTTATGGTTTAGTCATCAGATATTAGTCTTCTTTTTCGTGTTACATATAACATTCATTTGACAAACATATTTCGTTCAATATTTAATATAATATTTGATTAATAAAATTTCTTCTTTTATATACAATATTCATTTAATAAACATTTTTCTTTTTCTTCTTTCCATCAGAATAGCCTCTTCTTCTGTTGGTGAGTTATTAGGTATACAATATTTGATAATTATAATACAATGTGATAACATAATAATGATACTTCTTGTTCATTTAATAAATATTTTTCTTTTCCTCTTCTTTCCATGATAATATCCTTCTTTTTATTTTTTCTCACTTTGATCTTCTTCTTCTCTACTCCTTCAAGTGATGATCTTCTTCACTTATTCTGGATGATTATATTTCTTCGTTTTTATTGGAGTAGGTAGGGTTGTTTGATAAATATTTTTCTTCAGTATTTGTCGTTTACCCAATAGTCGTTGGTCTCGTTCTCATTTAGTTATTATTGTGGTGCACTCATATTGTATTTAGTAAAGAGTTTTGGTTTGTTTATTTTGGATTATGCGTTCCATCGGTCGGCCGTTTCCTCTTCTTCATCTATTTCGTCTCCCCCTCTCCGATGTGCGTTAGATTGGAATCCCGTGCCTCTTAAAGGAAGCCAGCGTTCTGGTGGGTTTTGTTGATTGTAAGCCATCCGGACCCTCGTAGATGGATCGTCCTGTCCTTGGTTCCCGCGTCCGGATCTGACTCCTTCAATATGATGAACCCGCCGTACATTTTCGGCATCCTCCCCTCCTTCGGGTCTAGTTGGATGGTTGTATTGACGTCCGCTATTATTACTTCTGATTATATCTTCGCTACTGCGGCTCCTTCGTGTGTCGTACCCGGATTCGCTACTCCTTACGTCCTGACTATACGGGTTATTATCTTCATTGAAGCTTCGGCGTCCCTGATAGAAGCGTCTCCCTCCGTTTCTGTCGTCAGCACGAACGTAATTGGCTCTTCTAAAATTGCTCGGGTTGTGGTTATTCCCGTTGTTCGGTCGGTACTGGCGATTGTTATTATTTGGACGGTAGGGGTGGTTACCATTATTTGGCCGATGTTGATTTCCACTGTTATAATTAGGACGGTGGTTGTTATTAGGGGTATTCTGATTATAATTATTATTATAATTAGGCCTGTAATTCGGGCTATTTCTATCTGGCGGATGATTATTCCCGTTATTATTTGGCCTCAGGTTCTGGTCAGCATTATCTCGGTTTGAATTATTATAATTACCTCGATAATTATTTCGGTATCCGGCCGGACCGTTTCTATCAAAGTATGGGTCGGGTCCCTGTCGACTCCTCCGATAGTACTTCTCCTGCTCATAATTTTCTAATAACGCGGACATAGTTTGGATCGTTCTTATTTGTCCGTTCAGTCTCGCTCTGGCCACGCCCTCTTCGAAGTGATACGCTAATTTCGTGACGAGGCATTCTTCAGGTATCTTTGCCTCAAGATTTCTGGCCATACATACCTTGCCTAAGAAGTATGCGGTGAGTGATGCCCCTTTACTGCGGTCATACTTCCCGTTGCAGATGTCGTCCCGCACTATGTTCTGTGCCGATTCGGACCAGTATTTCGTCTTAAACAGCGCCTTGAACTCTGCATAATTTTGTATATCATGTCGGGTAGCCGTCCACCAGTTATCGCGCACGTCCTTAAAGTACTCGTCTAACATGTTCCTTATAGTAGACCATCTAGTTTCGCGTGTACGGGCGATATTTTCTTCCATTCTTTCGATGAACTCCATGGGATTCCTTTTGTAATGTTGGAAATTTATCAGTTCACGATTCTCTATGTTCGTTATTCCGGTCACTTGGATTGGTTGACTCCGGAATAAATTAATTTCTTCCCTGAAATTATTGAGTTCTCGCCGTTGAAGTTCAGCCATTTTCTCCTTGTCAGTGTGTACTTGCTCCCGAACACCATTCACGGTGGTGGTGATTTCTTCACATCTCGTTCCCAAGTCTTCTTGTTTCTTAGTCAAGATTTCGAATTTATTTAAATGGGATTCTTCGATGTTATTTACGCGGGTTTGAAGTGTCTCTTTCGCTCTCTGTATTTCTTGTTGGTTCTCTTCACACCTCTCGCCGATTTCCGAAACTTCCCGTCTGACTTCGGTTATCTCCTCTCCTATTTTCGTATTCAATTTTTCGTGACTGTCTTCGAGTCTCTGGCTGATAATTTCAATCTTCTTATTACTATCTTCGATACTGTCATCAATCTTCTTACTTAATTCTTGGGTGTCTTCCTTCAGTGAAGCTATGATTTTATTTGTCTCCTCCGTCTTCTTGTTTAACTCCCCTTTGAAATCCTCCTTCAATGATTCTATATTTTTGGTTAACAATTCATTATTTTTAATTAATTTCTCGTTAAAATCTTCTTTTAATAATGCAATATTCTTCTGGCCGTCTTCCTTCAATTCTTCTTTTAATAATTCAATATTCTTCTGACTGTCGTCCATCTTCCTGTTCATCGACTCCATATTCTTTGTTAACGACTCGTTGTTCTGGTTTAATTTCTCATTAAAATTCTCCTTTAATGACTCCATATTTTTATTCATCGCCCTCAGTATTTCTAAGAAGCCGGTGTCTCCCGTTTGCGTGGGTTTCTCCATTGGTTCCTCTTGTTGTACAGGTCGGCTGGGCTCTGTAGGAGGTAATATTTCTTCTAGATCTTCGACCGGCGTCGCCTCCTTATCATCCATGTCTATTTCTTTATCTGCCTCCGCCGCACGTCTCTTAGAGGTTGCTCTCCGTTGCATTTTTAGTCCGGTGTATTGCAGCTGCCTCGAAAATTAGGTTAATAATTATTTTGTAAATTAGGTTGGATATTTTTTCGCACCATATCTATGTTTGTGTATGTTAGTGTATAGGAAGAAACAACTGATCTCCTCACGACAGCTGATCTACAAAGAGTCAACGGAACGTCAAGTGAAAGAATTTTAACAGTAAATATAATATACAAAATTAAATTATTTAAACAGACAGCTAATACGACGAAAAAAGGAGTAAGTACCGAGTTATTCAATCCTGGATTCAACAATAGGTTGAATTGAGGGAATAAGTCACTAAACGGTAAAATAATAATAAAATTTGATATTGAACAATCACGATTAGCCGAGAGCAAGACCCAATTAACAGTAAAAGAACCCTGAGACAACTTAGTATGACAATACTACCAAGTAAAGCCATATAGGCATAACAAGCCTGATTCATAAGCGATAATTAAGGCATTAAACCAATAATTTAGGGAAAAAGAACACTGTCAGTAGTGACTTAACCCATCGAGATTTAATTACAACATGTTAAAGGTTAATTAAATACTCTTATTACTAAGTAATGAGCAAACCAAAAATGTATGACCATAAGTTTAAGAGTGAAGCTATGAAAACGGACATAGTATTAATAATAGGACATAGTTTTAAGGGAAATTTGTACAGTAGCTTAAGAGTGAGACATTACTATAAAAATAACATAAAAACCATGAATTGTTAATAATTAATGGTTTAATGGACACCAAGCATAAATGCTAAGTGCTAAGTCTGATAACCCTTATCAGAAATATATGATAAGGGGACTCAAAATTTTGGTTTTTCTTATATCCTATTAATAACAACATTTAATTAAGTTCTAACATAGTATATTTATACCTTGGTGGGTTAAGTCACTACTGGCAGTGTTCTTTTCCCTATATTATTGGTTTAATGCCTTAATTATCACTTATGAATCAGGCTTGCTATGCCTATATGGCGTTACTTGGTAGTATGCTTAATATCATAGACATTTTAGATGTATTTTTCTCTGATTGATAACTGAACTAGTCACTAGGACCTTATAGTTATTGTGATGCAGTTCACTCTGCATTTGACTCTGTTATTAGCAAGGTTTGGTTGCTGTAAACTTTATTTGCAGCTAGTTGTCATAATGGTTGAGTTATAATTACGTTTATATAAACTATTTAAATGGTTATTTTGGTTACAATTGCTCATAGGAATAGTATTCTGTCCGACACCAAATCATTAATTGGGTTACTTGCTTTGTACAATGTGTTTATTACATAATTTTGGTTGCATAGTGTCATTTTGCCATTACAAGCATTTGGTCATACTTGTATTACTTAAATATAGCTTTTATATACTATTATACTATTAGCTATCGTGTACAAAACATTCCTTATATGCTCTATTTACTTCCTAGCTCATTACATTTTGGTCTAACATTGTTTTGGTTCATTTTTTATCAAGTTTTATTGAAAACTGGATGCCCAGATTAGGTTATGTCATAGGTTCAGTAAACATTGAAGTGTTGTTTATGGCTGTATATTTCTATCTTAAACTATTCGACTGGTTTTCATTTCATGTTTGTACATTGGTTATTGGTTATCAATAGTTCATATTTAGTTTACTACTGCATTATCTTATTTGTTGTTAATTAGTGGGTTTGTATGTACATCATTCCCACTGTACAATTGGTCATTCACTATTTTGGTTGCATATTCCTCTGTTTATTCTATAACTACACATCATTTAGCTATCATAAACTCATCTTGTCCTTATTCAGTTTGCTTGTGACTCTTTATTTACAATATTTAATACTTATTTACAATAATGTGTTTCATATAAACAATAAATGTGTTCATTAAATGAGTTGTTGTCAATGTTGACTTTGCCATAGAGCTTAGGGATTTATATCATATAATTAATTAACATTTCTTCTTTCTTCTTAATACAAATATTCTTTCAAGGTTTATGTTAGTGTGTCATACTTCAATCTTCTTCCCTTATTCTTGTGTTTGGTCTGGTGATCTTCCTTCTTCTTTCTTCTTTCTTCACTGATCTCCTCCTCACTATTGTTCATTTTATACATGATGTGGTTTTCACTTGTCTTCTTCACACTGGTTCTTCCTTCTTCTTTCTTGAAGTTGTCCTTGTTGTGTCCTTCTTCCTGACTCTTCTTTCTTCTTTTGTTGTCTTGTCCTCCTCACTGATTTTTCTTTCTTCTTTGGTTGTGTGGTGTCCTTCTCACTGATCTATTGGGTATAGTATGTCGGTCGTCTCGTCTTGATTCTTCTTTTCTTCTTTCTTGGTGCATTTACTAGTGAATTCCTTTCAGTGATGCTTCACTTATTCTAACTTATGGTACTTTTCTTTAGTATACTTGGTGGTATTCTAGACCTTTTAATGTATTTTTTCTAGTGGTGGCCTTCAAATTAATTTTCAGTACTTAGGTGGATGTGGTAACATATGTACTGTTACAATGTATATATTTTATTTTTGATGTACGCAAGTGCTCTTTACAGGAGACAACCGCCTGGGCGTGGAAGCCGACGCCCTATGGTCTCTGCGCCTGCCGCCCACACCGCTCTAAACTAAACTCCTACCGATGAGTTTTTAAGGAAGCCACGGAACTGTATGTCGGGCTGGAGCAATCCATAAGAAATTTCTTATTTCCGCGCCATATCGTGCAAGTGAACCTGCATCCAGAGGCGCGCCAGTAGTATCCAGCGCCTGTGTGCAGAACTTTAGTTAGCGCCCCTATAGCGCCCCGCAATAAAAAGTCACTTCATAAAAACGTATGAGTGAGTACAAATGAAATACGAAATGTGTTAATTATAATTTTATTGAACAAAAACTAGGATTTACAAAACTATATAGAAAAACAATAAACATACAAGAAGGGTACGAAAACAAAATCATCAAAAATAATTTGGAAGAAAATAAAGTAATTTATGTTATTTGTCAAGAAAATCATTTGCCAATTCCACCTTATATAGTGCAACAGTACAACTGTATAGGTTACTGTGCATTGCACGAAGTAATTAAAATAATTAATTAGAATAAATAAATAATTCATTTTGTTAATAATAATCGTTCAGATTGCAATATGAACGACCAAACGTGCAGGTTGGAACAGGTGAAACACGCCAGCTGCTCTGTCTCTGTGTACACACGTATGTTACGTGTTTGTGTGCGACCTGTCCATTCCTGAAAAGCGTCAACCCTTATGGAACGCTATCAATTATTTGCATTTATTTAATTTGTAATATTTGTGTGCATAATAGCACAAAAAAAAAATACACCAAAATGTGTATAAAAATTAGACGAATGTGTGTATAAAAAATAGTGAAAAACGGATAAAAAGTGTAATTATAGGAGCATACAAATAAATAGTACTTATGTTAATTAAGATAAAGAAAAACGGTTTGTGCATGATGAACACGTATAAATTACCGACAGAATGAGTATCGGGTAATGTGCAAAAGACTTCGCAATTCGCGAAGACGAGCGAATTAAATGTGACAAATATCGTGGGTTAGAAGTGACGCTCTCGACAATCTCGAACATGCAGAATATTGACGAGACATGATTTTGGCGCCCTGGGTATAAATACAGGACACGCGCTAACATCATTCTCTTCCTCAATCAACCATCGTAGCGGCCGGAAGCTCTGCTTGACGAGTACAACTCTTTTCTTGATCGACT
Organism: Magicicada septendecula; assembly: GCA_034769895.1. Classification (NCBI taxonomy): domain Eukaryota; kingdom Metazoa; phylum Arthropoda; class Insecta; order Hemiptera; family Cicadidae; genus Magicicada; species Magicicada septendecula. Next base: position 91,853,011 of record CM068368.1, read on the forward strand.
ACTATGGCAGCCAGAGACTGCGTAGAGACAACAACAGTTAGATCTCAAACACAGCAGCAGTCAGGAACTTCACGACTACTCATCAGTTTGTGTGAGCACTTGCAATCTGAAACCATGACGGGAGACGAGGGAGCAGCCAAGTACATGCAGTAATCCAGAGTACGAGAATCCGACGGACGAAGGACCAGGACTCCCAGACTCCAGGACTCCAGGAATCCAGGACGGCAAAGGAACATCCAGTATCAAGGACCGAAGAGGACACGCTGCCGATGTACCACAACAATAAGGTGACAAACAACCATGCACTTGAAAACCGATACTTAATCAAAAGACAATAATTAACAAAGAAAAAAGAGACAATTCAATTCAAATATGAATTAATAAATTGTATAACTGTAAATATTTGTTTGTATAATAATTAGCGTAATATTTAAGAATGTTTAACAATAATTTTTATCTGTAACGTAGAATATACAAATTGAAATCTACAATTTTTGTAATTAAATTGATAATGTCATTAGAGAATTTTATTAGAAAGTAATGCATATGCAGTAATTTAAAAGGAGATTAGATGATTAGAAAATTAGATAATCTAATCAGTATAATAATAATGAGCTAGCTGAGAGCAATATAATAATTATAACGATGTATTAGAATATAATGTTGTATAACATGTCTATGTGTAATATAAGACTGTTAATTATGTGTAATTAGACGTGCAAATAAAAATGATTTTGATTCATAACACAAATAAGAAATTTTATTAATAAATATTTAAATGATTGTTAACCAGATTACATAGCGTTATTATTATTACGATTAAACCTTTCATCAAATACACACACGAAATTAATGTGTTCTAGTGTTATGTAAAGACTTGTCGCACAACAAATAAATAAAATCGTTTGTAGTGTTGTGAAATGGCTTCCAAAAACATGGGCTAACACTAAACTCGTTAAAAGTGTTGTAAATGGCGCCCTAACGAACAATCAATTTGTATTGATTATTATAGGCCTATAAATTAATTATATTAAATTATTTATATATATATATATATATAATTTAATCTTGGACTTTGACTGAAGCCACAACTAAGAAATTGGAATCTTTCGAAATGTGGCTCTACCGTAGAATATTGAGCATTTCATGGACAGCACATATAACTAATGTTGAAGTTCTTAGGAAGATGAAGAAAGATAGGGAAGTTATTAACACAGTGAAGATAAGAAAGCTTCAGTATCTGGGACATCTCATGAGAAATGAACAGAGACTTTACTTATTGCAGTCCATACTACAGGGAAAGTACTTGGAAAGAGGAGTTGGGCGACCGAGAATATCATGGCTGAGAAATTTAAGGACCTGGTTTGGCATGAATGCAACTGACTTATTCCGTGCAGCAGTACAGAGAGTTAAACTAGCCAGTTTGATATCCAACATCCGAAACGGAGAGGAACTATCAGAAGAAGATATATGTTTATTGAATATTATCATAGGCCTATATATTAAAAATTATAAATTTTATTTCGAGAAGTATTTGTAATTTAAAGGAATATTCATAATTAGTAATAACTATATGTTACTTTGTATAATTATATAAGTATTACATACTATGTATAACATTTGTTTGTCAGTTACTTAACAACGATAAATTATGTCATGCTGGTATACTAACACTGAAACTGTATCGCTTTTGCAGAGAGAATATGGCTGAAGAAGCCTCCGTATTTCGACATGAAACCAGTCGGTGTTTACCGTACAAAAGGACATTTCTTCATCGCAGCAAGTGGACATTTAAAGATTCGAGACTGGGCTTTTGTGAACTACGACATCCCACTGGAAAACGATGAAAAAGTCAAGTTTACCATAACCTTCAAAGTGGGCAAAGTTACGACAACTCGGTTATGGGCGACTTCGATCCGATAACGTTTGCACCCGACGTGGAACGTCTCTTTCGCCTGCACAATACAGCCTGGATTGTAAACAACTAGGTAGAATTTTAAACTCGTGTAGCCTACTTGAGTAGACATTTTTCGGATTTATTTAGCAAGTACTCACGCTTCTGTACACAAGAGACGAACGAAATATTATAATGTGCACAACATGTGGGCACGTTACAAAGTATTAAATCGACACCAGACCTAAACAGCAAGTAAAACGATCACTAATTATATTAATCACTTTGTCAAATCACGGTTAATTCAACAGTCTTTTTTACAAACGGGTTAACGGCATACACGCTGTTAACGCTTTGGAATAATAAAAGAACTAATTACTACAATCGTAGTCAACAAAAAAGTACATGTATACACTTTACATTATAGCTAAGAATGTGGCTGTCGCGGGACAGCCGACAGAAGTGTAACTTCTCTGCAGAATATGTCGATGAGTGGAGGTTGGTTAATTTGTATATAAATTAAATTTAAAATATATGACTAAATATCTTAGTCACTACCGAATCGGAACACAAAGTTTTTTATGGGTAAAAACGTAAAAGTTTTACCTTATAGCCTTAACCGGATTTCGCTTTTAAAAAGCTTCTTCAGAGGCTGCCGCTGGGAGCACTGTCCGTATTGTTGTTGGCGACGATATCGAGTTTTGAAAGATCGATATTGTGTGTGTGGGGTGTGAATGTGAACATTATTCGAACATATCACACTCCACACACACAATATCGATCTTTCAAAACTCGATACCGTCACCGACAACAAGACGGACAGTGCTCCCAGCGGCAGCCTCTGAAGAAGCTTTTTAAAAGCGAAAACCGGTTAAGGCTATAAGGTAAAACTTTTACGTGTTTACCCATAAAAAACTTTGTGTTCCGAGTCGGTAGTGAAATAATTATATTTAGTTAAGTAACGGACACGTCATGGACAACGAAATCCAAGAATAAAATATGTGCATAAATGTAGATATATTTCTTATGTAAGAGTGATACGTGGCTCAGTTGAAAAGTTCGTGGAGCGACAACGGTAGCTTAGAGGTGAAACTAAAATTTTTCGCGTGCTGCAAGCTTTGTATTTTATGTAAACTCCTATTAATTTACAAATCTATCTATCAATTTATTCATTGTTTAAAAACTGCTTAAAATTGGCATGTCATGCGTGTATTGACAAACGGTCAAAATGAAACATCGTGGTGTGATTCTTTGTTAAAAATTGTTTAGCGCCAACGGAATTTCAAAACGAAATTGTAAACGTGGCAAGAGATGCTGCGACTTCAAAACCAACGGTTTGTAAGTAGGCACTCGAGTTTAAACGTGGTCGCACGAGCATTGAAGATGACCCCCCCCCCCCATACGGGACGCCCAAAAAATGCAACAACTCCAGATGCGGCAGCCATCTCGCACAACGCTTTTTTACACCCAGTTCTTGAGTTAAAGTGTGATGCACACACTCATGTGAGATGCCTATGATTTCAATAACGTCATTCACTCCTCAATCTGCGGTCTTCCAACACCGTATAAAATTTTTTCAATAATGCCATTTTTTGTTGCACTTTTTGGACGTGCACTGCTGGGATCGTCTTCGGTGCTTGTACGACCACGTTTAAACTCGAGGGTGCCCCACTTACCGTGTTTTCTGAAGGCGCAGCATCTTCTGTTACGTTTACAATTTCGTTTTGATTCCATTGGCGCTTAAACGTTTTTAACAGAGAATTCATCACAACACGATGTTTGATTTCGCGCATTTTAAAAACACGCATGACAGGAAAATTTCAAACAGCCGGTAAAAAGTGAATAAATTGACAGATATATCTGGAAATTAACAGATGTTCACGTGAAATATACGTCTTGCAGCACACGAAAGATGTTGGTTCTACCACTGAGCTATAGATGTCGCTCCACAACTTTTCAACTGACCCTAGTGCATTATTAAAATTAAGAAGAAATTAACAAAATAATAGTAAATATCTACAATATTTTGTACAGTTGACTTCCAGTGCTGATGTGGCTATGTCTGAGAAAGAAATGCACAAGTGATGATAGAAAATTATTATTTTTAACCACGGTCTTTAAACTCAGCTTTCAATGGTAGGCCTACGTGAGCACTATCATCAGAAGGGTTAGGTCGGACAATTACTATCATTAGAATTTATCACTGAACGCTTTGAGCACTACAAATCTGTGGTCGTCTTCATGTGTAACTTCTCGGGTAGGCTTAAGTTCGTTTTCAATGCACTAGTTTAACTTACACCTGAAGACGATCACAGATTGTTTAATGGTCAAAACGTAGTGCGATAAATTCTAACGATGGTAACTGTCCGTCCTAATACTTCTGATATTCTAACGATGGTAACTGTCCGTCCTAATACTTCTGATATTCTAACGATGGTAACTGTCCGACCTAATATTTCTGATATTCTAACGATGGTAACTGTCCGACCTAATACTTCTGATATTCTAACGATGGTAACTGTCCGTCCTAATACTTCTGATATTCTAACGATGGTAACTGTCCGACCTAATACTTCTGATATTCTAACGATGGTAACTGTCCGACCTAATACTTCTGATATTTATTTTTTTGTTCTTCATAATATTCACTGCGGAAATGGTTTCATAAAGTCAATTTCCCAGAGTCGTTTTTTAAATGCATCTTCATGTTACATAATTCTGTACGGCTGTTAACGAAAAGACTTTCCTCAGTCATCGTTGATATAAGATAGTTTTACTTTTTTTTTACAAAAGGCCACAGACACACAGCTGTTAAAAAAATACTGTAAGCTGCAACATAGGTTGACAATGACTTCAGTGAAGTCCCATTTGGCAAAAAGATCAAGAAAGACAAGAATCATTTTGTTTGCTGTCCATGTAGACCTAAATGAGGTGGCATTAGTAGTAGAATCGTGACAGCCTTCCTTAGACAGTCAGCTGCGCCGACCTAGCGAATGAATTACCTCTACTTACAAATATAGCTAAGTTGTCTAGAGAGGAGTGAGGGGAGACGACGCGATAACAGTTCACTGGCTCACTTTCATATTATCTCCCTCTCTGTCAAACTCATGCTTCCATAGTTCTGGCCAGTCTTGTTGCAGCCGATGTTCACACTATGAAACAGTGTACAAGACAAGTTGTGCGCATGTGCGAAATAAATGAAAATTTTGTTAGCCTCGCAACGAAGTGTTTGTACACTGCGCATCTCTAAAAGCCACTGCTCAATTTCTGTCGTTAGGTTTATAGCATGTAGAGACCTGACGATAGAAATTGGATGACAAACACCTCGTTGCGAGACCAACAAAATTTTCATTTATTTCGCACACGCGCACAACAGTCTTATAGAGTTTTCCATAGCGTGAACATCGGCTGCAACAAAGCTGACGAGAAGGTAAGCCGGCCGGCGAGAACACTAGAAGCATGTGTGTGACAGAGACAGAGGAAGTACATGAGTTAGACGGTGTACTGTTATCGCGTTGTCTCCCTTTGAAACCTTTCTCCCCCGCCTTCTCAGTTAACTGGTTGGCGGTTGTCCGTTCCAGTTTTAGGCACCAGTCGAATGAACCAGAACTATGTCTATCGACGGGCAGCCATTGGGCTCGACCCAGATGCTGCAATCATACACCGGATGCAAAGACGCCCCGCTACTACGATGCTACATGCTACGTGTCTCCCTTCTCTCCTCTCTAGACAACTTTGCTGTACTTTTAAGTGGGAGTAGTTCATTCGCTGGGTCCGCGCAGGTCAGCGACCATGAAAGTTTCTACAGTATCGTGGTCGACCACTTTTCTTTATAAAAGTCACCATAAACAATGTTGAGCTTTTTACTGCCGATTCTAAATCATTATCAAAGAGTTCCATTGTCTTTACTGAACAATATTAAATCGATTCGGAATCGTTTACAACTATATGATAGACGAGTTCAGAATCATTTTCTAGTGAAAAGTACCCCATTCCTGGGTCAAAAGCGAGCAAATAAAATTTCCATTTTAAGATATAAAATTCAAATAAATGATTATAGTGAAACTTTGTTGGATTATATACGGAGCCCTTAAGTTGAAGGGGGCCCAAGCCCCCGTCACCCGCTTTATCTGCCACTGTCTTCTAAAAATATCATTGCAGTCGATTGTACTGAATATATTGCATATTTTGGATAGTTTCTATATTGTGTATATTGCATTGTAATTTTAACTGATTGTAACTTTTACTGAAACGTACGTTTAATTTAGTGATTATAATATAGTAATGAGTGTTATTGTATAATTATTGTAATATAGTAATGATTACAAATATGGTAGTGGGATTTTTAATATTATAATTATAATAATATGAATTGTAATAGTGTGGCTTCACCATGCATTTACATTAGCCTATATAGTAATAGGGAGTTACTGTACATTTTGACAATAACATTTTTCATAGTAGTCTCTACATTAGGATTTATATTAAAATTCCATTTATTCTGACATCTGTCTGGATGTTTAGAATTTTTTCAAATTTTTGATCTTCTTTTTGGGGTCTGGTGGTCTAACACTTTCAACTTACCTAAACTGAACACTGTAAACAGATAGTGATTAAAATTCATTTTATTTTGATATCAAAATTGGATTTTTGCAATATTATCAAAATGTTGGCCCACTTTTTGGGCCCCGGCGTTCCAAAATTTTTATTTCTCTAAAATCTAACACTATACACATACTGTATTTTGGTTAAAATTCCCTTTAATTTGATCGCTTTGGTATTTTCAAAAATGAACACTATATTCAGATTGTGGTTAAAATTCCATTTAATTTGATCCCCCTAGAGGATTTTTGCGATTTTTCACAGTATTAACTCCATCACATTTTCCCTCCCGTCTTCATATTTTTGGGGTAATCAACCTCAAATAAAAACAAGGGCTCTGTAAGGCAAAAGAATGGACACGTATACCAAGGTTTACGAAAATCGGTTGATGGTTTAAAAGTTATTGTGAAACATACCCCAAAGAGACAGACAGACAATTGCGAGGCTTTCGAGTTAAAACTGAGGCTCGCTTCGCTCGTTCAATTATTGATCGGCAGAAAAATCGTCAAATTTTAGTAACATTACTAATAATAAAACAAACACTTGTCGCAATGGTTTTTTCATTCAATTGTCTAATACTCACTAAGACTACAAAGAATAGACGTCATGAAAATGAAGGTAGAATCAGAGTAGTCCCAGCACAGAAAATTGAATAACTAGGTCAAATAAATAGCGCTGTCCGATAAGTCGCACCGAACTCAATTACGAATGATGCACGGCTTTATACAGGTTGGTCATGTCGTCTGATGGTAGTCTTGTTTACTAGGTGTTGCAATTATTTAAACATAATAATCGAGCAGCGTCTCAGAACATTACCGTCTGAGATAACTAAAATCTTCTTCTTCTTCTCCTCTTCAAGGATTAGGTTATACAAACCTACTCTGGCACCCATCTCATCCTCGATGAGTTGAGATGACGACCCACGTCTCTTCTACCAATGGCTTTATAGTTCAGTGCCGCTTTCGGCAATCGATCCTCTGTCATCCTTTGCAGATGATCCCACCATTGTCTTCTGCAAATTGAAATAATTTCATTTATATCCTTTACTTCGAGTTCAGCTCTGACATCCTCATTTTTTATTCTATCTTGCAATGTATAATTTAAAGTATTTCGAAGAAACTGCATTTCAGCACTATGGATCTTGCCGCATTCCTTTTTTGTCATTACCGACGCCACACTCGTATAAATCAATGTGGGTTATTGCAATTGTCTTATAAAATTTAATCCTTGTGCTGTGTCTCGTTTTATTTCTAAGATTTCTGTCGATCGTACCACAAATATTCCTAAATTTATTATCTTCTCTCTTGTACCATATTCAGATTCATAGCTTACTGCACAGCCGAGATATTTGAAACGGCTCACTTGTTCTAAAGTGCTGTTGTTTATAACTATTTTAGTCCTCACTGGATATTTACCTTCAAAGGTCTTTCTTACTGAAATTGTCAGTGAGTACTCTCTTGCCACTTCTTGTAATTGAAACATAGCTCTTTGTAAATCATACTCGTTTCCCTAAATAAGAACTATGTCATCCACATATAGCAGGGAACTCATACAAATTGATTTGTTAAGCTGTATTCTCGAAGTCATTCTGGATTTCCATGCTCTCAGCCTGTCGTCAATGTGGTAACTAGAATAATAACTAAAATAATAATAAAATAATAGTTAAAATGACTACGAATCTCACTAAAAACAAATGCTTGCAAGTTTTTACGTGTGCGTTCAAAATAAAGAAATTAAAAGCATCGAAACGCTTATTAGTTCATATTGCGTTAGGCTGTGTGTAGACAGCTGACTAGCGTTCGTCGACTCGCGACGTCACAGCCAAGCGCTGAGGCTTTGTCTTCTCAGATGGTAGTGGTCGAAAGCGCTGAACGATATCAAAAATTACGAGATCATTGCGTCGTCCTGCTGCTTACATAATTCGTAACTAGTGTTACGTAAGTCACTAATGTCGCCTACACCCGCGGTGTAACAATACGAAGAGTGAAAAAACAAATAATTCCTGAGTAGCGTCCGGTGTGCATTTATTTCTCCACTGTGTGGACAATCCACAGGCACTTCCAGTTATGTTTGAGAATGTTGTTTCCATTGCAGATTTGATACTGTGCTTTGAGCGTTTTCGGTACGGCATAGAATCGTTTACTCGGCGCTAGGTTTGTGCGAATAGTCTGAAGCGTGCGTACGCGTTCGCTTCTGCCGGCACCACAATAAATTGTAGGGTACCTCTTGGCGAAACCGAAGAATTTTGTGAACGCATTCCACAGATTCTATTTCAGTCGTATGAGGCGTATGTAGTAACTGATTAAACGGCTATGTAGAGAATAATATATACTGATTTGCCAGCGCGTCACGAGAAGACCGCCTAAAATTCTGTGTCGTTAACGATTGCCCTGGGAGGAGTAAGAATATGTTGTTCAAAACAAGTACGGTCTATAGTTATCTATTTAAATTTGAAAATAATCAATTTATTAATTTTTATTCTTATTGATTCCTAATCGACGAAGTTCATTAAGTCATAAAAACTTTCTTACAGTTCAACAGTGTTACGACTGTACTGCCAAGTGTCCACTCTTCAGTATAGTTCAAACAATTATTTTTTAAAACTTGACTAAAAAATACATACGTGTCATATTTGCATGTGGCAATTAGTTGGTGTAGCTATGTCAGTAAGCACGCTGTGTAAATATGTAGTTTTCTACGTTATCTTAATTGAAGGCAATGGTTTTTTGTTGAATGTATTAAAACTTACAGATCCACTGTCTAGTACTGTATTAGATATTTTGCCTTCACTTCGTGTTTTGGAGCCGAAGGGATTTTTGTTATGCGTTGCAGGTAAAATATATTATATATATATACATATTTCATGCTGATTGCTAGAGTAGTATATAACAAACAATTTCGTTGTTAATATAACGAAGACAATAAAGTCACTAACTCTGAGTGCGTCAACCAATGTCCCTACCAATCTCTGCCTTCCACCCACTGCACCTTCAGACACCAAAGTCATTTGTCATGAATGATTCAACCAGTGCCGCTACCAATCTCTGCCAGTATTCAAAAATAACAAAATTTTTAACCAGAAAAGAGCCGTTTTGGGTTGTGCTATTCTGCTTTTAAATTTCTTATTGCTTCGTCCATCCCCTGCGAGACTACTTCTCCAGTAATTGAATTCACCCACTTCCTTTATGATATTCACTCACTTCCTTTATGATATTCACTCACTTCCTTTATGATATTCTTCCCATTTTAGTAATTAAAGAATATTATCTGAAAAAGATACAATCATTGTAATACAATTCACCAATAATTATCTTCTAGTTCACCAATAAATAACACAGCCTTACGACCATGAAATTAAATGCCACGGTAAATGCATCGGAATACTCTTCTTAAAAGGCATCGCAGCATTAAAATTTGTGGAACACAGGCACATTATCAAAGTGTTAACGAGTCGATTCCAGAATGTAACTACTGTGGTTAGGTAAATTAAACAAAAAGATAGTTTAATGGTTACTGTAACTTTTAAACAAAAGTATCTAAGCTCAGATGGACTGGAGTTACGAACATCCTACTTCTTCCAAGATAAAGTGGAAAATGAAAAATCTATACGATATCCCTAATGACATGAGAGATTAGTTTAAGAAAACAAAAAAAAACACCCACTTTAAGAATCAATATAATTACAACAATATAAAATGAATAAACTTCTCTAGTAATGAGAGTAAATTTCACTACTTCTACTACTACTACTACTACTACTACTACTACTACTACTTCTTCTTCTACTACTACTACTACTACTACTACTACTACTACTACTACTACTACTACTACTACTACTACTTCTACTACTACTACTACTACTAGTGCCTACTGCCACTACTACTACTAGTACTACTACTACTGCCACTACTACTACTACTACTGCTACTACTACTACTACTACTACTACTACTACTACTACTACTACTACTACTACTACTGTCACTACTACTACTACTGCTACTACTACTACTACTACTACTACTACTACTAGTGCCTACTGCCACTACTAATACTACTACTACTACTGTCACTACTACTACTACTGCCACTACTACTACTACTACTACTAGTGCCTACTGCCACTACTACTACTACTACTACTACTACTACTACTACTACTACTACTACTACTGCCACCACTACTACTACTACTACTACTACTACTACTACTACTACTACTAGCCTACTACTACTGCCACTACTACTACTACTACTACTACTACTACTACTACTACTACTACTACTACTACTATTACTACTACTACTATATAAATAATAATAACAGTTTTAATAAAAATAAATACGAGGGGGCAGTTAGCCTTAAGTGTGATGAAGAAGATTTGGACAACGTGTCCTGACTTGGACAAATTGTTTTTTATGCGCCACTTATTAAAGCATAACTGAACGCTGCTTAGTAATTCTTGTAGCACAAGAGACGCTATTTAGAGGTCGGAGTGTGTCGCAAGGATTGCTGTGTCATCGGCGTAGGTAGCAGCTGTGGTGTCACTTCCTGACGGTAAGTCGGCGGGGAACAGGAGGTAAAGCAGAATGCCCAGGACACTACCCTGTAGAAGTAAATATGGTGACAACCTTTCGCTGGCAATACAAAATAAAATCGAAACATAGACGAAACGTCAGGTGGTAGAGAGCAAAATTAAAACGGAGATTAGCACATTACTTTCAAATAGGTTTTCCGTTTTTCCAGCTTGATTGGTTTTGTTACACGCGGTGTTAAAGTAACAGTGCAATTATTCCACATAGTGATTTCATTTGCGTATCGTGTTTAATAAAATTATGGTCTTTCCAATGTGTGTTGGTAGTTTTTATGTTCTCTTGCGTATCCTCTGTTTATCCCCGCTTTACTTTAGAAACAAATGGAATTATTTCTTGTAAAGTTTGTTCGTCTGTAGAGTTTCCCAAACGTGTCGATTGTTAACCGCCACATCTAACCTTGCTATTCCCATCTTCATTCAAATCTTTTTACTTACAACTTACAACCTCTCAGAATATTACTAGGCTATCTCGGATTGTAATTATAGCCTGTATTGTTAATTTTGCAAATTGACGCCTTCACTGCCAGTAAGTTGTTTTAAAGACTGAATAAAGTGTGGTGATCATTTTTATAGAAAAGAAAATCAATAGTTTTCCATCTAAAGGAATAAAGTAAGATAATATACTTGAATGAACTGTTTATGAATATAATGCACTTGTTGATAATGATTACTTCTTTTGTATCGGTCATCTAAGGACCACATGCCAATTTGAATTATTTATTCTTTGTTCTTTCCTTTTTCTCCAATATTCTTTCATCTTTACACTGTGCCTCTTCTTGTCTTCAGTGTGCCTTCAGTCCACAGTGATTACTTTAATATTTATGAAAATGTTTTTCCTTTACATTGACCCCAATGGAGTTACTGGGGCTTAGATACCCCTCTGGGTAGGTCGCCATTGGGGATCGTATTTGGGGCAATTTTTATTAATATTTTACAAGGAAGCCAATTAAAAAAAAAATTTTTTTTACATTGAATAAGATAAAATATGTTGTTAACAATCGAACGGAACAATGAAACAACCAGTCTATGACTTTCTTCTCCACAATGTAAGCTCCGAGTAGGAACAGCCGAAACGGCAAATTCGCTATCGGTCATGATATAACATATATTACATTATGCTCTGTATGACGGTGGTTGGCGTGTGGACCCTTGGCCTACCTGCTGCCTCTGCCCCAGCAAATATTAAATTTTAAGATGTTTCAAGGTAAAAGCTCAACAACTACTTTAATACACATCTTCAGTGCATAGTGCTTTATAACGCCCAATTTTTAATATTCCTTATTCGTGTTTGGTGTCATTTTCATCGTATTATTTCGCTGATTTCAAATATAACAAAATTTTACCAGTATTGGGCGAGGCAAAAAAAAATTATTTCATACTGGACGCACAGTGAGATGACTCACGCGGCAATTAGCTGCTGTCGAGCCCGGGCAGAAGTATTACAAGGGGGTAGAGGCAGCAGGTAGGCCAAGGGTCCACACGCCAACCACCGCCATACAGAGCATAGTGTTAGTAGAAAAACTCCCATTGCATCTCGCGCTAGTTGCGCGTATCAGTCTCGAATACCTAGATGAACTATCTGCGTCTCTTGGGTGTGAACCATAGCACCACAAGGAAGGGAAGACTCGAGGAGAGTATAGAAAGGGTCAGTGATCCAAATGGACACGGGAGTGGCATATCTAGTCACTCCTACCACCTGCTGGACCCCACAAAGGCACCTGGAGGCGAGTCTACCCTAGCTTTGAATGAAAATATAGCCCCCACCACAAAACCATTGCTCAACTCGTAAACGCCGAGGTACAGAATCTCGGCCGGGGTGGCTGCTGATCCCGTTGGTACATTGCTTACTCATACTACGATCCTTGGGTCCCAGGTGTACCCAGAGTTTACAATCACGTTACTTTACGGTGGCCTCTCCATAGCTGCGCGAAAAGTGGGGGTAGTGGGGAGACTCAGTGTGCTCAGTTGTAACACTTCACTTCAAATACGTCCGTCTTACTGTTGCTACAGCCGGCTGTATGGGTGCCCTTAACTATTTAATTATTACAACTCGGGTTTTACACATAGTTGACATTTTCGGATTTCATTCAACTAACTACTATTTATAATTCTACTCAGTATTACTCGAAATTGTATCAAATATGTATTTGTAATACCACAACAATGTTATTTGTTACATAATGTAAATAATAAATAATTACTAGTTTAAACCAAGCAAGTTGAATACTAATAGAAGAAATAGAGAAATCTAAATCTAAAATGACCATAAATATGCTTTATGCAAGTGCTCCTAAAATTGGACCTAAACGAAAAAAGTGGGTAAAAGTGGGTAACCACGCATAAAAGTATGCATACTTTATATAAAATATCACATAAAATCGAGCCCATTAATTTTTCTTGCATTTAATACAATTATTAATACAAATTTTAAAATTAATATGTAAGTAATGAATGTAAGTAACTTACCGACTTATAAAGAAGTATAGCCTATGCGAAGTCAGAATGAACTGGGAACTCAGTATCATTCTCCAAGCCCGGCGATGTTTCTCTGTCCAAAATTGCTTCAACACCGGAGATATAGCTGCCATCATCTGAAGAAGATTCAGCGCTTGATAGGTCATCATCGTCGTCATCGTCATCATCATCTTCGTCTAAGTTAATTACAAGCCTATCTTGCATTTCGTCTATTAATCCTTCTCTTTCCAAATATTCGTCTTCAATTTTAATTACATGTTCACACACTGATGTCCATTGTTGTTTTTCTATTGATTGGCTTGCTTGCCTAGTTAAATCTATTATGTTTTTATTATCAAAAGTGGTGTTGTTTTTTGAGACAGAGTGTTTAAGTTGAGCCCAAATAAGTTCTATGGGGTTTAGGTCAGGATGATACGGTGGTAGACGAATAACAGTGTGGCCGTGATTTCCTAAAATACTATCTATTTTATAGGGGTTTTCTAACGGTTTATTCATTTTTACTAACTTATGTAGCTTTGGTTTAAACATATTAGGTAAAAGGAATTTTTTTATTAGATAACCACTCCATTAACTCACTTTTTGAAGAATCTGATGTGGGACATTTTTCAGATTGGTAATTGTGGTATGGTGCATTATTTAATACTAACACTGAGTTTTTTGGTAATCCCGGAATTAGCTTTTCAACTACCCATTTCTCGAAATTTGTACTATTCATATCCCCATGATAATCACCTGTTTTCTGTCCAGATTTAAAAACCAATAAGGCACCATCGATGAACCCTTGATCTGTACCCGCGTGAACTATTATGAATATGTCTCCTTTATTTAACGGTACACTCGCTCCTTCACCACTTTCGTCGTACCACGACTTTTTTACTGCATGAGACGTGTGTATATACGTCTCATCTGTGTAAACCATTGGCCGGTTTTTAGTCCTGAATTGTTTTATTTTCCTAAGGTATTCAATTCTTTTTGCCCTTATCTCTTGACGTTCATTTAATACACTTCTATTATTTCTAATATTCTTCCACTTAAACCCTAAGTTTATAATAACTTTCTTTAAACATGATAAGCTACCTTGAAAGTTCACACTAGACTTCAGAAGTTGATGAAGTTTTCATAGCGTAGGATATGTTTTTTCTGTTGTTGTAAAATTGTAAATTGTTCTATCAAAATCATCAATATTAGATTTTGTTGACCTCCTCTTTCTTTCTTTACGAGGTGTTATAAAGTGTGGCGACTGTTCATTTTCTATTGTTATACCCTCACTTTTAATACGGCGAATCGTTCTTTCAGAAACTCCTGTTGCTGACGCTATTCGTTTTTGAACCTTTTTTAGTGGAATACTAATTCTATTTTTTTCACTTTCCATAAATTTACATACACTAGAAATGACTTCACAAGCTTGGCTATGCACAATCTTTTTACCGAACTTCGATTTAATAGGAGGCATTTTTTTCTGATTATGTAATGATATAAAATGTACTGTAAAGTAGCAATACGTTAAGCAAAATAAAATTCAGTTTAACTTAACGTGATGTCTGAAAACACAACCACAGACAATATTAAATGATATTAAAATATAATTAGATTATTTATCACATGTCACAGTCCCAAAATAAACACTAGTAAGGATACAAACTAAATAATTAAATGAATACAGGCCTACACGGTAAATGTTTTTGAAAACGCAACACTTATGCACTCAGTGATACATGCCGTTTTTGTTACACTGACAAAAAAGAGGGTTCTGCGCACACTGCTTTCACCAAGGTTGGCGGCCATCATAAAGTACACAAGTTGTACGCTCCAAGGTACCTGCGGTTCGCCTTCCCCCAACCAGCGCGGGGAGATGAACACTTCCCCGCCAGGTTAGCATGAAACTGAATGGCGTGTCCTTCCCCCTCTCCTTCCACGTGACATAACTTCATCGACTCCCAGAATGCCAATCCGCCAGCTTGGCAGGAATCAAAGCACTACTAGCGTTGACTGTGTTTAAAATGCACGTTTCAGAATTGGCGTGAAAGGCACACACAGCCACGATGCCAAGAACGAGCCAATCGTGGCTTCCTTTCGCGCAGTGCTACTGGGATGTCAGTATATTCCAGGACAGTCTTTGTGCGGTGACACTGATGTTTTCCGACCAAGCCGGACGGATGCTGTCGAAAGCAGTGCGTGTCAAGCAGGTAATCTGTGTCCACGGAGAAGTACCACCTATCGGCGGTGGTTGGCAACTATATCCACCTCCCCGGACGCTCCGCATGGGTGCCTAACAAGACACATCAAGCTCAAGGCACTTCATGCCAGGCGGGGGTGCGTTCCAGATGACGCTGGTTACCATTCAATGCACTGTACACCAAAGAACGCGATAACCGCCGAAAATTCATTGGTTTCCCACTCCTCTGTGTAGATACTAGCTAGACGCGTTTATGTTGCGTCCACGCTTCTACTTGGTTCCCGTTCGCAACACACTCATGCCAATGGATAGCATTCATTCGAATGTAAAGTACAAAGTTGGCTACTAAGGCCCCTTTTATGTTTGACTTTGATTTCTGTCGTGCGTAAAAAATATCGGAAGTGGGTGTGAACAAACTCTTTCAGCGCTGCCATCATCAGTACTGAAAATGGATCCGTGCGTGTCTTATAGCGCTTATCGGGTCGTTTTTATAATCTTCGGGAGCGGGATCCCATAGTGCTCTCCTGTTTTGGATTTTGTCAATGAGCCTTTCAGTGTTAATGTCTTCAGTATCTACAACACAAATTCAGGAAATCACACTACCAGTTGAATACCACTGATAACTTGGCACAGCTGCCTCGCTGCGCTACTGTTGGCGCTAAGCAGGAAGGTTGCCAGCACTGATCTCTGAAAGTCATACGATACAAAACTCCCGCGAGTGGATTAACGGAACCATTACGGCCCATGTAAGTTATCTAGACAACTCATCCGATTTTTTATCGGATGCGTTTCCTAGGGCAGGACGATATGTTTTGAGTTCGGAACGTTAAATTTATCGTGCGACAGTGCATAAAACGCCCCGTTTGTTTCTGTTGTTCTACATGTCGTATGAGTTTTCATCGTAGATTATCGTACGATATAAATCTGTTGCACAAAAGGGGCCTAACGTACACTGGCGAATCCCCTACTATCGCGACCGATAGCTATATCGCTGTATTACTCACTTCTGACGACCGCTTTCGGTTATTACACGCCTACACACACACACACTCTCTCTCTTTCCATTCTTAGTTCAATCCTGATGTAGATAAACCCACGTGGCAAATCTGAAACGCTGTTGGTCAGGAGCGTTGACACTGTTCACACAGTAATGTATTGCGCGCATGTGTAGAATGTCTGTATAGTCATGTGAGAGTTATCTTGCCACTTAAATCGGGGCACGTCGTTTTAAGACTTCCTCCTTATCATTGTATTCTGAATCGTATTGAATTAATATGGATCCTGTTGAAAGGATACGTTGCCCGTCACAACACAACATTAGGTGCTTGATATAAAACAATTTATTGAGTAGGCGGTAAATGAAACAACGGCGGACAAGTGGAGTCATTGTATGGAGCATATAATGAAGGAAGATGATAAGCTATGGCAACTGACCCACATTACCGACGTCGTTGTGGATAATGAACAATCTTATCAATAATAACGCTGACTCAAGTGATGATAAAAATTTCAGACACAGATATGAAAGGCAT
This sequence comes from Magicicada septendecula, assembly GCA_034769895.1. Classification (NCBI taxonomy): domain Eukaryota; kingdom Metazoa; phylum Arthropoda; class Insecta; order Hemiptera; family Cicadidae; genus Magicicada; species Magicicada septendecula. Next base: position 91,870,288 of record CM068368.1, read on the forward strand.
TGAATTACTCTCTGACAGCAACTGATAGTATTAAGTACACTGGTAATTATCACAGGTTCTATTTTCGTTTTAAATAAACTTTACTTTCTTGTTTGTTGCGATATTTAAACGGTTAATAAAAAAAAGCCATTAACTGGTGTTATAAAACATTTCACTGTCGGTCTGACACTGTCACAATAATTTTACTTTGGTCAGGACAAATTATTACAATTTACGTGTGTTTATACAGTATCAATATTATATGTACCCTGTCTGTGCTCCTTCTGTCAGAGTGACACGCCTCTAATTCAAGTAGCAAATAGCGTTTCAGATGTACCATGCCTGTTTGTTTACATCAGGATTAACATAAGAACGGAAACAGAATATATGTGGTAGTATTAGTGTATGGTAGTATTGTTCAATAGTCATTTGGCAATGGTGTGATAACGGAAAAGCGTCGTCAATATAGGGATGTGGTAAAAGTGTTATATAAATCAAGAAAGTTAAATTGGAATATTTTTTTATATTACAGGAGAGGTTTGGATTTCTGGATTGGAATTCAGCGGATGCTTACGCAGGTATCCCAGCGAATCACCGGGAGAAACCGTAGTGTCAGAAACAAAATCTTGGTATGAACATTCTAAGACGCTGGGAGTAAATAGCGGTTACTCGGCAAGTCTGTACGACGACCCAATCGAGGAAATCCAAATAAGCGGACATTTAACAAAACTTAAAAACGGCACGTTTTGCTACGTGAACAATAACCTACGGGTGCGCGAAGGCAACAAGCTCTACCTTAATTTTGAGGTGAAATTAACGAATGGCAGTGCGTATTCTGTACTGAGGAAGAACGTTTTGTTCCCTATCAGGTTTGCATCGGTTAAGAGTTCGAAAAGCAGCAGTTCGTCGTCCTCTGTTTTTTCGCGCGAATACAGTTTTAGCTCCATAGTGGAGTACCAACAAAAACAGCTGGCCGATAAATTAGATGACATGAAAACAGAAAGAATGAATAATTTTGCCGATCATTTCGACAAAAACCTGGGTGATACTATAGAAAAAGCATTGCAAGAAAACAACGCAACAAGCCTGCTACAGACCTGGGAGTCAGCATAATGCAGCGGTATTCATGTCACCGCAGAATTGACGTTTTGACAAGAATTTAATATACGCATATTTATATAAAAAATACATTATTACCGGTAGTGTAATAGATTTAATTTTGACTCAAAATTGATATAGATTTGATCGAATTTCTCATGTTAGTTTTAATAAGAGCTGTGTTAAAAAGATCTGTAATTAAATTTTAGAAACGATTTCATTTCTCTACTTTAGCAGAGCATTCGTAAACGAGCAGTCATTTTCTCTAGAAACAACGATCCGTTAATAATAATTGTTACTTATAATTTAACAAAATACGAGAATAAAGATTTAACAAAATTAAAACTGGGCGAATTATATTCCAGAGAATATAAACATTTGAGAGAGGCGTGTTTGCCATTCTTATTCGATTAATGGAAATATTATCACCTTTGTTTGCCGTTTAGATCAAAGAGCATTGTAGGCCTACTTCATTAAACAAAATTATACATTGCATTCAAATAAAATAGAACTTTTAAATGTAAATTAAATATGGCAGACAATGTACGAATCTACTTTTAGAGAGTCATCATCATCATCATCTTCAAGGATTAAGTCAAGGTTGGTTTGTTCCGGTCTCAAACAGGCAAAGATTAGAGCAGGTCACTCTCCAGCGCTTCCTCGGACGTCCCACACACCTGCGTCCCCTCGGCTTATAGTTCCATAGTTGTTTGGAAATGTGGCAGTCACCAATTCGGCAAAGATGTTGGCCACCAATTCAGCCGATACTGGCAATCTGTCGAGTATACTCATAATATTCAGTTCCTGCCGTATATCTGTGTTTCTTCTACGATCATGGAGAGTATATCCTGCCACGTGCCTGATAAATCACATTTCAGCCGGTTGGATGCGACTGGTCTGGCCTTTTATTCTCAGACCCATAAAGAAGTGTGAGAAGGGCCATCACCTTGTAGAATTATAGGCATGTTTCTTTACTCGCTGACTTAAGAGTTCGCCTGATGGTCCCGCACATACGGTTGAACTTATGCAACTTACAACTTTTAGAAAGTGAATTGTTAAATGATAATATTTAATTTAAGCCTACTTAATGAATTCGTCTTGTTTGATTCCAATAATTAACATATAAACAAACGAGTTATTAAATCAACTGTTGTGAACACTATTTAGATAAAATGGTGGACGGTCGACTGTTTACGGGTTAATATGGCTAACCTAAACGACAGACGAAAGGTTGTCTTATTGCTGAACGCATAGTACGTTTAAGGTTTGTGCAGGCAGTTTCTTAAGCATATTCAGTTCATCAATTATTAACTGTTGAATCGGATAGGGGAGCGTGGGGTAGCACCGATCAGCGGGTAGCCCCGATCAGGTCGGTAACGAGATTATAGTACGCTGTAGCGATATCTTTTGAATGCTGAACTCTAGCCAGTTGCACAGTGAACTAATTAAAAACGACCGCTAACCATTTCCGCCATTGTACTTACAGTGAATTACAGACGTGAGTTTTAGACAAATTTCTTCTTATTTCTTCACATCTTTAAAGCAACGTAATGATATTTGCACTTAAATTTTGAATTATTTAATTATACAGATGTATTGTTAACGTTTTCAGCATTATTTGAATTCGTTATTTACGGTTTTAAACTAACTTACTATAGTCTCAGGTTATAAAACTCAGTAGTATACGCGGTGGGGTAGCACCGATCAGGTGAGTGGGGGAATGACGATCAACTGTACTGAGTTACAACTGTACAACACCATACTGAGTTAAGTACTATTAAATACTAATGCGTTGCCCTTATATGTTCGTGATACTTTCCGTGGCGTAGCTAGGTTTTTTTTGAGTTTTGTACTGATTAATAAAAACTTTTTTTTTATTATGGCGTATCTTAATTTAAAAGTTACCCTCGGAGTCAAAGATTGTCAATATTAGTGTCTTTTGAATTAGAAACTATTATAATGTGTATTATATGAAAGATTTTTAGTAGGCCTGTATGGAGAAAATATACACACAAAAATTAAATTGCATTATTTCCCATATAAAATACACAGGATATAGTACACTGGCTTATGAACTAAAAAAACCTAATTTTTAAAATTTATTTTTAGACTTAGAATGTAGTAAGGACCATTTGTAGATATAAGTAACATTCTGATGCATCTTTTATCAATACAGTATATCATTTGCTTTTCACATTGACCATTTTTTTTAGGTTTTTATTTTTTCCCATTTAATTTGCATAGGAAATCAACTGATCGTCATTACCCCGCGGGTGGGGAAATACCGATCAAAGCCCATTTTTTACTTTTTATGCAATAAGAAAAGCCCCTTTCAACTTTAACGCTTACAGTGTATAACTAATAATCTGCTCTGTTATATCAAAAATTTTTTACATTTGTTTTTAACTTTTAGCCAATTCTTCAATTTTTTATCGAATTTCTCCCTTAGGTGATCGAGGCTACCCCACTCTCCCCTAAATTTTTCCTGCAGACTGTGTTAAATGCGTTCTTACTTGTAACAAACTGTTATTAGAAGTAGCCCTACAGTCTGAAGTATGGTGTAAGTACTGACAAGCACCGACTATGTATTTCACCGACCGGCCTAACGTTTAGTCATGCGAGAGAACAACGAACGCTGGGGGATACGCATGACGTCACAGCGGTGACATCAAGCTACTGCGCCTCCAACTTGTGATCCCTACCGTATGCTCTAATCCCCGTGGCTTGTTCCATTCTCATCACTGCGCGTGTGGGTGCGTAATTAGGTTGTGACTACACAGCGTACAGAACGTAGTGAGTGTCGAGAATACAAACGAACGTCGCGTCGAATGCAAGAACTCCTACAGGGGAATCGCTATTAATGAAGTGACTTCGTGCCCCTGCGTGCTCCTCTCCTGTATCATGTCTAGACAGTTTCCCGTTCTTATCTTCACTTCCACGTGGGTAGAGTCCGTCCATACGAGAACCCTACCTTCGCCTCTTCCTATGTAGCCATCCACGAGGGCAACGTCAGACCTAAAAAATACTACTAATACTACTACTACTACTACTACTACTACTACTACTACTACACCATGGTGCTACAGCTCATAAAGAGCCCTGGCTTCCAGAATGACGTGCCTCCTCTCTATCCTGTGCGACTCTTCGCCACCTACTGACCCCCCCCCAGTCCTCTCATCTCTTCATCCTCATCGTCCACCCACCTTCTTTGACCCATCACCACCGCAGTACTTCGAGGTAAGCCGTCGTTCAAGTTCCGTAGACCGTCGATGCAGCGTGTACAGTAGACGCTACTAACATACGCTGGCGAATATCCCTGTGGATAACCCACCACCTTGGTTACCGCTCATTCCTCTGCCACTATGCTGTTCAATTTTGACGACCCGTTTCGAATATTATACACCGTCAGGAGTGGGAGCGAGGGGTAAAGGGGTAAACCCATGAAAGACAGTGTTGGCGTTGGCTGTTGTTCTTTGATCACTGGAAAATGGTGTGATAACCGAAACGGGTCGTCAAAAAAAAATAAAATAAAATAAACCTGTAGTAAAAATAATTTAATAATTTTTTTTAGGCGCTTTAATTACGGCTGGCGCCGCCTCTCGCATCCTAGCTTCCACTGGCGCCGTTCTAAACAGTCCCGTTCTGTAAGTCCTCTTGCATTCATTGCGTCTTCGACGTCCATTTTCCATGAATGTTTAGGCCTTCCTTTTTTTCTTCTAGAGGGTGGCCATCTCTCATCCGACATTATTTTTAGGTGTCCAAACCAATTCAGTCTTCTTGCTTCTATTGTTTCTATAATGTCAAGGTCGATTCCCATCGCTTATCTTATCTCTACATTTCTCACTGTAACTAGTCTTGTTAGTCTACAGCACCTCCGCCAGTAATCCATCTCCATAGCTCTAATTAATATTTCTTTTATTAATTTCCCACAGTTCTGCTCCATATAGGCCTATACTTTCGACTATAGTTTTATATATTCTGATTTTATAGTTTTTTGTTATTCGTGGACTCCAAAGCAGACTGTTTAATTGTTTTGTTGCTGTCTTAGCTTGTCCTATTCTTACTTTTATTTCTTGGTTGCTGTTGTGACGATTTAAATTGTAACAGTAATTGTAAAAAAAGGAAGAATTTTAAAAAGTAAGTTTGCGAGCGATTAATCAATTTTAAATCTCACTATAATACTTAAAACCCCTGTATGTACTCAGTATGAGAATAAGTAGTAATTAAGAAGTTCAAGGAAACTTTAATAAAAAGGCATATTGTAAATAGTTATTATTGTCGTATTTAACCCTTTGCTTGTTGTCAGGCGGTGACCTGTTAATTCCGGACTCGACATGTCTCCCGAGTAGTCTGTAATTTAGGATAAAATAAAAAATCATAATGTTAATAATTAAAAATCTGAAGACACAGATAGTCGTTAAAATAACTCATTAAAATTATATATGTTTATTAAGGTATAGTTTGTGTAATTAAAAATGTTAACTTGAATAAAGGTAGGGACTATATTCTCGCGGAGTAATTGCCCCTCTCCCTTTTGTTAAGTACCAGTTGAAGCGAGCAGAAAAACTCTCTCTCGCTATGTTGACCTCACAGAGTGCAGACGTACGAGCGAAAGCTCGGATAAAATGTTGTTAGTTTGTTTGTTTAATTTAAAAGTTGTTTAGTAACTACTGCTACAAAAAGCGTGTAGCATGTACCATTAACTATAAATATGTGGTAACAAGAAGAAATAATATGTAACAACAAAAAGTAAGAGTGTTAAGCAAGATGACGACTCCCTTCAAGAAGTAACTCACATTTCAACATCATTCCTGAAGATGTGATCTGCAGGAACTGCTTCAAGACACGTATACTCGGCAGAAGACGCTGTTTAGGACATCCGAGAATCTACATATACTTACACATAAGAAGCTTCAATCTCCTCTGTGAACTTTCGACACATTATTGACGAAGACCCGACTCAGATGATGACGGCGCGTACGAGGATTCCCAAGACGGACACGCCAGGACGAGGTTTCTACAATCCATTCTAAAGGTGACTCGATAGCCTGTCTATCGAGAGTTAATAATATTTGTTATACTACACACTTCCAAAAGAGACTTTTCAAAGACAATTAATTTAATGTAAACATTAAAAGAGTAAATCTAAGAGTTTACTGTAAAAACTCAAACATCATACGTTGTAACGCTTTATATATTGATGTATCTTATTATTATTCCAAGTAATAGTACCATTCTTCAAATGGTTAAAGAAGTCTTGCAAGCTAAGATAATGAATTGAATATTAATAAAAGTCTTTACTATCAAATACAGAAAGTTAACCCGGATCCGAGGTATAGCAAAATAGAGTCAATTTGATCCCAAAGTTTTTATAAAAGAATTTAAATACTTTAGTTTAATTAGTGATGTCATGGGATCTGTCAGTAACAGTTGTTAAATAAAGAGAAGTCGTCTTGTTACACACAGAAAATGAGTGCGTAAATCAGTACAATACCTTCCCTTGTTTCCTTACACAGTTAGTAAGTAATTTGTTCTGTTAATTTGATTTGAATACAGTTCGTTACAACGTAGGCAGCCCATGTAATTGACAGAGGTCAGTTAAGATGGGTTCCCTGGATTTGTAACGCGGAAATATGTTACACTGTCACCATCCTATGACATTGTTACACCCTAATACTTGAAGTTTTTAATATTTTTTATCACTTTTGTTCCTAGTTTTAGGTACTGACCTTCATCGCCTACTATAAGGTACTCAGTTTTTGATTTCATAAATTTAAAACCGAATATTTTTATACATTGCAGGAGAGCCTTGGATTTCTAGTTTGGAATTCAATGGATACATATGTAAATATAAGAAGAAAAAGAAATCTGAAGAGACACAATCTTGGGTTAAGAACCATAAATCGTCGTTATTTTTACTCGACTACGATAGCTTTAAAGCTGTAAAGCGGAGTCGAATCCATGGAACTTTAAGAAAAATTAGAAACGGCAGTTTCTGCTGCAAGAACTATGAAGACCAACTGCACAGAGGCGACCAACTCGTCCTCAATTTTAGCGTTCAATTGACCGGTGGGAGTATGTTTTCGTCATTTTCTAGGAAATATGTGATACCTGTCGGATCGAGAAGGAAAAGGGATTTTGAATCAAAGTCTTCTTCGCTAGGTAGAACCTCTAGCGAATCTGAGATTGACCTGTCCAATTACAATGGGTACGACGAGTTCGATAAGAGTTTAGGCCAGTTCAGTAGTTTCTCTAATGAAGAAGTGCTAAACAATTTTACTGAGTATTTTCGTAGAAACTTTCCCGAATCTGTGCTATGAGCAACTTAAAGGAAGAAATGGAACACCGCCTCTAAAAAGCTGGGGGGAGGGTCAGCATTTTGGCCTGACCGCCAGTCATGTGGCTGAAATGTTTACCATAAAGTTAACGTTTTGAAAAGAATCAAATAAATGTATATTTATGTAAAAAATATACTTCTTGTAATACCTATTGTAAATGTTTTAATTTTTACTCGAAATCGATTTTGATTTAATCGAATTTCTGTTTTCACTTGCAGAACAAATAATGTGTCGTAAACATCCGTGTTAAAATTTAACAAATGATTTCATTTCATTGGCTACTTAAGCAGGGAAAAATAGACCTGGCATACACTGCGATCAAATTACAATACTCAGGGCTTGCCAAAATTAAATTTGAACGTTTTTTTATTCCAGGGATTGTGAACATTTAGGAGAAACGTGTTTGCCATTCTTATTCTACTGATGGAAGTATAATCATCTTCGTTTGCCGCTTACTTTAAAGAGCAATGCACTGTATTAAATATAATTATCCATCGTATTCTGATTAAATAAAAGTACTAAATGTCAATTAAATATGGTAGATAATTCACAAACAATGTACGAGTCTAATTTTAGTGAGTGAAATGATAAAGTATAGTATTTTAATTCAGGCCTACTTATGAATTCACTTGTTTGATACGAATATTTAACGTACGGACAAAGAAGATATGAAATAAACTGTTGTGGACACTGTGGAGACAAAATGGTGGGCGGTCGACTGTTTACTACAGCGTAATATGACTCAGACCGATTTGCAGACGAAAGGTTGTTTTATTGCTAAACGCTTGGTGCGTTTGAGATTCGTACAGTTTTGTCAGTAGCGTGATTATATAGCCCACCGCAATTACAGAGCACAGGATTTCAACGTAATATACAGTAAATCACAAAGTCATATTTTCCGTAACACATCGTAGACCTACAATAAAAATAAACAAGTATTAACAACAGTATCAATGGTATATAATGTAGCGTGGTATTCATCATTACCTAATTAAGTGGGGCAAAAACTAACTAGCGTTACCTGTACGCTTTCCTATCCAGATGTGCAATTAGCACAATGGTGGTTGGATCAAAATCGTCTATGTATCTGTTGACACTAGCACCGTTTTGGCGCGCCTTGATATCAGTTTGGTTGAGCTGTCTACAGGTGTGCTAAACTAGTATTTGAAAATAACAGGTACGAACGAAACCGTTCCAAAAAAATAAAACATACAAATACCTGTTATTATATACCTATTATACATATACCTGTATTATATGATTTGTTGTAGGCTAAGAAATAAATTGAAACTAAAAGTATTAACAGTGTTACTTTACAGTGTGACTTTATTAAGCTGTTACTGTGTAAGAGAAAATAAGAAACAAGAGAATTCTTAGGCCTATCTCCCTTTTGGAATACTAATTTAATTTTTCACTAGGAATAAACAAACTGACATAGATTTAATATTAAATTATTGATTCCATTTTGGTTAGATAAATCAGCTGCGAAACTCAGGCAATTAAATTTAGAGTGCACGTAATAGCACAACAAAGAATGTCAAGAAAATGTACGTGAGTGTGCAGTGAAGTTAAAATTATCTCCGAAATCACATTGACAAAAAGTACTATATTGCCTGTCAGCTACTCTGTAGGTTATAACACAATAATTCGCTTTTAAAAATTTACCAAGTTGGTGACTAGTATAATATAATTTGTTATTATAATCTGTATTACATATCTGGATAACACACAAGAATAAATGTAACATCAGAAAAATGTAAAATCAGAAGAAGAAGAAGAAGAAGAAGAAGAAGAAGAAGAAGAAGAAGAAGAAGAAGAAGAAGAAGAAGAAGAAGACGAAGAAGAAGTGTACACTGCGGAGGAAGCTTAATTTCCTTTACACATTTCTTTCAAAAAATAATAATCTAACGGGGTGTAATCGTTGTTGTTTGAATATGGTGATAGCTAAAAAAATCATGTTCGAGATAAGGGCTTATTCTGGTTGTACTACCCTTAAAACATGAAGAAAAGTCATTTTCCGAAAAGTGTATGTGTTTGTCTGTGTGTAGATTTTTTTCTGTTGTAAACGATGACTGACGCAAGTTCAAACAGAATCAAATAATGTTTTGCATACGTGCCCGAGTTGTAGAGAACTCAAGCCCTATTGATTTTGATAAAGATCGGTTAAGGTAAAGAGGTAGTTGTACCTGCAACCTTTTACGTTTTAACAAGAGTATTGATTGATACTTAATTTTGATAAATAAAGTATCCTGAAAAGATTGTCACAATAATCCACTGTAAAAACGTAGATTAAATATTTACAAATGAAAATGGTAGTTGAAGGTAGAGGGGGTAATTTTCTATAAATGAAAATGATGGTTGAAGGGGGAGGAGATACTTATTTATATGTGTAGTACGTTATCGGCAACAAAGGCGTAGTTTCTATGGAAATAATTCATTTCAAATTGTCAAACATAAAACTCGATTTACAAGGTGGGGATATTTTTTAGAAATTATCGAACCGAATTCAAGTAAATGGTTTTAAATATAAATCTTAGAACATGGAAGTCTTGTATGGTTCTCCATACCGATTTTTTATGCATCGATTCGTGACTAAAATTGTATAACAACCAGCATGTGACATACGTAGGAACTCAAAAATTGAACAGCGCGGCCATCCGGCAAACGCGATCTAACGTCACCAGAAGCTCTTGCTGGAAACCTCTACAAATTCATTATCATCATCATCTAAAGGTCATGCCGTGTCGAGTTGGCCACGTCTCTCTCTCCATCATTGTCCCCTTTAAATCGTAGTACGATAGGAAGCTCATCTCCTTTCCCATGTCTTTGAAGACCTCTTGGTCGTCCTCTTGGTTTTCCCCCAAAACCTTCCTTCAAAAATGTTACTTAAGAATTGATTGTGTCGTACCACGTGGCCGATCAATTTTGTAATTTTTCTTCCAATCGTTTTCAAAAGTGATCTATCTTCGTTCATTTCTGCGAGGACTTGCTCATTTCTTTTCTTGTTCATACAACTCGTCCTCTTCGTTCTGCTTCAGACCCACATTTCCATTGCTTCCAGCTTCCTCCTTTCTATTTTGCCGAGAGTCCACGCCTCACACCCATAACCCCCACAAATTAAGGAACATAAAGTTGAGGAAAGGATAAAAAATCCAAAAACAAAATCACAGCTACAAAATTAATCAATATTAAAACGTATTTTGAAAATTAATAAATATTTATATCACGTGATCAAGAAACACATGATACTGTGTTACTTTGCCATCCGCCTAGTAAATTATGGTGCAGATTCGGTCGGTTCAGTTATGAAAAATTGGTTTGGTTCTTCTGGAGCTACGGAAAATAGGAAGTCACAGTGCGCTGTGTTGGACTGACGTTCATAATGACTTGATAACAGTGTATAAGGAAAATCATTTGCTGATAAGTGTTACGATTGATCCATAATTAAAAATTGCAATGTATAAAATAAAATGTTACTAACAGGCAATTTCTGTGGTAATTTAGCGAAGATAAGTTTATATATATATATATATATATATATATATATATTAAAAATTATATCCAAATTCTTATGTAGCTACTGTAAGTTTTTTCTTACTGTCTGATGCGCATGGCGTACGACAAGCTTCAACCTTGTCACGTTCTGAAGTTTAATATAGTAAAAAGTACGGTTAACACTAATATTGCAAGAAATTCTAACGTAACGTAGAGTTCGGCGACGCACGATCTAATCGCTGTAAAATATGAAGTTTGAATTCATAAAAAGTATACTTTCAGTTTTATCCGTACATCATATTGTCTGTATTGATCTCATCTTGAATCCGTTATGTGTCCTCGACTTTTTGATCGAGTTAACATGGAACAAGACCTTGGGATACACGCTGTGTGTTGCAGGTAAACAAATTTGGCAGTTACATTGTCTTTCGTAAGTCTGTGGTAACAAAAATGTAATCTAGCAGAATTTCTGAAAATATTTTATTTAGAGATGGTCACTGAAATAGTTGTGGTACATAGCTGAATCACGTTTTTGTAAAACCTATAAAAACATGTACTGTGGCAGGAGCACCTTTGCTACCGAACAAGGAATGTGGTGACGTATGCCATTCCACTCCACCCATCACTGTAATATTACACATTTAAAATACGTGTAACACAATTTTGATGTGACTTGACTGCCTCTCACACGGTATTTCTTGTAGAGATTAAGAGAACACACTTTAGAAAATAGTCAATAAATTACACTCACATACAATGTACGAACGCTCAATGTAATACTGTAACCCCTCTTTAATTTTTTTATTATACTTTATAAAATTCCCTAAAGCAAAAATGCGCTGGGTCCAGTGAGACGGGGCTTGCAATTAAACTCTCTGGTAATCAACAATAACAGCCTTTATTGAGTAAATTAACATATATCACAATTTCAAGACCCCGTAATCCCCATGATGTCCAAAAGCACATAGTTGTGTATACAAATATATCCCCTTTTGTACACATTGACATAAAACATAAGTCTCACATAATATATTTATTTAGATATATATATTCTCCTCAATCGGAAATGATCATGATCATAAGATAACAATTTTTCTGTTTATATCTCGACATTATAAAAAGGTACCCTTGTATGTATAATTATCATTCTACCCCAAACACATAACAACAAATAATATCGCAATTAATTTCACCCAATCACAGTTACAACTCAACACGCCATACTATTCAAAAGCCTCACGGACCACCGGTATATTATACTTTCATCACCCCGGATATGTAAATATGAAATAACTGGAACCCGCCATTATCTATCAAACTAAATGGAAACTAATGTCATCAACAACCGCAACCCCTTTTATATTTTTATAATGTCAGCAGACAGACTAAGGACAGTAACAATTCTATGTCAGATACAAATATACATTATAACTTGAGAAAACATTTGTAATGGCTGGTAATTAAAAAACATATTGAGAAGTAAGCCTGCTATAATGATAGGCAAAATGTGAAACTAGTTGAACTATATAATGCACAGGACCTTTCTAAAAATCTGTCATAAGAATGTTAAATATTTAGAAATTATTCATTTCTTGAATTATATACCTAGTCATTATTTAATCATAAGGATTTGATAATATCCAAAAATTAACAAAACAAGTTTAACATGTAATGGCCAGAAAATCTAAGTTACAAAAATAAGTACCGCCTGTATATTTCATTCCATGTAAAAATTGATAATCTCAAAATATTAAATATATATAGACTTTAAAGAAATAAAAAAATTAATTTCAGCCATCTGTGCATATATAAAATAAAAAACATGCTGTATACGTGCAGCTGTAGGAGTGTACCAGAACAGGCCTGACCTGACAAAATATGTCACGTAGAAAACCTGCATGAAATGGCACCAACAGGTGCCTACCTTGTAAACAGAAAACCCATTTATAAACTAACACCCGGAAACAGCATAAAAACAAAACCCCCAGCCCTTGAATACAGGAAAAACAATTAAATATGAAACCCAGTAATACTAAGAAAGACATCCGAACCAGCCGGTTCGGAATCATGAAAATCATACCTTTATACTTACTTAATTACTTAATTTTATTAAGTATATTTTATTATTTATTATAAATTATTTATTTATTTTATTATAAACTTATAATAATATTATATTATAATATTTATTATAATATATAATATATATTTTATTATTTATTAATTTTATTACTTAATTACTAAATTAAATTACTTAATTTAGAAAACATTTTCCCTACAACTTTTGCACCCTAATACCTACGAAAACAGCTCTGGTACCCTCCCACAGTGCAGCCCACAATTGGAGTGATTGTACTGTATTATCAAGAATAATTTACATAGAAATTGTCTTGCCGACACACCCTCGATTTAACCATCTTGCTGGATAAAGTAAACTGTTATAGCACAAACACCTCACATGTGATGTTCCGCTGGCCAGGATAAAACATAAAAAGAGTTTACATCACCTCATATGAAGCGGCGGTTTCACATCTTTGGCGGCAGCTAGCTCCTCCTCGGTCACAGACGAAGTTTTTAGTGGTTCGTAGCTGGTGAAGGTGGCAGTACACCGAGCTGTGGCCAGATCTCCATTCTAGGGCGAGAACCCGGTGAGTCTTAAGCAATTAGCCTGCCATAAAGATGAGGAAGACTACACACACAAAAAATCTGCTACCGAGGGAAGACGGCTGAGCTGTTTATTCAGTGAGGAAAAGGCTGGAACTGCTCAGTTGGCAAGCGCTCACAACGAAACCTAAACTCCGCCGCCAGGAGGATTTGCATATCAGGGGTGAGTGGTGGGTGGTGGGTGGTGGGTGGGGGTTCAAACTAGATGTGTGTGTTATAATGTATATTAAAACTATATAATCAGGGTTACCAACCTTTGTAATATTATAGTGTATAGATCAGGTCTGGCAACATTTTTCTGTGGTGGGAAATTTAAACTATATGAGCAGACGCATTATAGTGTACTTTAAAACTATATGATTGTTGTCGACTACGATATGAAGTTATCAACTCTCTCTCCCTACCTCTCTCTATGTCTCTAGACGCAGTTATCGATCACGATATAAACTCTCTCTCACTCTCTCTCTCTCTTTCTCTCTCTCTCTCTCTCTCTCTCACGTACACAGCGGTCATTGACTTTAGCTTCTAATAATCTTAACGTACAAACACATTACGATCTCTCTCTCGCACTCTCTCTCTCTCTCTCTCTCACATTTGAATGTAAGTAACTATCTGTCAATAGTGTGTATCAGGTCCTTCTGCACTGTCCAGATTAACAACCGCGCTCTCGTTCTTCCAAGGCGGTCTGTGTGGTAAAGTGTTACGCATAAAAACTCCTCTGAAATAAGGTATTTTCAAAGATTTGTTTACACATACAAATCGCTGTCGGACAATGCACGCACTGGTATCCAAATTAGTTTTTTTGTCTGTAAGGACGCAGGTATAGACCCGATGCTATTTTATTGTTACGTTTATGTCTAGAGGTCGTTTTGCGTTTGCCCACGGATTGACGTTTAATTCCTGAACCCTTCTTCTTTTTTCTGCAACCACTACACGAGCTCCCTCCACCTAGCGCTGATTTTGCTTTCATAGCGGCTGCTACGGCTGCGGTCGGCTCGCTGTGCTGTTTCTAATAATTTTTAGCTTCTTATAATCTTACCGTACAAACACATTACGGTCTCTCTCTCTCTCTCTCTCTCTGTCAGATGAATGTACGTATTTAAGGTCATTGACATGACTTTTCACTGATTTAGAAATTTATATTTAGCAAAAATGTTAATTAAGCGTTGTCATGTGTGTCTCTCTCGCTCTCACACACACACATACGTACAAACACATTGCGGTCTCTCACTCTCACTCTCTCTCTCTCATACACATTTGAATGTAAGTAACTATCTCGTTCGCTCTTTCTCTCTCTCTCTCACACACATTTAGTATGAGCAGACGCAATAGACCCGATGCTATTTATTGTTACGTTTATGTCTAGAGGTTGTTTTGCGTTTGGTGTTGTTACGTTTATGTCTAGAGGTCGTTTTGCGTTTGCCCACGGATTGACGTTTAATTCCTGAACCCTTCTTCTTTTTTCTGCAACCACTACACGAGCTCCCTCCACCTAGCGCTGATTTTGCTTTCATAGCGGCTGCTACGGCTGCGGTCGGCTCGCTGTGCTGTTTCTAATAATTTTTAGCTTCTTATAATCTTACCGTACAAACACATTACGGTCTCTCTCTCTCTCTCTCTCTCTGTCAGATGAATGTACGTATTTAAGGTCATTGACATGACTTTTCACTGATTTAGAAATTTATATTTAGCAAAAATGTTAATTAAGCGTTGTCATGTGTGTCTCTCTCGCTCTCACACACACACATACGTACAAACACATTGCGGTCTCTCACTCTCACTCTCTCTCTCTCATACACATTTGAATGTAAGTAACTATCTCGTTCGCTCTTTCTCTCTCTCTCTCACACACATTTAGTATGAGCAGACGCAATAGACCCGATGCTATTTATTGTTACGTTTATGTCTAGAGGTTGTTTTGTGTTTGGTGTTGTTACGTTTATGTCTAGAGGTCGTTTTGCGTTTGCCCACGGATTGACGTTTAATTCCTGAACCCTTCTTCTTTTTTCTGCAACCACTACACGAGCTCCCTCCACCTAGCGCTGATTTTGCTTTCATAGCGGCTGCTACGGCTGCGGTCGGCTCGATGTGCTGTTTCTAATAATTTTTAGCTTCTCATAATCTTAACGTACAAACACATTACGGCCTCTCTCTCTCTCTCTCTCTCTCTATCTGTCAGATGAATGTACATATTTACGGTCATTGACATGACTTTTCACTGATATAGAAATTTATATTTAGCAAAAATGTTAATTAAGCGTCTCGAAATGTTAGTTAAAATGTCATGTCTCTCTCTCTCTCTCTCTCTCTCTCTCTCTCTCTCTCTCTCTCTCTCTCTCTCTCTCTCACATACGTACAAACACATTGCGGTCTCTCTCTCTCTCTCGCTCTCTGTCTGTCTCTCTCTCTCTCTCCCACACGCATTTAGTATGAGCAGACGCGGCTGTCGACCACAATATCAACTCTCTCTCCCCCTTTCTCTCTCTCACACACACACATTTAGTATGAGCAGACGTGTCTTTGCTAGTAAAATGTACGAATCACATGACTTTATGTGAACTTCAAACGGTTCAAATCTTTCAAAATAAAAATATGTAAAACAAAAATACAGAATATATGAAATGTATATTTATAAAGTATATAAAATAAAGTATATTACATCTTGAGAAATAGTGGCACGTAATTTTTATCCACCCAATCTCCCATAAATCTGCCATAATTAACCCCCCCAGCATGATCGTTAATAAACTGTGTGTAAATATTTGATAAGTCCTTTTTTATAATTTCTGTTTCACCAGACTGCCAATCGGTGCGATGTTGTATTAGCTCTCTGTTGTACTCCATCTCAGACGTCTGTCTTTCTAACCAATCTGTCATATAACTTTCAAAACTGTCCACGGGAGACATTATACTTGTCTGAAACAAAGACATTCTCGGTGTTTTATCACACACGTACAAACACATTGCGGTCTCTCTCTCTCTCTCACACACACACACACACACACACACACACACACACACACGTACAAACACATTAGCGAGCACGAAGTTCCCATATTTTGTGTCCACATTTGTTAAGACCACGATGGGATATTTTTTTATTCACCATAAATTCTAACCACTTGATATTGCGTAAACGTGTTTGCTCTACCCAAATATCTTCACGCAATAAAGGACACGCCTCGCTCATTACGAATAATATTTATACAAAAGTTATATTTTAATATATGAAACAGGAATAATCATGCATATTAGAGTTTACCTTAGTTTTTCATAAAGTATTATTTTAATAATTGATGGCTTACATTTTATGTACGTACAGTATCTATTTATCGACATATAAATTGTAGTAGCAATGATAATAAGTAATATTTACAATGAAACTATTTTAAAATACAAATGATGTTGGTAATGTATGATTTTAAAGACAACTTCGTCACTAGCAATCTTCAATACGCTCTTCTTCATTTGGTGCTTCATTAAGCCGGTCCTTGGACTTTGCTTTTATGGGGGCTTCATAAACATAAAGATCACTACCACCAATAATTTGTGGTACAGTACTTCTGTTCAATGGTAAAACCTAAGACAAAGCATTAAATAAAACATGCAATCAGTATTAATAATCCAAAATATCACTGTTTTATTAATTTAAAATACTGTATAATTGCTTACGATTGACAAATAAGAGAAAAGACATACTTTACAGTTCTTTTCATTCTTTTATTCAAATGTAACATTCAAAATTTGAACTTTACAATCTGTATAACGTTCTGTTTCAGATAATAATAATAGTTTGGATATAAATGAAATGGAACGCAGTACTTTGTTATGAGAAATTGCATTTCTAAAATTTTTTATTTGTAAATTACAGAATTGTTCTCTAACTACAGCTGCAATCGTTCAGTTTTGGTAACATTTGAAAATTGATGGATTTGGTACTCAATATATTCTAGCCTCCTAGTATTTTCATTGATACATTTTGGAAACTGGGTACAGAATAAATCTACAATCACCTAGTCGGAATCATTAAGTTTTGCAAAAGATCTTATTGATCAGTTTGTCAGAGCCCAATTTGTTGTCAGAAAACAATTATGCGATCGAATAAACATTACCAGAGAACAACGTCCTCCTAAAGATAAATTTACCAGAGCTCAAAACAGTACAAAGTCATACTTTTGGTAAACAAAATCTTGTCAACAACAACAACAACAAAATTTGTTTGTATTTCAACAGCTACAAACAATAATTAATTTTCTTACACTAATAAACATTTTGATGTAATTGTTTCACTTAAAGGAAACACATATATATTCATCGAGAAAATCTGTTGTGGCTGGACGAAACATGTGACTGAATTAATAAATTTTCTCTCTACATAGCAGTTGTAAAAGTAGTCATATACATTATGTGCTATATATATACAAAAGGTTTTCAACGTGTTTGTCATTTCAACCAATTTGTACCGCACTCTAATTGTGTAAGAATAACTGTACCGCTCCATACAACTGAGAATAAATCCGTACAAACATACATACACACACACGCGCGCACACACGCACACACATACACACAACGATGTTTCTACTTATTTGAACAAGTCCTGTATTAAATTCAATAAATAATGCACTTGTTAATGTTTTAATGTGAACAATTTTACGTTTAAATAAAATCTGTACATACAATAAAATTTTGTTCACTTATTAACATATTCATAATACTTCTGTTCAATGGTAAAACCTAAGACAAAGCATTAAATAAAACATGCAATCAGTATTAATGATATAAAATATCACTGTTTTATTAATTTAAATCCTGTACAATTGCTTACGATTGACAAATAAGAGAAAAGACATACTTTACGGAATTTCTTGAAATTTTTACAGTTAGTCTTCTGCTCATGTCCCTCACGTGTACTGGCAGCGTGTTTGGGTACAGTTAACCATTTAAATTCAATGTTCTTGTTGTTAACCTTCTGCTCGTGTCCCTCTCGTTTACTGGCAGTATGTTTGGCAACAGTTAACCATTCAAGTTCAATGTTCTGAGAAGTATTCATCTTCTTGTTCCTATAATAACAGTACCTGCTTCAGTACCATATACATTATGTGCTATATATACATAAGGCTTTCAACATGTTTGTCATTTCAACCAATTTGTACCGAGATCTAATTGTGTTAGAATAACTGTACCGCCCCATGCAACTGAGAATAAATCCATACAAACATACACACATGCACGCATACACACACACACACACACACACACACACACACACACACACACACACACACACACACACAACCAATGAACTGTCTCTTGACATCGTTTAGAAATTTGCATGACGGAGAAAATTTTTCATGTTCCACCATAGGTTTGTCACCTTCTCACACAATAAAATTATGTTCACTTATTAACATATTCAAATGTTTCATGTACACTTAACAATAACTATGTTGATTAGAAGTGTAATATAAAATACTATGAGAATAAATTTTGAAATTGTAGCAGACGCTAAACATATCAAGTACTGTTTTGGAAATTATACGCCTATAACTACAATCTGACGTTAAATACTGTAACACACTTGATAATGTTTTAATGTAAATAAGATCCAATAATTTTTGCGTTCAAATAAAATCTGTAATTTCAATAACAATGTTCACTTATTAACGTATTCAGATCTTTTTACTCACCTCTTAAATGTTGATGTACGCAATTATCGAATTCACAATGAGATATTAAGGCTAATTGCATTCTTCACGTATATATATATTGTTGTATCATACAACGGAAGGGTAGGAGTAGCTCGCGTGCACGTTTTGAAAGTCGATGTAAGTCATGTATCCAAGGGGTCATTGTC
The DNA here is from genome assembly GCA_034769895.1 of Magicicada septendecula. Lineage (NCBI taxonomy): Eukaryota > Metazoa > Arthropoda > Insecta > Hemiptera > Cicadidae > Magicicada > Magicicada septendecula. The sequence goes on from CM068368.1 coordinate 91,889,719, forward strand.
CGTGGTGGAAAGCTTTTATTTTCGTACATTAGTCAAATTAGGAAAACAAACGAACTGGCAAACATTATGAATTCCGTACGTTGGAAGCTTGTAATTTCATGCTCATAGTCAATTTTATTTTCATAATATTATTTGTATATTGTAGCATAACAAAATTATCACGCTAAACATTTAACTTAATGCAACATAAATAAAAAAGAAAAGTTCCGTAGTGAGTGAGAAGAATGAATTGTTTTAAGGATTAAACTAGAAACTGTATATTAAGTCAATAAAATGTTAATAAGAATGAAAAATAACAAAGAAAACCATTGATCAAAATAACTTACTATGTATAAACCTAATAAACCAGCAGTATACCCAGTAGATTGGGGAAGCAGTAAAAAGGGAAGGACAAGAAAAAGGAAATAAAAGGATGAAAACAATATTAATAATGGAAATGTATAAGGTCAAGAAGCAGAGAAACCACAAGACCAGAAATTACTAATATAATAATGAAGAAAGGACAAAATAGGTCAAGATTCCCACAAAGAGCCTAGAAACAAGAAGAGTTATTCCAAAAAATGTTAATAATGGAATACATGCCATTGAACAAAATTAAAACCAATATATTTAGACCCAGTAACAAGTTACAAGATACAATCCAAAGAGAACCGAATTGTAAACTAGTTATAAGTATAATATGTGAAAAATTATTAAAAAGACTACCATTAGTGTAGACAAAAATAAGTGACACACTATAATAAAGTGTAGTGTAAGAAATAGAAATCTATTAAAAAGACTACCATTAGTATAGACAAAAAGAAGTGATACACTATAATAAAGTGTAGTGTAAGAAATAGAAATCTACTAAAAAGACTACCATCAGTGTAGGGAAATACTATATAAAAACTAAAAGACAGTCTAATGACAGGTCACTTTTGATAATAAAAGTGTTTTAAAAAATTAAGTAGTATAAGAAAATAATAGGTATAAGAAGTTTTTATTTCATTGAGTTACCAAGACAGTTATATTAATTGAAAGAGACAGTTAATAACTGAAGGTGTCATTAGTTATAAGATATTTTTATTTCATTTTATTATCAAAGTAGTTATAGTAAACACAAGAGACAGTTAATAACTGAAGGTGTCATTAATTATAAGATGTTTTCATTTTCATTTCATTATATTACCAAAATAGTTATAATGAACACAAGAGACAGTTGATAACTGAAAGTGTTATTAGGCATAAGATGTTTTTGTTATGTTTAAATGATATAAAAAAAAAAAAGTTTAATAGATATAAGATATTCCATTGTATTTTAAAATCATGTTATTTAATTCTCAAGGTTGTAAGGCAGAGAGACAAGTAGGAAATAGAAATGTAATAATTTTATTTTTAAAACTGTAAACCATATATAATGTACAAAGCAGACTAGCTAAGACACCACTTTAGAAAACACAGTCTAGTAATGTAAACCCAAAACTATCTATCAGAGAATCAAACTACATACAGTAATAGGGAATAGAATTCAATACATACAACACAGAAATTGAAAATATAATTAATACAGATACAATTAATAGCGAATGGAATGACAAAGGAAAGAAAATTAACTTCTTTGGAAACAAATAATACTAGGCCTATAATGGTAATCAAATTAGACTAAACAGTAAATTAATCAATATTGAAGTGTTTTAACAGCAAAATTATTAACACCAAAGATAATCACGGAGTTATTAAGAATATTCCATGGAACTATTATCAGAAAAAACACTTAAAAACCATTTAAACACTAAATTTGTACAAAATATGAGGCCTACAATAATTATAAAAAATTGTAATTTTTGGGCTTAAATGAACTTGAAACAAACCCAGCTATATATCCAAATATGTAAAATTAATTAATCAATATTACTGAGTAGTTAGATTTATGTAAAATTAAGAAATATTTGAAATACAGTAAAAAATAAGAAACCTTATTATGTATATTTAGATGATGAATCAATTCTGAGACAGATATTTTTATAATCGAACAATAGAAAGAGGAAAAAGACATATCACAAATTACCCTAAAACGACGACGTTCAGAGTTTAGTCTATTGTTAATCGTGAAGACGACTAGTTGAAAATGTACTAACAGAATACCGAAAAAGAATAATTTTGTGTAAAACCGAGTGTGGTTATGCAGAGTGTAACAGAGGTTAACTAAAAATAAAAATAACATTAACTATTAATATTTAACACCTCAGTAATTCCAAACAACAATAATAACACCAGCACACACAAGTACAAGAAATCAACGGCCATTTTGAGACGATTTTGGACCATATCAGCAGAACACAAATACACATATTTGAACACCGGACACTTCACTAGTCACCCATCCCGAAACGACATCGCAGGAGAAGAGAGGACACTCTACACCATATTCCTGGACCAACACTACTTCGCAGAGAAGGGAATATTCATTTATTTCTGCGGGAGAAGCTCAACCAGTTCCAGCAGTATAGCAGCTAACATCGAGGTGACGGCAGCCATACTTGATTTCCGAACCAGCACGAAACACAGCCAGCTTGAAGGGAGTGACGTCATTTCGACGAATGGTTCGATATTAATTTTCATAATTGACAATTTAAATAATAATATTGTTTTATTTCAGCCATAATAATTTAGTTTAAGAATACCTGTAAGAATGTATCTTGTTCCTTGCCCTCTGACCATTTCGACTCGTTAAAAGAACCATAATTAACTAACCTTGTAAAAAATATATTTTGTTAATCTTGTTCGCTACCGACTGGAGCACATATCAGCCAATGCCTTGGCCATGCGCAGTTTGACTGGCGCATAATTTTGAATGTCAATAAATGAACATCATTATTCAGTTACAAGAGTTGTCTTTATTTGTATAATTAATGTTAACTATTTTTTTTTCTAAACAAAAATAATTTACAGTGCTAGAGTAAATACCTGAGAAAAGTACACACACAATTAATTAATTATTTATTAATTAATTAAATTAACCAATTGAACAAAAAACTAAATATTAGTACAAATTTCATAACTTACAAAATTTTATTTTATTATCAATCAATCACACTTAATTATAAAACATTATTTATATTTAATTTATTCTTAGTAATAGGTGAATCCAAAGTGGAGCTGTATCATCGGCGAGTTCAACACCGAGATTCAGACGACATAATTCTTGCTAGCTTTAAGGAGACTAATCTTGTGGGATCACATCAACATAATATCAATATTTATATTTATTTATTTTATATTTGTAAAAATTATTATATTACAAAGCGTGACAGATATTATATATATATATTGTAGCGTGACAGATAAACACATAATAATGAATGCATTTATCATTAGAATAATATAAGATTATAACATTAAATCCGAAGAAAGCATTAAAATAATATAAAGAATTAATTCAGAGCAACTGTACAGAAAAATCATGGATAGTAAAAGTATAATTTCGAATAAAAGCAATGTTACTAGTGATGAATCATCGAAACCAGTCTAATAACCCAAGGTTTTAAAATATAACCCAGGAAGGTAAGGAGTATATAAAGAAGCAACACAAAGTATTACTAAACCCACAACGAGGATAAATAAACGAAAAAGAAACCCTGAATAAGGCTAGATCCACCATAAAAGGTGATGTATTTCTAGAAACCAGAAGAAGATGAAGTAATCCCAAGAAACCCGATGGCATCCAGAAGAAGATGAAGAACATACAATTCAAAGAAGCCAGAAGAAAAGAAGACACCATTGAAGAAAGAAGAAGAAGACAGCATCCAGAAGAAGAAGGAATGCTCTTATAAAAAACACCCATATCCCCATATCCCAAAATAACTAAAAATCACAATAATAAAAAGTATAACGAAGTATCCATGAACAGAAACCATATGTACAATAAAATTAAGAAAAAAAGTGCATAGAGTAAGAGTTGCCAGTGGACCAAGGTGAAACAATAATATAATACCCAAAGAACAAATCTTCATTGTAACCCACAAACCAATTTCTTGATGTTAATAAGACTAAACAACCATTTAGAAATAGCATCAAAAAGTGTAAAGTGAACCAGTGCTAGTTTGTGTATTATAAAAAATAAACCTTATGTTTCATCCTTGGCATCCACAAACTGTGTAGATAATGAAATATACAACTTTGAGTGACTTATGATTTGTACCAGGTGAATGTGATACATGTAATAATATCAAGCTGTCAATCTGTTTGAAATGACATTTCTTTGAAGAATGAATAAAAACAGATTTAAACATAAAGTGACAGGGTACAATTACCCTATACCATATTAAAAACAGTTTAAAAACTGCATAATTCAATTTAGTATAAGAAATAGTAAATAAGAATATAGGAATAGGGTTTTGTGAATATAAAATAAGAATTTTAAAAAATGTATTAGGGATAAGAATATTTAACAAGTTTAGAACCACTAACATCCCATTGTAAAAACGTTTATTACTTGTATTGATAGTAATAATTAAATAAGAAGTTAGTTGGGAAAAAAACATTCTTTGTAAATAATATTTCTGTTTTAGTATTAAGTTTTGATTATAAAAAATCTCTAATTAGTTGAAGACAACCATTATTGGAAAATATTTCTTATTTGTTTATAGTATTGAAACAGATACTAATTGTTGTTATGTTTAATAGAAAAAATATTTAATTTATATTACCATGTTAAAAAGTCAGAGAGGGTATAACACAGTATGTATTGTTTATATAAAAATTTGTATGAAAAAACTTGTTAAGAATCTAGGCAAAATGATGAAAACTAAACTTCATCAGAACTGAGAAATTAAGCAATTAAATACATTTAAACTAAAGGGATTTAGATACCATAAACCAGAAATGAAGCCATATAATTAGAAGTACAACTTAGAAAGATTTTGTAAAATTATAGCCAGGATTATAAATAAAAATGGAAATGACAGAACTCAAAATTTGGAGAGGGGAGTCATATATTCCAACATAATATTTTAAAACTTAACCAATTCAAATAATTGCAAGAAACTAAGGGAATATAAACCTTTTAATACAATATGAGATTAATCATCATAAATATAACTTAAAAATGGCAGAATTTGCATAATGACAGGAAGCTGATTGTGAATATTTACCAGATACAAAATGAAGGTAAAATTACCAATTTTAGATAAAAAACATAATAAAACGGCATTATTCGATATCAAAATACGCCGAATGAAGTGAAGGATAAAATTAAGTAACATCTAGCTAATAAATTTGAATAATAACCAAAGTTTAAGCAGTTATATAATGTAACTTTAATACATGCACAGGATGCAAAGTTAAATTCGAACAATGTAAGGAATAATATTGCTTTGGCTAAGATTTTAGTCGAAAGTGAAGGAAGTAGAGAGTGGATTATTGAACGTTGTACGGTACACTTGACAAGAGTATTTAAATCGAGTTAACCTAATTTATAGTACCGTAATGGCGAATCAGTGTATGATACGGATTTGACAATCGCGAGAGGCGACTAAAAACATTGCACAACATCGACACAGTGACATAAACAATTACAAGAGACTAAATAACATTGTATAGCACAAAACTACTTAAATAACATTATTAAACACCATAAAACAGTATACATTATAACCATCAAAGAGTGCCTGAACGACAAAAAAGTGAACTGACTTATAAATACACCACTATTCAAAATACAACACACAAACTTAACCCGAGACACTACACCAACATCAGAAGGAAGATTTGCTGACACCAGGACGTTAATTCGGCAAGAAAATATCTTTATTGGAACGCCAAATCTACGAGGGACGGTTCGACATCAATTTATTTTTCTTAGTATTAAGAGTAATTATTGTAACGTTACACTTTTTTAATCTTTGCCCGATTTCTCTGACTTTTCCAATGAATAGCTGTTAAAAGAACCTGATTGTATTTTATATAAAAAACTTGTAACATTCGATACCCTGAGAGTCGATTTTAAGATCGAAAAGAGTCTTTTTAACTAAATGTCCAATAAATAATTTATACTTTTCACATCAAAATTGTTCTTTCTTTACTAAATATCGTAATTTACACTTAATTTAATTTAAATAACATACTACAAGAATTTCACGACATCAGAAGGAAGATAACCTCCAAAACGAAAAGTAAACAAAGGTCGATTGTACCTGGAGACAATCTTATAAGTGGTTGGAGTTTATGGAAAATACAAAAAAACTAATAAAATTTTCTAGACAAGTGAGACACGTTTCAGAACTTCACGAAACACAATTAATTAATTGTTTTTAATTAATTAATCAATAAAAAGAATTTTTTTAATTATATTTTAAACACACAATTTTTATTTCTTTCAAAACTAACACATTTAAAATATTTTTGTAACATTACACCTATACAACTTTAACACTATTAACAGGTTTCGTTACAATTTGGACAGCTCAACAGAGGGGCTTGAAATTAAACTTAAAATAAAAGAATAGGAAGGAAGACGAGAACGAGATTAAGAGGATTTGTAACCACAATACACCAGTTTATTTAAGTTATTTTACAAATTGGCGCACAACTGAAGGGCTTTAATTAGCGATTGAAAGGCCACTACAATCTGCCCAATCACTAATTGGAGTTTGGCAGCAGCTATAAAGCCAGAGGAAAAAGGGAACAACGACAAGCAAAATGACGGAAGAAACCATGATGGATAAAATGAAGGAACTCTTCCAACAAGTGATGAAGGAAATAGAAGAGCACCACGAATCGATGATGAAGAAACTGGATGATATAAGTAATGATAATAAACTGTTTAGGGAAAAATTAAGAAGTGAGAGGACTAAAAAATAAAAAACGATAGCAAACCAGAAACAGAAGAAATACCAAATGATAAGACGCAGGAACAAGTAGTAGTATTACCTGGAATTAAAACTAGCGGAAACAAGGAAAATATTAAACAGAGGAAAAGGAGAAGGTATCCAAGAAATTTAATAAAAACGAAGGAAGAGTTGGAGATGATGAACCATGGGTTAATTGAGGGCAATAATATCCCAATTACCTATGACAAAGACATCATGAATTCTAGGAATTATAGGAGGAGAATCGAAGTAATTTCAGAAATAATTTACCACAAAGCAGTAGTTTACCAATGGGAAAGGACCAGAGGTAAACGGAATACAACATGTGGACCAGATCAATTTCAGCGCAGGACTGGACAGTGTATTCCAGAAAGATGGAAATGTGACATCTTACCAGACTGTGATGATGACACAGATGAATCACCAGAATGTATTCCATTAGTGTGCCATCTAGGACAGTTCCAGGGTACAGTTACGCTAAAATGTATTCCTTCAGGGTGGATATGCGATGGTGAACCAGTTTATGGGGTTTCAGATGAGCAAATAATTAATAATTCAGATGAAGATCCTCACATATATTTTTCAGGTAATACAACATATGGACCGGAGAAGTATTGGTGTATACAATACTATGATAGAGGGAGCCGAATAAGCTTCGTAGCCAATAAAGGAATAACAGCAAGGAAAATTGAAACAAGCAACAGAGTAACCGCAGTGAAAATGAAATACCAGGCGGAAACCCGAGATGTCACAAGTACTGGGATAATTATGAAGACCATGATCGTCCGGAAAATAAGGGCAACTGAGATGATGGACCCTGGTTAACATAAATACCACACGCCATCAAGAAAAGGGACGGATATAATGATAACCGGCTACGGCGAAAAACAATGTTGAAGGAGACGAAATAAATATCATTGAAAGGAAATGATACGAATAATAAACATAGAAACAAAACTGGGTATTATAAAGGAAGACTATTTAAGAAACTGAACCTTACAAATGAAAATATGAGCAACTGAGCGGCATAAAGAAAATCGTCCATCCTCCTGGGTATAAAAGAAAATAAAATAATAAGGAAAGAAAAAGAGAAGATCAACTTATTAAAGTATAAATAAAATGGGCCTGTATAGAGCACAAAATATGACCATATGTTGTGGTAAAGGATAATCATAATAATACTTATGAACTGAGAGAGATAGTTTCCGGAAGAGTTAAAGGTGTGTACAATCAAGCACCTATGAAAAAGTACTATGAAGAATGAGTTTAGAATTTGAATTTAATAACACAAAAAATTCTAAAACAAATGTAAGTACATCTTACTACCTAATATTTTTGAGGAAAAACTTCATGGAAAAAATAAAAAGAAAGAATTTTGAATTATACCAACAAAATTCGAAAACAAATGTAAGTACATCTTACTACCTAATATTTTTGAGGAAAAACTTTATGGAAAAAATAAAAAGAAAGAATTTTGAATTATACCAACAAAATTCGAAAACAAATGTAAGAACATCTTACAACCAAATATTTATAAGAAAAAACTTTATGGAAAAATAAAAGAAAGGAATATTCAATTTAATACACAAAAATTCTAAAACAATTGTAAGAACATCTTAATACTTAATATTTTTGAGGAAAAACGTTATGGAGAAATAAAAGAAAGGAATTTTGAATATAAAACCAACAAAATTCGAAAATAAATGTAAGCACATCTTACAACCAAATATTTAAGAAAAAAAAACCTTTTGGGAGAAATAAAAAGAAAAGAATTTTGAATTTAATAACAAATAATTCAAAAATGATTGTAAGAACATCTTACAACCAAATATTTATGAGAAAAAACTTTATGGCGAAATAAAAGAAAGATTTTGGAATTTAATATACTAAAAATATAAAAATGAAGTAAGACCAACTTACTATAACTAATTTTGTGAAAAAACGTTATGGTAAATAATTAAAAAGAATTTGAATTTAGAGAAATAACAAAAAATTCAGAAATAATTGTAAGATCACCTTACTACACACAATTTTGAAGAGATACCATTTGGAATATTTAAAAAGGAAGAATTAGAAGTTAGAATTATATATAATAAAGAATTAAAAATGAAGTAAGCACATCTTACTATAAACAATTTTGAAGGAAACAATTTTGGGAATAAATGAATTAAAAAGCATTTGAATTTTGATAAAACGTCAAAACTTTGAAACAAAATAAGATCAACTTATTACAATGATTTATGAGAAATGTTATGGAATGAAATAAAAAGAAGAGTTTGAATTTTGCATAAAACTAACAAAGTTCTAAAAATAAATATGTGCCATTTATAATTAAATTTAGAAGAAAATAATATGATTAATTCAGAAAAAGAATTAAATTTAATCCAGAATAAATGTGAATATCTAGCATTTGAAGGAGTAGAGAAGAAAAACAAAAAAGAGTGTGACATACAAGAGAAGGCAAAAATTTGGAAGCAAAGAGAAGAATCTGTTATTATAATAAAATTATAAAAATCCAAGAAAGAGAAACAATAAAATAATAATGAGAACAACCTATGACTAATTACTTATGAAACGATAATGGAAACAGTTAATCAAGAAAAGGAATACGATATTACTCAGTTCGGAAGAAGCAAAGAAGAATAAACTCATACCAAACATATGGAGAAGATGATTTTGAACAAATGATAATAATAAGACCTATATGAAATGCAAAGAGAAGAAGTACCACATGAAATATAATATAAATGAATTAATGTTAATTAATGCGAAGGCGGATTAATAACTTTCTAAGAGAAAGGAAAGAACAAAATGTTTAAATAAAATGATCAAAGTAACAACCTGAATATCTAATATAAAGATACAAATTTAAAAAATTAAATATAATAAAATAAGACCATTCAAATAATGAATAAGAAAATACTATATATAAAGACCATGCTATCACTGTAAGTAACCAGAAGGAAGTATAAAGAGAATTCAGATGGAGAAGAAAAAGAGTTACCCTATAACCAGTAACAAGAATTATTAAGAGAAGTTTTCAACCATAATTAAAATAAATATATCAGACAAGTTAAGAGTTCAGAAAAATATATATATAATGAGTATAATAAGAATTAAGAAGATTTATTAAGATAGAAAATGTGAGATAATCTGAGAAACTACGAAGTGAAGAATCCAAAGATATTTTTATTAGTCGAAAATGAGACTACTTTTTATTTTATTTTATTCGATGACTGACTGAAGATAATTCCAGCAGCATTATGTTTTTTGAGCAGAGATGAATGTGCCTCTTGACTCAAATTGTAGGAGTGGTGTATGGCCAGCAGAGTTTGTGTAGCCTACAGTGCCCCTCTGAACTGCCCCAGCCCACGTGATAGGGAATATTAGGGAATTAATATCCCAAGGATGCAACACGAAGTTTATAAAGAAAGAAAATGTATAATAATGATAATAAAATATATCTCAGAAGACACTAACTATCCAAGAAGGATCAAAAGTAAAATAAGTAACTATATATTTAAATGTATTAAACTCAAATATAAAAGTCGATATAGAAATGGAGAGGAAAATGAAATATAAAAAATAATGAAATTATCATAAGAAATTATTTCATCCATAAACATGTCTGAAATAATTACTTCTGGAGGAGAGCAATGTGTAGCGTGACAGATAAACACATAATAGTGAATGGCATTGATCATTAGAATAATATAAGATTATAACATTAAATCCGAAGTAAGCATTAAAATAATATAAAGAATTAATTCAGAGCAACTGTACAGAAAAATCATGGATGTTCGACAAAAATATTTTAAATGTGTTAGTTGTGAAAGAAATAAAAATTGTGTTAAAAAAATTTTATAATTAAAAAAAATTTCTTTTTATTGATTAATTAATTAAAAACAATTAATTAATTGTGTTTCGTGAAGTTCCGAAACGTGTCTCACTTGTCTAGAAAATTTTATTAGTTTTTTTGTATTTTCCATAAACTCCAACCACTTATAAGATTGTCTCCAGGTACAATCGACCTTTGTTTACTTTTCGTTTTGGAGGTTATCTTCCTTCTGATGTGGTGAAATTCTTGTAGTATGTTATTTAAATTAAATTAAGTGTAAATTACGATATTCAGTAAAGAAAGAACAATTTTGATGTGAAAAGTATAAATTATTTATTGGACATTTAGTTAAAAAGACTTTTGTCGATCTTAAAATCGACTCTCAGGGTATCGAATGTTACAAGTTTTTTATATAAAATACAATCAGGTTCTTTTAACAGCTATTCATTGGAAAAGTCAGAGAAATCGGGCAAAGATTAAAAAAGTACAACGTTACAATAATTACTCTTAATACTAAAGTACATATATCAATTGAAAAGATTGTAAGAAAAATAAATTGATGTCGAACCGTGTCGCTGACAAACTAGGATGCGTTGTTCAGTTGAGTAATGAAGAAAAAGCAAATGGCCGCCGTCGAGATCGTCAAACGTCCCTCGTAGATTTGGCGTTCCAATAAAGATATTTTCTTGCCGAATTAACGTCCTGGTGTCAGCAAATCTTCCTTCTGATGTTGGTGTAGTGTCTCGGGTTAAGTTTGTGTGTTGTATTTTGAATAGTGGTGTATTTATAAGTCAGTTCACTTTTTTGTCGTTCAGGCACTCTTTGATGGTTATAATGTATACTGTTTTATGGTGTTTAATAATGTTATTTAAGTAGTTTTGTGCTATACAATGTTATTTAGTCTCTTGTAATTGTTTATGTCACTGTGTCGATGTTGTGCAATGTTTTTAGTCGCCACTCGCGATTTTCAAATCCGTATCATACACTGATTCGCCATTACGGTACTATAAATTAGGTTAACTCGATTTAAATACTCTTGTCAAGTGTACCGTACAACGTTCAATAATCCACTCTCTACTTCCTTCACTTTCGACTAAAATCTTAGCCAAAGCAATATTATTCCTTACATTGTTCGAATTTAACTTTGCATCCTGTGCATGTATTAAAGTTACATAATATAACTGCTTAAACTTTGGTTATTATTCAAATTTATTAGCTAGATGTTACTTAATTTTATCCTTCATTTCATTCGGCGTATTTTGATATCGAATAATGCCGTTTTATTATGTTTTTTAACTAAAATTGGTAATTTTACCTTCATTTTGTATCGGGTAAATTTTCACAATCAGCTTCCTGTCATTATGCAAATTCTGCCATTTTTAAGTTATATTTATGATGATTAATCTCATATTGTATTAAAAGGTTTATATTCCCTTAGTTTCTTGCAATTATTTGAATTGGTTAAGTTTTAAAATATTATGTTGGAATATATGACTCCCCTCTCCAAATTTTGAGTTCTACGAAGAGTTGGAGATGATGAACCATGGGTTAATTGAGGGCAATAATATCCCAATTACCTATGACAAAGACATCATGAATTCTAGGAATTATAGGAGGAGAATCGAAGTAATTTCAGAAATAATTTACCACAAAGCAGTAGTTTACCAATGGGAAAGGACCAGAGGTAAACGGAATACAACATGTGGACCAGATCAATTTCAGCGCAGGACTGGACAGTGTATTCAAGAAAGATGGAAATGTGACATCTTACCAGACTGTGATGATGACACAGATGAATCACCAGAATGTATTCCATTAGTGTGCCATCTAGGACAGTTCCAGGGTACAGTTACGCTAAAATGTATTCCTTCAGGGTGGATATGTGATGGTGAACCAGTTTATGGGGTTTCAGAAAAGCAAATAATTAATAATTCAGATGAAGATCCTCACATATATTTTTCAGGTAATACAACATATGGACCGGAGAAGTATTGGTGTATACAATACTATGATAGAGGGAGCCGAATAAGCTTCGTAGCCAATAAAGGAATAACAACAAGGAAAATTGAAACAAGCAACAGAGTAACCGCAGTGAAAATGAAATACCAGGCGGAAACCCGAGATGTCACAAGTACTGGGATAATTATGAAGACCATGATCGTCCGGAAAATAAGGGCAACTGAGTTGATGGACCCTGGTTAACATAAATACCACACGCCATCAAGAAAAGGGACGGATATAATGATAACCGGCTACGGCGAAAAACAATGTTGAAGGAGACGAAATAAATATCATTGAAAGGAAATGATACGAATAATAAACATAGAAACAAAACTGGGTATTATAAAGGAAGACTATTTAAGAAACTGAACCTTACAAATGAAAATATGAGCAACTGAGCGGCATAAAGAAAATCGTCCATCCTCCTGGGTATAAAAGAAAATAAAATAATAAGGAAAGAAAAAGAGAAGATCAACTTATTAAAGTATAAATAAAATGGGCCTGTATAGAGCACAAAATATGACCATATGTTGTGGTAAAGGATAATCATAATAATACTTATGAACTGAGAGAGATAGTTTCCGGAAGAGTTAAAGGTGTGTACAATCAAGCACCTATGAAAAAGTACTATGAAGAATGAGTTTAGAATTTGAATTTAATAACACAAAAAATTCTAAAACAAATGTAAGTACATCTTACTACCTAATATTTTTGAGGAAAAACTTCATGGAAAAAATAAAAAGAAAGAATTTTGAATTATACCAACAAAATTCGAAAACAAATGTAAGTACATCTTACTACCTAATATTTTTGAGGAAAAACTTTATGGAAAAAATAAAAAGAAAGAATTTTGAATTATACCAACAAAATTCGAAAACAAATGTAAGAACATCTTACAACCAAATATTTATAAGAAAAAACTTTATGGAAAAATAAAAGAAAGGAATATTCAATTTAATACACAAAAATTCTAAAACAATTGTAAGAACATCTTAATACTTAATATTTTTGAGGAAAAACGTTATGGAGAAATAAAAGAAAGGAATTTTGAATATAAAACCAACAAAATTCGAAAATAAATGTAAGCACATCTTACAACCAAATATTTAAGAAAAAAAAACCTTTTGGGAGAAATAAAAAGAAAAGAATTTTGAATTTAATAACAAATAATTCAAAAATGATTGTAAGAACATCTTACAACCAAATATTTATGAGAAAAAACTTTATGGCGAAATAAAAGAAAGATTTTGGAATTTAATATACTAAAAATATAAAAATGAAGTAAGACCAACTTACTATAACTAATTTTGTGAAAAAACGTTATGGTAAATAATTAAAAAGAATTTGAATTTAGAGAAATAACAAAAAATTCAGAAATAATTGTAAGATCACCTTACTACACACAATTTTGAAGAGATACCATTTGGAATATTTAAAAAGGAAGAATTAGAAGTTAGAATTATATATAATAAAGAATTAAAAATGAAGTAAGCACATCTTACTATAAACAATTTTGAAGGAAACAATTTTGGGAATAAATGAATTAAAAAGCATTTGAATTTTGATAAAACGTCAAAACTTTGAAACAAAATAAGATCAACTTATTACAATCATTTATGAGAAATGTTATGGAATGAAATAAAAAGAAGAGTTTGAATTTTGCATAAAACTAACAAAGTTCTAAAAATAAATATGTGCCATTTATAATTAAATTTAGAAGAAAATAATATGATTAATTCAGAAAAAGAATTAAATTTAATCCAGAATAAATGTGAATATCTAGCATTTGAAGGAGTAGAGAAGAAAAACAAAAAAGAGTGTGACATACAAGAGAAGGCAAAAATTTGGAAGCAAAGAGAAGAATCTGTTATTATAATAAAATTATAAAAATCCAAGAAAGAGAAACAATAAAATAATAATGAGAACAACCTATGACTAATTACTTATGAAACGATAATGGAAACAGTTAATCAAGAAAAGGAATACGATATTACTCAGTTCGGAAGAAGCAAAGAAGAATAAACTCATACCAAACATATGGAGAAGATGATTTTGAACAAATGATAATAATAAGACCTATATGAAATGCAAAGAGAAGAAGTACCACATGAAATATAATATAAATGAATTAATGTTAATTAATGCGAAGGCGGATTAATAACTTTCTAAGAGAAAGGAAAGAACAAAATGTTTAAATAAAATGATCAAAGTAACAACCTGAATATCTAATATAAAGATACAAATTTAAAAAATTAAATATAATAAAATAAGACCATTCAAATAATGAATAAGAAAATACTATATATAAAGACCATGCTATCACTGTAAGTAACCAGAAGGAAGTATAAAGAGAATTCAGATGGAGAAGAAAAAGAGTTACCCTATAACCAGTAACAAGAATTATTAAGAGAAGTTTTCAACCATAATTAAAATAAATATATCAGACAAGTTAAGAGTTCAGAAAAATATATATATAATGAGTATAATAAGAATTAAGAAGATTTATTAAGATAGAAAATGTGAGATAATCTGAGAAACTACGAAGTGAAGAATCCAAAGATATTTTTATTAGTCGAAAATGAGACTACTTTTTATTTTATTTTATTCGATGACTGACTGAAGATAATTCCAGCAGCATTATGTTTTTTGAGCAGAGATGAATGTGCCTCTTGACTCAAATTGTAGGAGTGGTGTATGGCCAGCAGAGTTTGTGTAGCCTACAGTGCCCCTCTGAACTGCCCCAGCCCACGTGATAGGGAATATTAGGGAATTAATATCCCAAGGATGCAACACGAAGTTTATAAAGAAAGAAAATGTATAATAATGATAATAAAATATATCTCAGAAGACACTAACTATCCAAGAAGGATCAAAAGTAAAATAAGTAACTATATATTTAAATGTATTAAACTCAAATATAAAAGTCGATATAGAAATGGAGAGGAAAATGAAATATAAAAAATAATGAAATTATCATAAGAAATTATTTCATCCATAAACATGTCTGAAATAATTACTTCTGGAGGAGAGCAATGTGTAGCGTGACAGATAAACACATAATAGTGAATGGCATTGATCATTAGAATAATATAAGATTATAACATTAAATCCGAAGTAAGCATTAAAATAATATAAAGAATTAATTCAGAGCAACTGTACAGAAAAATCATGGATGTTCGACAAAAATATTTTAAATGTGTTAGTTGTGAAAGAAATAAAAATTGTGTTAAAAAAATTTTATAATTAAAAAAAATTTCTTTTTATTGATTAATTAATTAAAAACAATTAATTAATTGTGTTTCGTGAAGTTCCGAAACGTGTCTCACTTGTCTAGAAAATTTTATTAGTTTTTTTGTATTTTCCATAAACTCCAACCACTTATAAGATTGTCTCCAGGTACAATCGACCTTAGTTTACTTTTCGTTTTGGAGGTTATCTTCCTTCTGATGTGGTGAAATTCTTGTAGTATGTTATTTAAATTAAATTAAGTGTAAATTACGATATTTAGTAAAGAAAGAACAATTTTGATGTGAAAAGTATAAATTATTTATTGGACATTTAGTTAAAAAGACTTTTGTCGATCTTAAAATCGACTCTCAGGGTATCGAATGTTACAAGTTTTTTATATAAAATACAATCAGGTTCTTTTAACAGCTATTCATTGGAAAAGTCAGAGAAATCGGGCAAAGATTAAAAAAGTACAACGTTACAATAATTACTCTTAATACTAAAGTACATATATCAATTGAAAAGATTGTAAGAAAAATAAATTGATGTCGAACCGTGTCGCTGACAAACTAGGATGCGTTGTTCAGTTGAGTAATGAAGAAAAAGCAAATGGCCGCCGTCGAGATCGTCAAACGTCCCTCGTAGATTTGGCGTTCCAATAAAGATATTTTCTTGCCGAATTAACGTCCTGGTGTCAGCAAATCTTCCTTCTGATGTTGGTGTAGTGTCTCGGGTTAAGTTTGTGTGTTGTATTTTGAATAGTGGTGTATTTATAAGTCAGTTCACTTTTTTGTCGTTCAGGCACTCTTTGATGGTTATAATGTATACTGTTTTATGGTGTTTAATAATGTTATTTAAGTAGTTTTGTGCTATACAATGTTATTTAGTCTCTTGTAATTGTTTATGTCACTGTGTCGATGTTGTGCAATGTTTTTAGTCGCCACTCGCGATTTTCAAATCCGTATCATACACTGATTCGCCATTACGGTACTATAAATTAGGTTAACTCGATTTAAATACTCTTGTCAAGTGTACCGTACAACGTTCAATAATCCACTCTCTACTTCCTTCACTTTCGACTAAAATCTTAGCCAAAGCAATATTATTCCTTACATTGTTCGAATTTAACTTTGCATCCTGTGCATGTATTAAAGTTACATAATATAACTGCTTAAACTTTGGTTATTATTCAAATTTATTAGCTAGATGTTACTTAATTTTATCCTTCATTTCATTCGGCGTATTTTGATATCGAATAATGCCGTTTTATTATGTTTTTTAACTAAAATTGGTAATTTTACCTTCATTTTGTATCGGGTAAATTTTCACAATCAGCTTCCTGTCATTATGCAAATTCTGCCATTTTTAAGTTATATTTATGATGATTAATCTCATATTGTATTAAAAGGTTTATATTCCCTTAGTTTCTTGCAATTATTTGAATTGGTTAAGTTTTAAAATATTATGTTGGAATATATGACTCCCCTCTCCAAATTTTGAGTTCTACGAAGAGTTGGAGATGATGAACCATGGGTTAATTGAGGGCAATAATATCCCAATTACCTATGACAAAGACATCATGAATTCTAGGAATTATAGGAGGAGAATCGAAGTAATTTCAGAAATAATTTACCACAAAGCAGTAGTTTACCAATGGGAAAGGACCAGAGGTAAACGGAATACAACATGTGGACCAGATCAATTTCAGCGCAGGACTGGACAGTGTATTCAAGAAAGATGGAAATGTGACATCTTACCAGACTGTGATGATGACACAGATGAATCACCAGAATGTATTCCATTAGTGTGCCATCTAGGACAGTTCCAGGGTACAGTTACGCTAAAATGTATTCCTTCAGGGTGGATATGTGATGGTGAACCAGTTTATGGGGTTTCAGAAAAGCAAATAATTAATAATTCAGATGAAGATCCTCACATATATTTTTCAGGTAATACAACATATGGACCGGAGAAGTATTGGTGTATACAATACTATGATAGAGGGAGCCGAATAAGCTTCGTAGCCAATAAAGGAATAACAACAAGGAAAATTGAAACAAGCAACAGAGTAACCGCAGTGAAAATGAAATACCAGGCGGAAACCCGAGATGTCACAAGTACTGGGATAATTATGAAGACCATGATCGTCCGGAAAATAAGTGCAACTGAGTTGATGGACCCTGGTTAACATAAATACCACACGCCATCAAGAAAAGGGACGGATATAATGATAACCGGCTACGGCGAAAAACAATGTTGAAGGAGACGAAATAAATATCATTGAAAGGAAATGATACGAATAATAAACATAGAAACAAAACTGGGTATTATAAAGGAAGACTATTTAAGAAACTGAACCTTACAAATGAAAATATGAGCAACTGAGCGGCATAAAGAAAATCGTCCATCCTCCTGGGTATAAAAGAAAATAAAATAATAAGGAAAGAAAAAGAGAAGATCAACTTATTAAAGTATAAATAAAATGGGCCTGTATAGAGCACAAAATATGACCATATGTTGTGGTAAAGGATAATCATAATAATACTTATGAACTGAGAGAGATAGTTTCCGGAAGAGTTAAAGGTGTGTACAATCAAGCACCTATGAAAAAGTACTATGAAGAATGAGTTTAGAATTTGAATTTAATAACACAAAAAATTGTAAAACAAATGTAAGTACATCTTACTACCTAATATTTTTGAGGAAAAACTTCATGGAAAAAATAAAAAGAAAGAATTTTGAATTATACCAACAAAATTCGAAAACAAATGTAAGTACATCTTACTACCTAATATTTTTGAGGAAAAACTTTATGGAAAAAATAAAAAGAAAGAATTTTGAATTATACCAACAAAATTCGAAAACAAATGTAAGAACATCTTACAACCTAATATTTATAAGAAAAAACTTTATGGAAAAATAAAAGAAAGGAATATTCAATTTAATACACAAAAATTCTAAAACAATTGTAAGAACATCTTAATACTTAATATTTTTGAGGAAAAACGTTATGGAGAAATAAAAGAAAGGAATTTTGAATATAAAACCAACAAAATTCGAAAATAAATGTAAGCACATCTTACAACCAAATATTTAAGAAAAAAAAACCTTTTGGGAGAAATAAAAAGAAAAGAATTTTGAATTTAATAACAAATAATTCAAAAATGATTGTAAGAACATCTTACAACCAAATATTTATGAGAAAAAACTTTATGGCGAAATAAAAGAAAGATTTTGGAATTTAATATACTAAAAATATAAAAATGAAGTAAGACCAACTTACTATAACTAATTTTGTGAAAAAACGTTATGGTAAATAATTAAAAAGAATTTGAATTTAGAGAAATAACAAAAAATTCAGAAATAATTGTAAGATCACCTTACTACACACAATTTTGAAGAGATACCATTTGGAATATTTAAAAAGGAAGAATTAGAAGTTAGAATTATATATAATAAAGAATTAAAAATGAAGTAAGCACATCTTACTATAAACAATTTTGAAGGAAACAATTTTGGGAATAAATGAATTAAAAAGCATTTGAATTTTGATAAAACGTCAAAACTTTGAAACAAAATAAGATCAACTTATTACAATCATTTATGAGAAATGTTATGGAATGAAATAAAAAGAAGAGTTTGAATTTTGCATAAAACTAACAAAGTTCTAAAAATAAATATGTGCCATTTATAATTAAATTTAGAAGAAAATAATATGAATAATTCAGAAAAAGAATTAAATTTAATCCAGAATAAATGTGAATATCTAGCATTTGAAGGAGTAGAGAAGAAAAACAAAAAAGAGTGTGACATACAAGAGAAGGCAAAAATTTGGAAGCAAAGAGAAGAATCTGTTATTATAATAAAATTATAAAAATCCAAGAAAGAGAAACAATAAAATAATAATGAGAACAACCTATGACTAATTACTTATGAAACGATAATGGAAACAGTTAATCAAGAAAAGGAATACGATATTACTCAGTTCGGAAGAAGCAAAGAAGAATAAACTCATACCAAACATATGGAGAAGATGATTTTGAACAAATGATAATAATAAGACCTATATGAAATGCAAAGAGAAGAAGTACCACATGAAATATAATATAAATGAAGTAATGTTAATTAATGCGAAGGCGGATTAATAACTTTCTAAGAGAAAGGAAAGAACAAAATGTTTAAATAAAATGATCAAAGTAACAACCTGAATATCTAATATAAAGATACAAATTTAAAAAATTAAATATAATAAAATAAGACCATTCAAATAATGAATAAGAAAATACTATATATAAAGACCATGCTATCACTGTAAGTAACCAGAAGGAAGTATAAAGAGAATTCAGATGGAGAAGAAAAAGAGTTACCCTATAACCAGTAACAAGAATTATTAAGAGAAGTTTTCAACCATAATTAAAATAAATATATCAGACAAGTTAAGAGTTCAGAAAAATATATATATAATGAGTATAATAAGAATTAAGAAGATTTATTAAGATAGAAAATGTGAGATAATCTGAGAAACTACGAAGTGAAGAATCCAAAGATATTTTTATTAGTCGAAAATGAGACTACTTTTTATTTTATTTTATTCGATGACTGACTGAAGATAATTCCAGCAGCATTATGTTTTTTGAGCAGAGATGAATGTGCCTCTTGACTCAAATTGTAGGAGTGGTGTATGGCCAGCAGAGTTTGTGTAGCCTACAGTGCCCCTCTGAACTGCCCCAGCCCACGTGATAGGGAATATTAGGGAATTAATATCCCAAGGATGCAACACGAAGTTTATAAAGAAAGAAAATGTATAATAATGATAATAAAATATATCTCAGAAGACACTAACTATCCAAGAAGGATCAAAAGTAAAATAAGTAACTATATATTTAAATGTATTAAACTCAAATATAAAAGTCGATATAGAAATGGAGAGGAAAATGAAATATAAAAAATAATGAAATTATCATAAGAAATTATTTCATCCATAAACATGTCTGAAATAATTACTTCTGGAGGAGAGCAATGTGTAGCGTGACAGATAAACACATAATAGTGAATGGCATTGATCATTAGAATAATATAAGATTATAACATTAAATCCGAAGTAAGCATTAAAATAATATAAAGAATTAATTCAGAGCAACTGTACAGAAAAATCATGGATGTTCGACAAAAATATTTTAAATGTGTTAGTTGTGAAAGAAATAAAAATTGTGTTAAAAAAATTTTATAATTAAAAAAAATTTCTTTTTATTGATTAATTAATTAAAAACAATTAATTAATTGTGTTTCGTGAAGTTCCGAAACGTGTCTCACTTGTCTAGAAAATTTTATTAGTTTTTTTGTATTTTCCATAAACTCCAACCACTTATAAGATTGTCTCCAGGTACAATCGACCTTTGTTTACTTTTCGTTTTGGAGGTTATCTTCCTTCTGATGTGGTGAAATTCTTGTAGTATGTTATTTAAATTAAATTAAGTGTAAATTACGATATTTAGTAAAGAAAGAACAATTTTGATGTGAAAAGTATAAATTATTTATTGGACATTTAGTTAAAAAGACTCTTGTCGATCTTAAAATCGACTCTCAGGGTATCGAATGTTACAAGTTTTTTATATAAAATACAATCAGGTTCTTTTAACAGCTATTCATTGGAAAAGTCAGAGAAATCGGGCAAAGATTAAAAAAGTACAACGTTACAATAATTACTCTTAATACTAAAGTACATATATCAATTGAAAAGATTGTAAGAAAAATAAATTGATGTCGAACCGTGTCGCTGACAAACTAGGATGCGTTGTTCAGTTGAGTAATGAAGAAAAAGCAAATGGCCGCCGTCGAGATCGTCAAACGTCCCTCGTAGATTTGGCGTTCCAATAAAGATATTTTCTTGCCGAATTAACGTCCTGGTGTCAGCAAATCTTCCTTCTGATGTTGGTGTAGTGTCTCGGGTTAAGTTTGTGTGTTGTATTTTGAATAGTGGTGTATTTATAAGTCAGTTCACTTTTTTGTCGTTCAGGCACTCTTTGATGGTTATAATGTATACTGTTTTATGGAGTTTAATAATGTTATTTAAGTAGTTTTGTGCTATACAATGTTATTTAGTCTCTTGTAATTGTTTATGTCACTGTGTCGATGTTGTGCAATGTTTTTAGTCGCCACTCGCGATTTTCAAATCCGTATCATACACTGATTCGCCATTACGGTACTATAAATTAGGTTAACTCGATTTAAATACTCTTGTCAAGTGTACCGTACAACGTTCAATAATCCACTCTCTACTTCCTTCACTTTCGACTAAAATCTTAGCCAAAGCAATATTATTCCTTACATTGTTCGAATTTAACTTTGCATCCTGTGCATGTATTAAAGTTACATAATATAACTGCTTAAACTTTGGTTATTATTCAAATTTATTAGCTAGATGTTACTTAATTTTATCCTTCATTTCATTCGGCGTATTTTGATATCGAATAATGCCGTTTTATTATGTTTTTTAACTAAAATTGGTAATTTTACCTTCATTTTGTATCGGGTAAATTTTCACAATCAGCTTCCTGTCATTATGCAAATTCTGCCATTTTTAAGTTATATTTATGATGATTAATCTCATATTGTATTAAAAGGTTTATATTCCCTTAGTTTCTTGCTATTATTTGAATTGGTTAAGTTTTAAAATATTATGTTGGAATATATGACTCCCCTCTCCAAATTTTGAGTTCTACGAAGAGTTGGAGATGATGAACCATGGGTTAATTGAGGGCAATAATATCCCAATTACCTATGACAAAGACATCATGAATTCTAGGAATTATAGGAGGAGAATCGAAGTAATTTCAGAAATAATTTACCACAAAGCAGTAGTTTACCAATGGGAAAGGACCAGAGGTAAACGGAATACAACATGTGGACCAGATCAATTTCAGCGCAGGACTGGACAGTGTATTCCAGAAAGATGGAAATGTGACATCTTACCAGACTGTGATGATGACACAGATGAATCACCAGAATGTATTCCATTAGTGTGCCATCTAGGACAGTTCCAGGGTACAGTTACGCTAAAATGTATTCCTTCAGGGTGGATATGTGATGGTGAACCAGTTTATGGGGTTTCAGATAAGCAAATAATTAATAATTCAGATGAAGATCCTCACATATATTTTTCAGGTAATACAACATATGGACCGGAGAAGTATTGGTGTATACAATACTATGACAGAGGGAGCCGAATAAGCTTCGTAGCCAATAAAGGAATAACAGCAAGGAAAATTGAAACAAGCAACAGAGTAACCGCAGTGAAAATGAAATACCAGGCGGAAACCCGAGATGTCACAAGTACTGGGATAATTATGAAGACCATGATCGTCCGGAAAATAAGGGCAACTGAGATGATGGACCCTGGTTAACACAAATACCACACGCCATCAAGAAAAGGGACGGATGTCATGATAACCGGCTACGGCGAAAAACAATGTTGAAGGAGACGAAATAAATATCATTGAAAGGAAATGATACGAATAATAAACATAGAAACAAAACTGGGTATTATAAAGGAAGACTATTTAAGAAACTGAACCTTACAAATGAAAATATGAGCAACTGAGCGGCATAAAGAAAATCGTCCATCCTCCTGGGTATAAAAGAAAATAAAATAATAAGGAAAGAAAAAGAGAAGATCAACTTATTAAAGTATAAATAAAATGGGCCTGTATAGAGCACAAAATATGACCATATGTTGTGGTAAAGGATAATCATAATAATACTTATGAACTGAGAGAGATAGTTTCCGGAAGAGTTAAAGGTGTGTACAATCAAGCACCTATGAAAAAGTACTATGAAGAATGAGTTTAGAATTTGAATTTAATAACACAAAAAATTCTAAAACAAATGTAAGTACATCTTACTACCTAATATTTTTGAGGAAAAACTTCATGGAAGAAATAAAAAGAAAGAATTTTGAATTATACCAACAAAATTCGAAAACAAATGTAAGTACATCTTACTACCTAATATTTTTGAGGAAAAACTTTATGGAAAAAATAAAAAGAAAGAATTTTGAATTATACCAACAAAATTCGAAAACAAATGTAAGAACATCTTACAACCAAATATTTATAAGAAAAAACTTTATGGAAAAATAAAAGAAAGGAATATTCAATTTAATACACAAAAATTCTAAAACAATTGTAAGAACATCTTAATACTTAATATTTTTGAGGAAAAACGTTATGGAGAAATAAAAGAAAGGAATTTTGAATATAAAACCAACAAAATTCGAAAATAAATGTAAGCACATCTTACAACCAAATATTTAAGAAAAAAAAACCTTTTGGGAGAAATAAAAAGAAAAGAATTTTGAATTTAATAACAAATAATTCAAAAATGATTGTAAGAACATCTTACAACCAAATATTTATGAGAAAAAACTTTATGGCGAAATAAAAGAAAGATTTTGGAATTTAATATACTAAAAATATAAAAATGAAGTAAGACCAACTTACTATAACTAATTTTGTGAAAAAACGTTATGGTAAATAATTAAAAAGAATTTGAATTTAGAGAAATAACAAAAAATTCAGAAATAATTGTAAGATCACCTTACTACACACAATTTTGAAGAGATACCATTTGGAATATTTAAAAAGGAAGAATTAGAAGTTAGAATTATATATAATAAAGAATTAAAAATGAAGTAAGCACATCTTACTATAAACAATTTTGAAGGAAACAATTTTGGGAATAAATGAATTAAAAAGCATTTGAATTTTGATAAAACGTCAAAACTTTGAAACAAAATAAGATCAACTTATTACAATCATTTATGAGAAATGTTATGGAATGAAATAAAAAGAAGAGTTTGAATTTTGCATAAAACTAACAAAGTTCTAAAAATAAATATGTGCCATTTATAATTAAATTTAGAAGAAAATAATATGAATAATTCAGAAAAAGAATTAAATTTAATCCAGAATAAATGTGAATATCTAGCATTTGAAGGAGTAGAGAAGAAAAACAAAAAAGAGTGTGACATACAAGAGAAGGCAAAAATTTGGAAGCAAAGAGAAGAATCTGTTATTATAATAAAATTATAAAAATCCAAGAAAGAGAAACAATAAAATAATAATGAGAACAACCTATGACTAATTACTTATGAAACGATAATGGAAACAGTTAATCAAGAAAAGGAATACGATATTACTCAGTTCGGAAGAAGCAAAGAAGAATAAACTCATACCAAACATATGGAGAAGATGATTTTGAACAAATGATAATAATAAGACCTATATGAAATGCAAAGAGAAGAAGTACCACATGAAATATAATATAAATGAATTAATGTTAATTAATGCGAAGGCGGATTAATAACTTTCTAAGAGAAAGGAAAGAACAAAATGTTTAAATAAAATGATCAAAGTAACAACCTGAATATCTAATATAAAGATACAAATTTAAAAAATTAAATATAATAAAATAAGACCATTCAAATAATGAATAAGAAAATACTATATATAAAGACCATGCTATCACTGTAAGTAACCAGAAGGAAGTATAAAGAGAATTCAGATGGAGAAGAAAAAGAGTTACCCTATAACCAGTAACAAGAATTATTAAGAGAAGTTTTCAACCATAATTAAAATAAATATATCAGACAAGTTAAGAGTTCAGAAAAATATATATATAATGAGTATAATAAGAATTAAGAAGATTTATTAAGATAGAAAATGTGAGATAATTTGAGAAACTACGAAGTGAAGAATCCAAAGATATTTTTATTAGTCGAAAATGAGACTACTTTTTATTTTATTTTATTCGATGACTGACTGAAGATAATTCCAGCAGCATTATGTTTTTTGAGCAGAGATGAATGTGCCTCTTGACTCAAATTGTAGGAGTGGTGTATGGCCAGCAGAGTTTGTGTAGCCTACAGTGCCCCTCTGAACTGCCCCAGCCCACGTGATAGGGAATATTAGGGAATTAATATCCCAAGGATGCAACACGAAGTTTATAAAGAAAGAAAATGTATAATAATGATAATAAAATATATCTCAGAAGACACTAACTATCCAAGAAGGATCAAAAGTAAAATAAGTAACTATATATTTAAATGTATTAAACTCAAATATAAAAGTCGATATAGAAATGGAGAGGAAAATGAAATATAAAAAATAATGAAATTATCATAAGAAATTATTTCATCCATAAACATGTCTGAAATAATTACTTCTGGAGGAGAGCAATGTGTAGCGTGACAGATAAACACATAATAGTGAATGGCATTGATCATTAGAATAATATAAGATTATAACATTAAATCCGAAGTAAGCATTAAAATAATATAAAGAATTAATTCAGAGCAACTGTACAGAAAAATCATGGATGTTCGACAAAAATATTTTAAATGTGTTAGTTGTGAAAGAAATAAAAATTGTGTTAAAAAAATTTTATAATTAAAAAAAATTTCTTTTTATTGATTAATTAATTAAAAACAATTAATTAATTGTGTTTCGTGAAGTTCCGAAACGTGTCTCACTTGTCTAGAAAATTTTATTAGTTTTTTTGTATTTTCCATAAACTCCAACCACTTATAAGATTGTCTCCAGGTACAATCGACCTTTGTTTACTTTTCGTTTTGGAGGTTATCTTCCTTCTGATGTGGTGAAATTCTTGTAGTATGTTATTTAAATTAAATTAAGTGTAAATTACGATATTTAGTAAAGAAAGAACAATTTTGATGTGAAAAGTATAAATTATTTATTGGACATTTAGTTAAAAAGACTCTTGTCGATCTTAAAATCGACTCTCAGGGTATCGAATGTTACAAGTTTTTTATATAAAATACAATCAGGTTCTTTTAACAGCTATTCATTGGAAAAGTCAGAGAAATCGGGCAAAGATTAAAAAAGTACAACGTTACAATAATTACTCTTAATACTAAAGTACATATATCAATTGAAAAGATTGTAAGAAAAATAAATTGATGTCGAACCGTGTCGCTGACAAACTAGGATGCGTTGTTCAGTTGAGTAATGAAGAAAAAGCAAATGGCCGCCGTCGAGATCGTCAAACGTCCCTCGTAGATTTGGCGTTCCAATAAAGATATTTTCTTGCCGAATTAACGTCCTGGTGTCAGCAAATCTTCCTTCTGATGTTGGTGTAGTGTCTCGGGTTAAGTTTGTGTGTTGTATTTTGAATAGTGGTGTATTTATAAGTCAGTTCACTTTTTTGTCGTTCAGGCACTCTTTGATGGTTATAATGTATACTGTTTTATGGTGTTTAATAATGTTATTTAAGTAGTTTTGTGCTATACAATGTTATTTAGTCTCTTGTAATTGTTTATGTCACTGTGTCGATGTTGTGCAATGTTTTTAGTCGCCACTCGCGATTTTCAAATCCGTATCATACACTGATTCGCCATTACGGTACTATAAATTAGGTTAACTCGATTTAAATACTCTTGTCAAGTGTACCGTACAACGTTCAATAATCCACTCTCTACTTCCTTCACTTTCGACTAAAATCTTAGCCAAAGCAATATTATTCCTTACATTGTTCGAATTTAACTTTGCATCCTGTGCATGTATTAAAGTTACATAATATAACTGCTTAAACTTTGGTTATTATTCAAATTTATTAGCTAGATGTTACTTAATTTTATCCTTCATTTCATTCGGCGTATTTTGATATCGAATAATGCCGTTTTATTATGTTTTTTAACTAAAATTGGTAATTTTACCTTCATTTTGTATCGGGTAAATTTTCACAATCAGCTTCCTGTCATTATGCAAATTCTGCCATTTTTAAGTTATATTTATGATGATTAATCTCATATTGTATTAAAAGGTTTATATTCCCTTAGTTTCTTGCTATTATTTGAATTGGTTAAGTTTTAAAATATTATGTTGGAATATATGACTCCCCTCTCCAAATTTTGAGTTCTACGAAGAGTTGGAGATGATGAACCATGGGTTAATTGAGGGCAATAATATCCCAATTACCTATGACAAAGACATCATGAATTCTAGGAATTATAGGAGGAGAATCGAAGTAATTTCAGAAATAATTTACCACAAAGCAGTAGTTTACCAATGGGAAAGGACCAGAGGTAAACGGAATACAACATGTGGACCAGATCAATTTCAGCGCAGGACTGGACAGTGTATTCCAGAAAGATGGAAATGTGACATCTTACCAGACTGTGATGATGACACAGATGAATCACCAGAATGTATTCCATTAGTGTGCCATCTAGGACAGTTCCAGGGTACAGTTACGCTAAAATGTATTCCTTCAGGGTGGATATGTGATGGTGAACCAGTTTATGGGGTTTCAGATAAGCAAATAATTAATAATTCAGATGAAGATCCTCACATATATTTTTCAGGTAATACAACATATGGACCGGAGAAGTATTGGTGTATACAATACTATGACAGAGGGAGCCGAATAAGCTTCGTAGCCAATAAAGGAATAACAGCAAGGAAAATTGAAACAAGCAACAGAGTAACCGCAGTGAAAATGAAATACCAGGCGGAAACCCGAGATGTCACAAGTACTGGGATAATTATGAAGACCATGATCGTCCGGAAAATAAGGGCAACTGAGATGATGGACCCTGGTTAACACAAATACCACACGCCATCAAGAAAAGGGACGGATGTCATGATAACCGGCTACGGCGAAAAACAATGTTGAAGGAGACGAAATAAATATCATTGAAAGGAAATGATACGAATAATAAACATAGAAACAAAACTGGGTATTATAAAGGAAGACTATTTAAGAAACTGAACCTTACAAATGAAAATATGAGCAACTGAGCGGCATAAAGAAAATCGTCCATCCTCCTGGGTATAAAAGAAAATAAAATAATAAGGAAAGAAAAAGAGAAGATCAACTTATTAAAGTATAAATAAAATGGGCCTGTATAGAGCACAAAATATGACCATATGTTGTGGTAAAGGATAATCATAATAATACTTATGAACTGAGAGAGATAGTTTCCGGAAGAGTTAAAGGTGTGTACAATCAAGCACCTATGAAAAAGTACTATGAAGAATGAGTTTAGAATTTGAATTTAATAACACAAAAAATTCTAAAACAAATGTAAGTACATCTTACTACCTAATATTTTTGAGGAAAAACTTCATGGAAAAAATAAAAAGAAAGAATTTTGAATTATACCAACAAAATTCGAAAACAAATGTAAGTACATCTTACTACCTAATATTTTTGAGGAAAAACTTTATGGAAAAAATAAAAAGAAAGAATTTTGAATTATACCAACAAAATTCGAAAACAAATGTAAGAACATCTTACAACCAAATATTTATAAGAAAAAACTTTATGGAAAAATAAAAGAAAGGAATATTCAATTTAATACACAAAAATTCTAAAACAATTGTAAGAACATCTTAATACTTAATATTTTTGAGGAAAAACGTTATGGAGAAATAAAAGAAAGGAATTTTGAATATAAAACCAACAAAATTCGAAAATAAATGTAAGCACATCTTACAACCAAATATTTAAGAAAAAAAAAACCTTTTGGGAGAAATAAAAAGAAAAGAATTTTGAATTTAATAACAAATAATTCAAAAATGATTGTAAGAACATCTTACAACCAAATATTTATGAGAAAAAACTTTATGGCGAAATAAAAGAAAGATTTTGGAATTTAAT
This sequence comes from Magicicada septendecula, assembly GCA_034769895.1. Taxonomy (NCBI): domain Eukaryota; kingdom Metazoa; phylum Arthropoda; class Insecta; order Hemiptera; family Cicadidae; genus Magicicada; species Magicicada septendecula. Next base: position 91,919,311 of record CM068368.1, read on the forward strand.
ATACTAAAAATATAAAAATGAAGTAAGACCAACTTACTATAACTAATTTTGTGAAAAAACGTTATGGTAAATAATTAAAAAGAATTTGAATTTAGAGAAATAACAAAAAATTCAGAAATAATTGTAAGATCACCTTACTACACACAATTTTGAAGAGATACCATTTGGAATATTTAAAAAGGAAGAATTAGAAGTTAGAATTATATATAATAAAGAATTAAAAATGAAGTAAGCACATCTTACTATAAACAATTTTGAAGGAAACAATTTTGGGAATAAATGAATTAAAAAGCATTTGAATTTTGATAAAACGTCAAAACTTTGAAACAAAATAAGATCAACTTATTACAATGATTTATGAGAAATGTTATGGAATGAAATAAAAAGAAGAGTTTGAATTTTGCATAAAACTAACAAAGTTCTAAAAATAAATATGTGCCATTTATAATTAAATTTAGAAGAAAATAATATGATTAATTCAGAAAAAGAATCAAATTTAATCCAGAATAAATGTGAATATCTAGCATTTGAAGGAGTAGAGAAGAAAAACAAAAAAGAGTGTGACATACAAGAGAAGGCAAAAATTTGGAAGCAAAGAGAAGAATCTGTTATTATAATAAAATTATAAAAATCCAAGAAAGAGAAACAATAAAATAATAATGAGAACAACCTATGACTAATTACTTATGAAACGATAATGGAAACAGTTAATCAAGAAAAGGAATACGATATTACTCAGTTCGGAAGAAGCAAAGAAGAATAAACTCATACCAAACATATGGAGAAGATGAGTTTGAATAAATGATAATAATAAGACCTATATGAAATGCAAAGAGAAGAAGTACCACATGAAATATAATATAAATGAATTAATGTTAATTAATGCGAAGGCGGATTAATAACTTTCTAAGAGAAAGGAAAGAACAAAATGTTTAAATAAAATGATCAAAGTAACAACCTGAATATCTAATATAAAGATACAAATTTAAAAAACTAAATATAATAAAATAAGACCATTCAAATAATGAATAAGAAAATACTATATATAAAGACCATGCTATCACTGTAAGTAACCAGAAGGAAGTATAAAGAGAATTCAGATGGAGAAGAAAAAGAGTTACCCTATAACCAGTAACAAGAATTATGAAGAGAAGTTTTCAACCATAATTAAAATAAATATATCAGACAAGTTAAGAGTTCAGAAAAATATATATATAATGAGTATAATAAGAATTAAGAAGATTTATTAAGATAGAAAATGTGAGATAATCTGAGAAACTACGAAGTGAAGAATCCAAAGATATTTTTATTAGTCGAAAATGAGACTACTTTTTATTTTATTTTAATCGATGACTGACTGAAGATAATTCCAGCAGCATTATGTTTTTTGAGCAGAGATGAATGTGCCTCTTGACTCAAATTGTAGGAGTGGTGTATGGCCAGCAGAGTTTGTGTAGCCTACAGTGCCCCTCTGAACTGCCCCAGCCCACGTGATAGGGAATATTAGGGAATTAATATCCCAAGGATGCAACACGAAGTTTATAAAGAAAGAAAATGTATAATAATGATAATAAAATATATCTCAGAAGACACTAACTATCCAAGAAGGATCAAAAGTAAAATAAGTAACTATATATTTAAATGTATTAGACTCAAATATAAAAGTCGATATAGAAATGGAGAGGAAAATGAAATATAAAAAATAATGAAATTATCATAAGAAATTATTTCATCCATAAACATGTCTGAAATAATTACTTCTGGAGGAGAGCAATGTGTAGCGTGACAGATAAACACATAATAGTGAATGGCATTGATCATTAGAATAATATAAGATTATAACATTAAATCCGAAGTAAGCATTAAAATAATATAAAGAATTAATTCAGAGCAACTGTACAGAAAAATCATGGATGTTCGACAAAAATATTTTAAATGTGTTAGTTGTGAAAGAAATAAAAATTGTGTTAAAAAAAATTTTATAATTAAAAAAAATTTCTTTTTATTGATTAATTAATTAAAAACAATTAATTAATTGTGTTTCGTGAAGTTCCGAAACGTGTCTCACTTGTCTAGAAAATTTTATTAGTTTTTTTGTATTTTCCATAAACTCCAACCACTTATAAGATTGTCTCCAGGTACAATCGACCTTTGTTTACTTTTCGTTTTGGAGGTTATCTTCCTTCTGATGTTGTGAAATTCTTGTAGTATGTTATTTAAATTAAATTAAGTGTAAATTACGATATTTAGTAAAGAAAGAACAATTTTGATGTGAAAAGTATAAATTATTTATTGGACATTTAGTTAAAAAGACTTTTGTCGATCTTAAAATCGACTCTCAGGGTATCGAATGTTACAAGTTTTTTATATAAAATACAATCAGTTTCTTTTAACAACTATTCATTGGAAAAGTCAGAGAAATCGGGCAAAGATTAAAAAAGTACAACGTTACAATAATTACTCTTAATACTAAAGTACATATATCAATTGAAAAGATTGTAAGAAAAATAAATTGATGTCGAACCGTGTCGCTGACAAACTAGGATGCGTTGTTCAGTTGAGTAATGAAGAAAAAGCAAATGGCCGCCGTCGAGATCGTCAAACGTCCCTCGTAGATTTGGCGTTCCAATAAAGATATTTTCTTGCCGAATTAACGTCCTGGTGTCAGCAAATCTTCCTTCTGATGTTGGTGTAGTGTCTCGGGTTAAGTTTGTGTGTTGTATTTTGAATAGTGGTGTATTTATAAGTCAGTTCACTTTTTTGTCGTTCAGGCACTCTTTGATGGTTATAATGTATACTTTTTTATGGTGTTCAATAATGTTATTTAAGTAGTTTTGTGCTATACAATGTTATTTAGACTCTTGTAATTGTTTATGTCACTGTGTCGATGTTGTGCAATGTTTTTAGTCGCCACTCGCGATTTTCAAATCCGTATCATACACTGATTCGCCATTACGGTACTATAAATTAGGTTAACTCGATTTAAATACTCTTGTCAAGTGTACCGTACAACGTTCAATAATCCACTCTCTACTTCCTTCACTTTCGACTGAAATCTTAGCCAAAGCAATATTATTCCTTACATTGTTCGAATTTAACTTTGCATCCTGTGCATGTATTAAAGTTACATTATATAACTGCTTAAACTTTGGTTATTATTCAAATTTATTAGCTAGATGTTACTTAATTTTATCCTTCATTTCATTCGGCGTATTTTGATATCGAATAATGGCGTTTTATTATGTTTTTTAACTAAAATTGGTAATTTTACCTTCATTTTGTATCGGGTAAATTTTCACAATCAGCTTCCTGTCATTATGCAAATTCTGCCATTTTTAAGTTATATTTATGATGATTAATCTCATATTGTATTAAAAGGTTTATATTCCCTTAGTTTCTTGCAATTATTTGAATTGGTTAAGTTTTAAAATATTATGTTGGAATATATGACTCCCCTCTCCAAATTTTGAGTTCTACGAAGAGTTGGAGATGATGAACCATGGGTTAATTGAGGGCAATAATATCCCAATTACCTATGACAAAGACATCATGAATTCTAGGAATTATAGGAGGAGAATCGAAGTAATTTCAGAAATAATTTACCACAAAGCAGTAGTTTACCAATGGGAAAGGACCAGAGGTAAACGGAATACAACATTTGGACCAGATCAATTTCAGCGCAGGACTGGACAGTGTATTCCAGAAAGATGGAAATGTGACATCTTACCAGACTGTGATGATGACGCAGATGAATCACCAGAATGTATTCCATTAGTGTGCCATCTAGGACAGTTCCAGGGTACAGTTACGCTAAAATGTATTCCTTCAGGGTGGATATGTGATGGTGAACCAGTTTATGGGGTTTCAGATAAGCAAATAATTAATAATTCAGATGAAGTCCTCACATATATTTTTCAGGTAATACAACATATGGGCCGGAGAAGTATTGGTGTATACAATACTATGACAGAGGGAGCCGAATAAGCTTCGTAGCCAATAAAGGAATAACAGCAAGGAAAATTGAAACAAGCAACAGAGTAACCGCAGTGAAAATGAAATACCAGGCGGAAACCCGAGATGTCACAAGTACTGGGATAATTATGAAGACCATGATCGTCCGGAAAATAAGGGCAACTGAGATGATGGACCCTGGTTAACACAAATACCACACGCCATCAAGAAAAGGGACGGATGTCATGATAACCGGCTACGGCGAAAAACAATGGTGAAGGAGACGAAATAAATATCATTGAAAGGAAATGATACGAATACTAAACATAGAAACAAAACTGGGTATTATAAAGGAAGACTATTTAAGAAACTGAACCTTACAAATGAAAATATGAGCAACTGAGCGGCATAAAGAAAATCGTCCATCCTCCTGGGTATAAAAGAAAATAAAATAATAAGGAAAGAAAAAGAGAAGATCAACTTATTAAAGTATAAATAAAATGGGCCTGTATAGAGCACAAAATATGACCATATGTTATGGTAAAGTATAATCATAATAATACTTATGAACTGAGAGAGATAGTTTCCGGAAGAGTTAAAGGTGTGTACAATCAAGCATCTATGAAAAAGTACTATGAAAAATGAGTTTAGAATTTGAATTTAATAACACAAAAAATTGTAAAACAAATGTAAGTACATCTTACTACCTAATATTTTTGAGGAAAAACTTTATGGAAAAAATAAAAAGAAAGAATTTTGAATTATACCAACAAAATTCGAAAACAAATGTAAGTACATCTTACTACCTAATATTTTTGAGGAAATACTTTATGGAAAAAATAAAAAGAAAGAATTTTGAATTATACCAACAAAAGTCGAAAACAAATGTAAGAACATCTTACAACCAAATATTTAAGAAAAAAAAAACCTTTTGGGAGAAATAAAAAGAAAAGAATTTTGAATTTAATAACAAATAATTCAAAAATGATTGTAAGAACATCTTACAACCAAATATTTATGAGAAAAAACTTTATGGCGAAATAAAAGAAAGATTTTGGAATTTAATATACTAAAAATATAAAAATGAAGTAAGACCAACTTACTATAACTAATTTTGTGAAAAAACTTTATGTAAATAATTAAAAAGAATTTGAATTTAGAGAAATAACAAAAAATTCAGAAGTAATTGTAAGATCACCTTACTACACACAATTTTGAAGAGATACCATTTGGAATATTTAAAAAGGAAGAATTAGAAGTTAGAATTATATATAATAAAGAATTAAAAATGAAGTAAGCACATCTTACTATAAACAATTTTGAAGGAAACAATTTTGGGAATAAATGAATTAAAAAGCATTTGAATTTTGATAAAACGTCAAAACTTTGAAACAAAATAAGATCAACTTATTACAATGATTTATGAGAAATGTTATGGAATGAAATAAAAAGAAGAGTTTGAATTTTGCATAAAACTAACAAAGTTCTAAAAATAAATATGTGCCATTTATAATTAAATTTAGAAGAAAATAATATGATTAATTCAGAAAAAGAATTAAATTTAATCCAGAATAAATGTGAATATCTAGCATTTGAAGGAGTAGAGAAGAAAAACAAAAAAGAGTGTGACATACAAGAGAAGGCAAAAATTTGGAAGCAAAGAGAAGAATCTGTTATTATAATAAAATTATAAAAATCCAAGAAAGAGAAACAATAAAATAATAATGAGAACAACCTATGACTATATACTTATGAAACGATAATGGAAACAGTTAATCAAGAAAAGGAATACGATATTACTCAGTTCGGAAGAAGCAAAGAAGAATAAACTCATACCAAACATATGGAGAAGATGATTTTGAACAAATGATAATAATAAGACCTATATGAAATGCAAAGAGAAGAAGTACCACATGAAATATAATATAAATGAATTAATGTTAATTAATGCGAAGGCGGATTAATAACTTTCTAAGAGAAAGGAAAGAACAAAATGTTTAAATAAAATGATCAAAGTAACAACCTGAATATCTAATATAAAGATACAAATTTAAAAAATTAAATATAATAAAATAAGACCATTCAAATAATGAATAAGAAAATACTATATATAAAGACCATGCTAACACTGTAAGTAACCAGAAGGAAGTATAAAGAGAATTCAGATGGAGAAGAAAAAGAGTTACCCTATAACCAGTAACAAGAATTATTATGAGAAGTTTTCAACCATAATTAAAATAAATATATCAGACAAGTTAAGAGTTCAGAAAAATATATATATAATGAGTATAATAAGAATTAAGAAGATTTATTAAGATATAAAATGTGAGATAATCTGAGAAACTACGAAGTGAAGAATCCAAAGATATTTTTATTAGTTGAAAATGAGACTACTTTTTATTTTATTTTATTCGATGACTGACTGAAGATAATTCCAGCAGCATTATGTTTTTTGAGCAGAGATGGATGTGCCTCTTGACTCAAATTGTAGGAGTGGTGTATGGCCAGCAGAGTTTGTGTAGCCTACAGTGCCCCTCTGAATTGCCCCAGACCACGTGATAGGGAATGTTAGGGAATTAATATCCCAAGGATGCAACACGAAGTTTATAAAGAAAGAAAATGTATAATAATGATAGTAAAATATATCTCAGAAGACACTAACTATCCAAGAAGGATCAAAAGTAAAATAAGTAACTATATATATAAAATTTATTAAACTCAAATATAAAAGTCGATATAGAAATGGAGAGGAAAATGAAATATAAAAAATAATGAAATTATATATCTCAGAAAACACTAACTATCCAAGAAGGATCAAAAGTAAAATAAGTAACTATATATATAAAATTTATTAAACTCAAATATAAAAGTCGATATAGAAATGGAGAGGAAAATGAAATATAAAAAATAATGAAATTATCATAAGAAATTATTTCATCCATAAACATGTCTGAAATAATTACTTCTGGAGGAGAGCAATGTGTAGCGTGACAGATAAACACATAATAATGAATGGCATTGATCATTAGAATAATATAAGATTATAACATTAAATCCGAAGTAAGCATTAAAATAATATAAAGAATTAATTCAGAGCAACTGTACAGAAAAATCATGGATGTTCGACAAAAATATTTTAAATGTTTTAGTTGTGAAAGAAATAAAAATTGTGTTAAAAAAAATTTTATAATTAAAAAAAATTTCTTTTTGTTGATTAATTAATTAAAAACAATTAATTAATTGTGTTTCGTGAAGTTCCGAAACGTGTCTCACTTGTCTAGAAAATTTTATTAGTTTTTTTGTATTTTCCATAAACTCCAACAACTTATAAGATTGTCTCCAGGTACAATCGACCTTTGTTTACTTTTCGTTTTGGAGGTTATCTTCCTTCTGATGTGGTGAAATTCTTGTAGTATGTTATTTAAATTAAATTGAGTTTAAATTACGATATTTAGTAAAGAAAGAACAATTTTGATGTGAAAAGTATAAATTATTTATTGGACATTTAGTTAAAAAGACTCTTGTCGATCTTAAAATCGACTCTCAGGGTATCGAATGTTACAAGTTTTTTATATAAAATACAATCAGGTTCTTTTAACAGCTATTCATTGGAAAAGTCAGAGAAATCGGGCAAAGATTAAAAAAGTATAACGTTACAATAATTACTCTTAATACTAAAGTACATATATCAATTGAAAAGATTGTAAGAAAAATAAATTGATGTCGAACCGTGTCGCTGACAAACTAGGAGACGTTGTTCAGTTGAGTGGTGAAGAAAAAGCAAATGGCCGCCGTCGAGATCGTCAAACGTCCCTCGTAGATTTGGCGTTCCAATAAAGATATTTTCTTGCCGAATTAACGTCCTGGTGTCAGCAAATCTTCCTTCTGATGTTGGTGTAGTGTCTCGGGTTAAGTTTGTGTGTTGTATTTTGAATAGTGGTGTATTTATAAGTCAGTTCACTTTTTTGTCGTTCAGGCACTCTTTGATGGTTATAATGTATACTGTTTTATGGTGTTTAATAATGTTATTTAGTCTCTTGTAATTGTTTATGTCACTGTGTCGATGTTGTGCAATGTTTTTAGTCGCCACTCGCGATTTTCAAATCCGTATCATACACTGATTCGCCATTACGGTACTATAAATTAGGTTAAATCGATTTAAATACTCTTGTCAAGTGTACCGTACAACGTTCAATAATCCACTCTCTACTTCCTTCACTTTCGACTGAAATCTTAGCCAAAGCAATATTATTCCTTACATTGTTCGAATTTAACTTTGCATCCTGTGCATGTATTAAAGTTACATTATATAACTGCTTAAACTTTGGTTATTATTCAAATTTATTAGCTAGATGTTACTTAATTTTATCCTTCATTTCATTCGGCGTATTTTGATATCGAATAATGCCGTTTTATTATGTTTTTTAACTAAAATTGGTAATTTTACCTTCATTTTGTATCGGGTAAATTTTCACAATCAGCTTCCTGTCATTATGCAAATTCTGCCATTTTTAAGTTATATTTATGATGATTAATCTCATATTGTATTAAAAGGTTTATATTCCCTTAGTTTCTTGCAATTATTTGAATTGGTTAAGTTTTAAAATATTATGTTGGAATATATGACTCCCCTCTCCAAATTTTGAGTTCTACGAAGAGTTGGAGATGATGAACCATGGGTTAATTGAGGGCAATAATATCCCAATTACCTATGACAAAGACATCATGAATTCTAGGAATTATAGGAGGAGAATCGAAGTAATTTCAGAAATAATTTACCACAAAGCAGCAGTTTACCAATGGGAAAGGACCAGAGGTAAACGGAATACAACATGTGGACCAGATCAATTTCAGCGCAGGACTGGACAGTGTATTCCAGAAAGATGGAAATGTGACATCTTACCAGACTGTGATGATGACACAGATGAATCACCAGAATGTATTCCATTAGTGTGCCATCTAGGACAGTTCCAGGGTACAGTTACGCTAAAATGTATTCCTTCAGGGTGGATATGTGATGGTGAACCAGTTTATGGGGTTTCAGATAAGCAAATAATTAATAATTCAGATGAAGTCCTCACATATATTTTTCAGGTAATACAACATATGGACCGGAGAAGTATTGGTGTATACAATACTATGACAGAGGGAGCCGAATAAGCTTCGTAGCCAATAAAGGAATAACAGCAAGGAAAATTGAAACAAGCAACAGAGTAACCGCAGTGAAAATGAAATACCAGGCGGAAACCCGAGATGTCACAAGTACTGGGATAATTATGAAGACCATGATCGTCCGGAAAATAAGGGCAACTGAGATGATGGACCCTGGTTAACACAAATACCACACGCCATCAAGAAAAGGGACGGATGTCATGATAACCGGCTACGGCGAAAAACAATGGTGAAGGAGACGAAATAAATATCATTGAAAGGAAATGATACGAATAATAAACATAGAAACAAAACTGGGTATTATAAAGGAAGACTATTTAAGAAACTGAACCTTACAAATGAAAATATGAGCAACTGAGCGGCATAAAGAAAATCGTCCATCCTCCTGGGTATAAAAGAAAATAAAATAATAAGGAAAGAAAAAGAGAAGATCAACTTATTAAAGTATAAATAAAATGGGCCTGTATAGAGCACAAAATATGACCATATGTTATGGTAAAGTATAATCATAATAATACTTATGAACTGAGAGAGATAGTTTCCGGAAGAGTTAAAGGTGTGTACAATCAAGCATCTATGAAAAAGTACTATGAAAAATGAGTTTAGAATTTGAATTTAATAACACAAAAATTTCTAAAACAAATGTAAGTACATCTTACTACCTAATATTTTTGAGGAAAATCTTTATGGAAAAAATAAAAAGAAAGAATTTTGAATTATACCAACAAAAGTCGAAAACAAATGTAAGAACATCTTACAACCAAATATTTAAGAAAAAAAAACCTTTTGGGAGAAATAAAAAGAAAAGAATTTTGAATTTAATAACAAATAATTCAAAAATGATTGTAAGAACATCTTACAACCAAATATTTATGAGAAAAAACTTTATGGCGAAATAAAAGAAAGATTTTGGAATTTAATATACTAAAAATATAAAAATGAAGTAAGACCTACTTACTATAACTAATTTTGTGAAAAAACTTTATGGTAAATAATTAAAAAGAATTTGAATTTAGAGAAATAACAAAAAATTCAGAAATAATTGTAAGATCACCTTACTACACACAATTTTGAAGAGATACCATTTGGAATATTTAAAAAGGAAGAATTAGAAGTTAGAATTATATATAATAAAGAATTAAAAATGAAGTAAGCACATCTTACTATAAACAATTTTGAAGGAAACAATTTTGGGGATAAATGAATTAAAAAGCATTTGAATTTTGATAAAACGTCAAAACTTTGAAACAAAATAAGATCAACTTATTACAATGATTTATGAGAAATGTTATGGAATTAAATAAAAAGAAGAGTTTGAATTTTGCATAAAACTAACAAAGTTCTAAAAATAAATATGTGCCATTTATAATTAAATTTAGAAGAAAATAATATGATTAATTCAGAAAAAGAATTAAATTTAATCCAGAATAAATGTGAATATCTAGCATTTGAAGGAGTAGAGAAGAAAAACAAAAAAGAGTGTGACATACAAGAGAAGGCAAAAATTTGGAAGCAAAGAGAAGAATCTGTTATTATAATAAAATTATAAAAATCCAAGAAAGAGAAACAATAAAATAATAATGAGAACAACCTATGACTAATTACTTATGAAACGATAATGGAAACAGTTAATCAAGAAAAGGAATACGATATTACTCAGTTCGGAAGAAGCAAAGAAGAATAAACTCATACCAAACATATGGAGAAGATGATTTTGAACAAATGATAATAATAAGACCTATATGAAATGCAAAGAGAAGAAGTACCACATGAAATGTAATATAAATGAATTAATGTTAATTAATGCGAAGGCGGATTAATAACTTTCTAAGAGAAAGGAAAGAACAAAATGTTTAAATAAAATGATCAAAGTAACAACCTGAATATCTAATATAAAGATACAAATTTAAAAAATTAAATATAATAAAATAAGACCATTCAAATAATGAATAAGAAAATACTATATATAAAGACCATGCTAACACTGTAAGTAACCAGAAGGAAGTATAAAGAGAATTCAGATGGAGAAGAAAAAGAGTTACCCTATAACCAGTAACAAGAATTATTAAGAGAAGTTTTCAACCATAATTAAAATAAATATATCAGACAAGTTAAGAGTTCAGAAAAATATATATATAATGAGTATAATAAGAATTAAGAAGATTTATTAAGATAGAAAATGTGAGATAATCTGAGAAACTACGAAGTGAAGAATCCAAAGATATTTTTATTAGTCGAAAATGAGACTACTTTTTATTTTATTTTATTCGATGACTGACTGAAGATAATTCCAGCAGCATTATGTTTATTGAGCAGAGATGAATGTGCCTCTTGACTCAAATTGTAGGAGTGGTGTATGGCCAGCAGAGTTTGTGTAGCCTACAGTGCCCCTCTGAACTGCCCCAGCCCACGTGATAGGGAATGTTAGGGAATTAATATCCCAAGGATGCAACACGAAGTTTATAAAGAAAGAAAATGTATAATAATGATAATAAAATATATCTCAGAAGACACTAACTATCCAAGAAGGATCAAAAGTAAAATAAGTAACTATATATATAAAATTTATTAAACTCAAATATAAAAGTCGATATAGAAATGGAGAGGAAAATGAAATATAAAAAATAATGAAATTATCATAAGAAATTATTTCATCCATAAACATGTCTGAAATAATTACTTCTGGAGGAGAGCAATGTGTAGCGTGACAGATAAACACATAATAATGAATGGCATTGATCATTAGAATAATATAAGATTATAACATTAAATCCGAAGAAAGCATTAAAATAATATAAAGAATTAATTCAGAGCAACTGTACAGAAAAATCATGGATGTTCGACAAAAATATTTTAAATGTGTTAGTTGTGAAAGAAATAAAAATTGTGTTTAAAAAAATTTTAAAATTAAAAAAAATTTCTTTTTATTGATTAATTAATTAAAAACAATTAATTAATTGTGTTTCGTGAAGTTCCGAAACGTGTCTCACTTGTCTAGAAAATGTTATTAGTTTTTTTGTATTTTCCATAAACTCCAACAACTTATAAGATTGTCTCCAGGTACAATCGACCTTTGTTTACTTTTCGTTTTGGAGGTTATCTTCCTTCTGATGTGGTGAAATTCTTGTAGTATGTTATTTAAATTAAATTAAGTGTAAATTACGATATTTAGTAAAGAAAGAACAATTTTGATGTGAAAAGTATAAATTATTTATTGGACATTTAGTTAAAAAGACTCTTGTCGATCTTAAAATCGACTCTCAGGGTATCGAATGTTACAAGTTTTTTATATAAAATACAATCAGGTTCTTTTAACAGCTATTCATTGGAAAAGTCAGAGAAATCGGGCAAAGATTAAAAAAGTATAACGTTACAATAATTACTCTTAATACTAAAGTACATATATCAATTGAAAAGATTGTAAGAAAAATAAATTGATGTCGAACCGTGTCGCTGACAAACTAGGAGGCGTTGTTCAGTTGAGTGGTGAAGAAAAAGCAAATGGTCGCCGTCGAGATCGTCAAACGTCCCTCGTAGATTTGGCGTTCCAATAAAGATATTTTCTTGCCGAATTAACGTCCTGGTGTCAGCAAATCTTCCTTCTGATGTTGGTGTAGTGTCTCGGGTTAAGTTTGTGTGTTGTATTTTGAATAGTGGTGTATTTATAAGTCAGTTCACTTTTTTGTCGTTCAGGCACTCTTTGATGGTTATAATGTATCCTGTTTTATGGTGTTTAATATGTTATTTAAGTAGTTTTGTGCTATACAATGTTATTTAGTCTCTTGTAATTGTTTATGTCACTGTGTCGATGTTGTGCAATGTTTTTAGTCGCCACTCGCGATTTTCAAATCCGTATCATACACTGATTCGCCATTACGGTACTATAAATTAGGTTAACTCGATTTAAATACTCTTGTCATGTGTACCGTACAACGTTCAATAATCCACTCTCTACTTCCTTCACTTTCGACTAAAATCTTAGCCAAAGCAATATTATTCCTTACATTGTTCGAATTTAACTTTGCATCCTGTGCATGTATTAAAGTTACATTATATAACTGCTTTAACTTTGGTTATTATTCAAATTTATTAGCTAGATGTTACTTAATTTTATCCTTCACTTCATTCGGCGTATTTTGATATCGAATAATGCCGTTTTATTATGTTTTTTATCTAAAATTGGTAATTTTACCTTCATTTTGTATCGGGTAAATTTTCACAATCAGCTTCCTGTCATTATGCAAATTCTGCCATTTTTAAGTTATATTTATGATGATTAATCTCATATTGTATTAAAAGGTTTATATTCCCTTAGTTTCTTGCAATTATTTGAATTGGTTAAGTTTTAAAATATTATGTTGGAATATATGACTCACCTCTCCAAATTTTGAGTTCTATGAAGAGTTGGAGATGATGAACCATGGGTTAATTGAGGGCAATAATATCCCAATTACCTATGACAAAGACATCATGAATTCTAGGAATTATAGGAGGAGAATCGAAGTAATTTCAGAAATAATTTACCACAAAGCAGTAGTTTACCAATGGGAAAGGACCAGAGGTAAACGGAATACAACATGTGGACCAGATCAATTTCAGCGCAGGACTGGACAGTGTATTCCAGAAAGATGGAAATGTGACATCTTACCAGACTGTGATGATGACACAGATGAATCACCAGAATGTATTCCATTAGTGTGCCATCTAGGACAGTTCCAGGGTACAGTTACGCTAAAATGTATTCCTTCAGGGTGGATATGTGATGGTGAACCAGTTTATGGGGTTTCAGATAAGCAAATAATTAATAATTCAGATGAAGATCCTCACATATATTTTTCAGGTAATACAACATATGGACCGGAGAAGTATTGGTGTATACAATACTATGACAGAGGGAGCCGAATAAGCTTCGTAGCCAATAAAGGAATAACAGCAAGGAAAATTGAAACAAGCAACAGAGTAACCGCAGTGAAAATGAAATACCAGGCGGAAACCCGAGATGTCACAAGTACTGGGATAATTATGAAGACCATGATCGTCCGGAAAATAAGGGCAACTGAGATGATGGACCCTGGTTAACACAAATACCACACGCCATCAAGAAAAGGGACGGATGTCATGATAACCGGCTACGGCGAAAAACAATGGTGAAGGAGACGAAATAAATATCATTGAAAGGAAATGATACGAATAATAAACATAGAAACAAAACTGGGTATTATAAAGGAAGACTATTTAAGAAACTGAACCTTACAAATGAAAATATGAGCAACTGAGCGGCATAAAGAAAATCGTCCATCCTCCTGGGTATAAAAGAAAATAAAATAATAAGGAAAGAAAAAGAGAAGATCAACTTATTAAAGTATAAATAAAATGGGCCTGTATAGAGCACAAAATATGACCATATGTTATGGTAAAGTATAATCATAATAATACTTATGAACTGAGAGAGATAGTTTCCGGAAGAGTTAAAGGTGTGTACAATCAAGCATCTATGAAAAAGTACTATGAAAAATGAGTTTAGAATTTGAATTTAATAACACAAAAATTTCTAAAACAAATGTAAGTACATCTTACTACCTAATATTTTTGAGGAAAATCTTTATGGAAAAAATAAAAAGAAAGAATTTTGAATTATACCAACAAAAGTCGAAAACAAATGTAAGAACATCTTACAACCAAATATTTAAGAAAAAAAAAACCTTTTGGGAGAAATAAAAAGAAAAGAATTTTGAATTTAATAACAAATAATTCAAAAATGATTGTAAGAACATCTTACAACCAAATATTTATGAGAAAAAACTTTATGGCGAAATAAAAGAAAGATTTTGGAATTTAATATACTAAAAATATAAAAATGAAGTAAGACCTACTTACTATAACTAATTTTGTGAAAAAACTTTATGGTAAATAATTAAAAAGAATTTGAATTTAGAGAAATAACAAAAAATTCAGAAATAATTGTAAGATCACCTTACTACACACAATTTTGAAGAGATACCATTTGGAATATTTAAAAAGGAAGAATTAGAAGTTAGAATTATATATAATAAAGAATTAAAAATGAAGTAAGCACATCTTACTATAAACAATTTTGAAGGAAACAATTTTGGGAATAAATGAATTAAAAAGCATTTGAATTTTGATAAAACGTCAAAACTTTGAAACAAAATAAGATCAACTTATTACAATGATTTATGAGAAATGTTATGGAATGAAATAAAAAGAAGAGTTTGAATTTTGCATAAAACTAACAAAGTTCTAAAAATAAATATGTGCCATTTATAATTAAATTTAGAAGAAAATAATATGATTAATTCAGAAAAAGAATTAAATTTAATCCAGAATAAATGTGAATATCTAGCATTTGAAGGAGTAGAGAAGAAAAACAAAAAAGAGTGTGACATACAAGAGAAGGCAAAAATTTGGAAGCAAAGAGAAGAATCTGTTATTATAATAAAATTATAAAAATCCAAGAAAGAGAAACAATAAAATAATAATGAGAACAACCTATGACTAATTACTTATGAAACGATAATGGAAACAGTTAATCAAGAAAAGGAATACGATATTACTCAGTTCGGAAGAAGCAAAGAAGAATAAACTCATACCAAACATATGGAGAAGATGATTTTGAACAAATGATAATAATAAGACCTATATGAAATGCAAAGAGAAGAAGTACCACATGAAATATAATATAAATGAATTAATGTTAATTAATGCGAAGGCGGATTAATAACTTTCTAAGAGAAAGGAAAGAACAAAATGTTTAAATAAAATGATCAAAGTAACAACCTGAATATCTAATATAAAGATACAAATTTAAAAAATTAAATATAATAAAATAAGACCATTCAAATAATGAATAAGAAAATACTATATATAAAGACCATGCTAACACTGTAAGTAACCAGAAGGAAGTATAAAGAGAATTCAGATGGAGAAGAAAAAGAGTTACCCTATAACCAGTAACAAGAATTATTAAGAGAAGTTTTCAACCATAATTAAAATAAATATATCAGACAAGTTAAGAGTTCAGAAAAATATATATATAATGAGTATAATAAGAATTAAGAAGATTTATTAAGATAGAAAATGTGAGATAATCTGAGAAACTACGAAGTGAAGAATCCAAAGATATTTTTATTAGTCGAAAATGAGACTACTTTTTATTTTATTTTATTCGATGACTGACTGAAGATAATTCCAGCAGCATTATGTTTTTTGAGCAGAGATGAATGTGCCTCTTGACTCAAATTGTAGGAGTGGTGTATGGCCAGCAGAGTTTGTGTAGCCTACAGTGCCCCTCTGAACTGCCCCAGCCCACGTGATAGGGAATGTTAGGGAATTAATATCCCAAGGATGCAACACGAAGTTTATAAAGAAAGAAAATGTATAATAATGATAATAAAATATATCTCAGAAGACACTAACTATCCAAGAAGGATCAAAAGTAAAATAAGTAACTATATATATAAAATTTATTAAACTCAAATATAAAAGTCGATATAGAAATGGAGAGGAAAATGAAATATAAAAAATAATGAAATTATCATAAGAAATTATTTCATCCATAAACATGTCTGAAATAATTACTTCTGGAGGAGAGCAATGTGTAGCGTGACAGATAAACACATAATAATGAATGGCATTGATCATTAGAATAATATAAGATTATAACATTAAATCCGAAGAAAGCATTAAAATAATATAAAGAATTAATTCAGAGCAACTGTACAGAAAAATCATGGATGTTCGACAAAAATATTTTAAATGTGTTAGTTGTGAAAGAAATAAAAATTGTGTTTAAAAAAATTTTATAATTAAAAAAATTTCTTTTTATTGATTAATTAATTAAAAACAATTAATTAATTGTGTTTCGTGAAGTTCCGAAACGTGTCTCACTTGTCTAGAAAATTTTATTAGTTTTTTTGTATTTTCCATAAACTCCAACAACTTATAAGATTGTCTCCAGGTACAATCGACCTTTGTTTACTTTTCGTTTTGGAGGTTATCTTCCTTCTGATGTGGTGAAATTCTTGTAGTATGTTATTTAAATTAAATTAAGTGTAAATTACGATATTTAGTAAAGAAAGAACAATTTTGATGTGAAAAGTATAAATTATTTATTGGACATTTAGTTAAAAAGACTCTTGTCGATCTTAAAATCGACTCTCAGGATATCGAATGTTACAAGTTTTTTATATAAAATACAATCAGGTTCTTTTAACAGCTATTCATTGGAAAAGTCAGAGAAATCGGGCAAAGATTAAAAAAGTATAACGTTACAATAATTACTCTTAATACTAAAGTACATATATCAATTGAAAAGATTGTAAGAAAAATAAATTGATGTCGAACCGTGTCGCTGACAAACTAGGAGGCGTTGTTCAGTTGAGTGGTGAAGAAAAAGCAAATGGTCGCCGTCGAGATCGTCAAACGTCCCTCGTAGATTTGGCGTTCCAATAAAGATATTTTCTTGCCGAATTAACGTCCTGGTGTCAGCAAATCTTCCTTCTGATGTTGGTGTAGTGTCTCGGGTTAAGTTTGTGTGTTGTATTTTGAATAGTGGTGTATTTATAAGTCAGTTCACTTTTTTGTCGTTCAGGCACTCTTTGATGGTTATAATGTATACTGTTTTATGGTGTTTAATATGTTATTTAAGTAGTTTTGTGCTATACAATGTTATTTAGTCTCTTGTAATTGTTTATGTCACTGTGTCGATGTTGTGCAATGTTTTTAGTCGCCACTCGCGATTTTCAAATCCGTATCATACACTGATTCGCCATTACGGTACTATAAATTAGGTTAACTCGATTTAAATACTCTTGTCATGTGTACCGTACAACGTTCAATAATCCACTCTCTACTTCCTTCACTTTCGACTAAAATCTTAGCCAAAGCAATATTATTCCTTACATTGTTCGAATTTAACTTTGCATCCTGTGCATGTATTAAAGTTACATTATATAACTGCTTAAACTTTGGTTATTATTCAAATTTATTAGCTAGATGTTACTTAATTTTATCCTTCACTTCATTCGGCGTATTTTGATATCGAATAATGCCGTTTTATTATGTTTTTTATCTAAAATTGGTAATTTTACCTTCATTTTGTATCGGGTAAATTTTCACAATCAGCTTCCTGTCATTATGCAAATTCTGCCATTTTTAAGTTATATTTATGATGATTAATCTCATATTGTATTAAAAGGTTTATATTCCCTTAGTTTCTTGCAATTATTTGAATTGGTTAAGTTTTAAAATATTATGTTGGAATATATGACTCCCCTCTCCAAATTTTGAGTTCTATGAAGAGTTGGAGATGATGAACCATGGGTTAATTGAGGGCAATAATATCCCAATTACCTATGACAAAGACATCATGAATTCTAGGAATTATAGGAGGAGAATCGAAGTAATTTCAGAAATAATTTACCACAAAGCAGTAGTTTACCAATGGGAAAGGACCAGAGGTAAACGGAATACAACATGTGGACCAGATCAATTTCAGCGCAGGACTGGACAGTGTATTCCAGAAAGATGGAAATGTGACATCTTACCAGACTGTGATGATGACACAGATGAATCACCAGAATGTATTCCATTAGTGTGCCATCTAGGACAGTTCCAGGGTACAGTTACGCTAAAATGTATTCCTTCAGGGTGGATATGTGATGGTGAACCAGTTTATGGGGTTTCAGATAAGCTAATAATTAATAATTCAGATGAAGATCCTCACATATATTTTTCAGGTAATACAACATATGGACCGGAGAAGTATTGGTGTATACAATACTATGACAGAGGGAGCCGAATAAGCTTCGTAGCCAATAAAGGAATAACAGCAAGGAAAATTGAAACAAGCAACAGAGTAACCGCAGTGAAAATGAAATACCAGGCGGAAACCCGAGATGTCACAAGTACTGGGATAATTATGAAGACCATGATCGTCCGGAAAGTAAGGGCAACTGAGATGATGGACCCTGGTTAACACAAATACCACACGCCATCAAGAAAAGGGACGGATGTCATGATAACCGGCTACGGCGAAAAACAATGGTGAAGGAGACGAAATAAATATCATTGAAAGGAAATGATACGAATAATAAACATAGAAACAAAACTGGGTATTATAAAGGAAGACTATTTAAGAAACTGAACCGTACAAATGAAAATATGAGCAACTGAGCGGCATAAAGAAAATCGTCCATCCTCCTGGGTATAAAAGAAAATAAAATAATAAGGAAAGAAAAAGAGAAGATCAACTTATTAAAGTATAAATAAAATGGGCCTGTATAGAGCACAAAATATGACCATATGTTATGGTAAAGTATAATCATAATAATACTTATGAACTGAGAGAGATAGTTTCCGGAAGAGTTAAAGGTGTGTACAATCAAGCATCTATGAAAAAGTACTATGAAAAATGAGTTTAGAATTTGAATTTAATAACACAAAAATTTCTAAAACAAATGTAAGTACATCTTACTACCTAATATTTTTGAGGAAAATCTTTATGGAAAAAATAAAAAGAAAGAATTTTGAATTATACCAACAAAAGTCGAAAACAAATGTAAGAACATCTTACAACCAAATATTTAAGAAAAAAAAAACCTTTTGGGAGAAATAAAAAGAAAAGAATTTTGAATTTAATAACAAATAATTCAAAAATGATTGTAAGAACATCTTACAACCAAATATTTATGAGAAAAAACTTTATGGCGAAATAAAAGAAAGATTTTGGAATTTAATATACTAAAAATATAAAAATGAAGTAAGACCTGCTTACTATAACTAATTTTGTGAAAAAACTTTATGGTAAATAATTAAAAAGAATTTGAATTTAGAGAAATAACAAAAAATTCAGAAATAATTGTAAGATCACCTTACTACACACAATTTTGAAGAGATACCATTTGGAATATTTAAAAAGGAAGAATTAGAAGTTAGAATTATATATAATAAAGAATTAAAAATGAAGTAAGCACATCTTACTATAAACAATTTTGAAGGAAACAATTTTGGGAATAAATGAATTAAAAAGCATTTGAATTTTGATAAAACGTCAAAACTTTGAAACAAAATAAGATCAACTTATTACAATGATTTATGAGAAATGTTATGGAATTAAATAAAAAGAAGAGTTTGAATTTTGCATAAAACTAACAAAGTTCTAAAAATAAATATGTGCCATTTATAATTAAATTTAGAAGAAAATAATATGATTAATTCAGAAAAAGAATTAAATTTAATACAGAATTAATGTGAATATCTAGCATTTGAAGGAGTAGAGAAGAAAAACAAAAAAGAGTGTGACATACAAGAGAAGGCAAAAATTTGGAAGCAAAGAGAAGAATCTGTTATTATAATAAAATTATAAAAATCCAAGAAAGAGAAACAATAAAATAATAATGAGAACAACCTATGACTAATTACTTATGAAACGATAATGGAAACAGTTAATCAAGAAAAGGAATACGATATTACTCAGTTCGGAAGAAGCAAAGAAGAATAAACTCATACCAAACATATGGAGAAGATGATTTTGAACAAATGATAATAATAAGACCTATATGAAATGCAAAGAGAAGAAGTACCACATGAAATATAATATAAATGAATTAATGTTAATTAATGCGAAGGCGGATTAATAACTTTCTAAGAGAAAGGAAAGAACAAAATGTTTAAATAAAATGATCAAAGTAACAACCTGAATATCTAATATAAAGATACAAATTTAAAAAATTAAATATAATAAAATAAGACCATTCAAATAATGAATAAGAAAATACTATATATAAAGACCATGCTAACACTGTAAGTAACCAGAAGGAAGTATAAAGAGAATTCAGATGGAGAAGAAAAAGAGTTACCCTATAACCAGTAACAAGAATTATTAAGAGAAGTTTTCAACCATAATTAAAATAAATATATCAGACAAGTTAAGAGTTCAGAAAAATATATATATAATGAGTATAATAAGAATTAAGAAGATTTATTAAGATAGAAAATGTGAAATAATCTGAGAAACTACGAAGTGAAGAATCCAAAGATATTTTTATTAGTCGAAAATGAGACTACTTTTTATTTTATTTTATTCGATGACTGACTGAAGATAATTCCAGCAGCATTATGTTTTTTGAGCAGAGATGAATGTGCCTCTTGACTCAAATTGTAGGAGTGGTGTATGGCCAGCAGAGTTTGTGTAGCCTACAGTGCCCCTCTGAACTGCCCCAGCCCACGTGATAGGGAATGTTAGGGAATTAATATCCCAAGGATGCAACACGAAGTTTATAAAGAAAGAAAATGTATAATAATGATAATAAAATATATCTCAGAAGACACTAACTATCCAAGAAGGATCAAAAGTAAAATAAGTAACTATATATATAAAATTTATTAAACTCAAATATAAAAGTCGATATAGAAATGGAGAGGAAAATGAAATATAAAAAATAATGAAATTATCATAAGAAATTATTTCATCCATAAACATGTCTGAAATAATTACTTCTGGAGGAGAGCAATGTGTAGCGTGACAGATAAACACATAATAATGAATGGCATTGATCATTAGAATAATATAAGATTATAACATTAAATCCGAAGAAAGCATTAAAATAATATAAAGAATTAATTCAGAGCAACTGTACAGAAAAATCATGGATGTTCGACAAAAATATTTTAAATGTGTTAGTTGTGAAAGAAATAAAAAATGTGTTTAAAAAAATTTTATAATTAAAAAAAATGTCTTTTTATTGATTAATTAATTAAAAACAATTAATTAATTGTGTTTCGTGAAGTTCCGAAACGTGTCTCACTTGTCTAGAAAATTTTATTAGTTTTTTTGTATTTTCCATAAACTCCAACAACTTATAAGATTGTCTCCAGGTACAATCGACCTTTGTTTACTTTTCGTTTTGGAGGTTATCTTCCTTCTGATGTGGTGAAATTCTTGTAGTATGTTATTTAAATTAAATTAAGTGTAAATTACGATATTTAGTAAAGAAAGAACAATTTTGATGTGAAAAGTATAAATTATTTATTGGACATTTAGTTAAAAAGACTCTTGTCGATCTTAAAATCGACTCTCAGGGTATCGAATGTTACAAGTTTTTATATAAAATACAATCAGGTTCTTTTAACAGCTATTCATTGGAAAAGTCAGAGAAATCGGGCAAAGATTAAAAAAGTATAACGTTACAATAATTACTCTTAATACTAAAGTACATATATCAATTGAAAAGATTGTAAGAAAAATAAATTGATGTCGAACCGTGTCGCTGACAAACTAGGAGGCGTTGTTCAGTTGAGTGGTGAAGAAAAAGCAAATGGCCGCCGTCGAGATCGTCAAACGTCCCTCGTAGATTTGGCGTTCCAATAAAGATATTTTCTTGCCGAATTAACGTCCTGGTGTCAGCAAATCTTCCTTCTGATGTTGGTGTAGTGTCTCGGGTTAAGTTTGTGTGTTGTATTTTGAATAGTGGTGTATTTATAAGTCAGTTCACTTTTTTGTCGTTCAGGCACTCTTTGATGGTTATAATGTATACTGTTTTATGGTGTTTAATATGTTATTTAAGTAGTTTTGTGCTATACAATGTTATTTAGTCTCTTGTAATTGTTTATGTCACTGTGTCGATGTTGTGCAATGTTTTTAGTCGCCACTCGCGATTTTCAAATCCGTATCATACACTGATTCGCCATTACGGTACTATAAATTAGGTTAACTCGATTTAAATACTCTTGTCATGTGTACCGTACAACGTTCAATAATCCACTCTCTACTTCCTTCACTTTCGACTAAAATCTTAGCCAAAGCAATATTATTCCTTACATTGTTCGAATTTAACTTTGCATCCTGTGCATGTATTAAAGTTACATTATATAACTGCTTAAACTTTGGTT
The DNA here is from genome assembly GCA_034769895.1 of Magicicada septendecula. Taxonomy (NCBI): domain Eukaryota; kingdom Metazoa; phylum Arthropoda; class Insecta; order Hemiptera; family Cicadidae; genus Magicicada; species Magicicada septendecula. The sequence goes on from CM068368.1 coordinate 91,942,345, forward strand.
ATTATTCAAATTTATTAGCTAGATGTTACTTAATTTTATCCTTCACTTCATTCGGCGTATTTTGATATCGAATAATGCCGTTTTATTATGTTTTTTATCTAAAATTGGTAATTTTAAATTCATTTTGTATCGGGTAATTTTCACAATCAGCTTCCTGTCATTATGCAAATTCTGCCATTTTTAAGTTATATTTATGATGATTAATCTCATATTGTATTAAAAGGTTTATATTCCCTTAGTTTCTTGCAATTATTTGAATTGGTTAAGTTTTAAAATATTATGTTGGAATATATGACTCCCCTCTCCAAATTTTGAGTTCTATGAAGAGTTGGAGATGATGAACCATGGGTTAATTGAGGGCAATAATATCCCAATTACCTATGACAAAGACATCATGTATTCTAGGAATTATAGGAGGAGAATCGAAGTAATTTCAGAAATAATTTACCACAAAGCAGTAGTTTACCAATGGGAAAGGACCAGAGGTAAACGGAATACAACATGTGGACCAGATAAATTTCAGCGCAGGACTGGACAGTGTATTCCAGAAAGATGGAAATGTGACATCTTACCAGACTGTGATGATGACACAGATGAATCACCAGAATGTATTCCATTAGTGTGCCATCTAGGACAGTTCCAGGGTACAGTTACGCTAAAATGTATTCCTTCAGGGTGGATATGTGATGGTGAACCAGTTTATGGGGTTTCAGATAAGCAAATAATTAATAATTCAGATGAAGATCCTCACATATATTTTTCAGGTAATACAACATATGGACCGGAGAAGTATTGGTGTATACAATACTATGACAGAGGGAGCCGAATAAGCTTCGTAGCCAATAAAGGAATAACAGCAAGGAAAATTGAAACAAGCAACAGAGTAACCGCAGTGAAAATGAAATACCAGGCGGAAACCCGAGATGTCACAAGTACTGGGATAATTATGAAGACCATGATCGTCCGGAAAATAAGGGCAACTGAGATGATGGACCCTGGTTAACACAAATACCACACGCCATCAAGAAAAGGGACGGATGTCATGATAACCGGCTACGGCGAAAAACAATGGTGAAGGAGACGAAATAAATATCATTGAAAGGAAATGATACGAATAATAAACATAGAAACAAAACTGGGTATTATAAAGGAAGACTATTTAAGAAACTGAACCTTACAAATGAAAATATGAGCAACTGAGCGGCATAAAGAAAATCGTCCATCCTCCTGGGTATAAAAGAAAAGAAAATAATAAGGAAAGAAAAAAAGAAGATCAACTTATTAAAGTATAAATAAAATGGGCCTGTATAGACCACAAAATATTACCATATGTTATGGTAAAGTATAATCATAATAATACTTATGAACTGAGAGAGATAGTTTCCGGAAGAGTTAAAGGTGTGTACAATCAAGCATCTATGAAAAAGTACTATGAAAAATGAGTTTAGAATTTGAATTTAATAACACAAAAATTTCTAAAACAAATGTAAGTACATCTTACTACCTAATATTTTTGAGGAAAATCTTTATGGAAAAAATAAAAAGAAAGAATTTTGAATTATACCAACAAAAGTCGAAAACAAATGTAAGAACATCTTACAACCAAATATTTAAGAAGAAAAAAACCTTTTGGGAGAAATAAAAAGAAAAGAATTTTGAATTTAATAACAAATAATTCAAAAATGATTGTAAGAACATCTTACAACCAAATATTTATGAGAAAAAACTTTATGGCGAAATAAAAGAAAGATTTTGGAATTTAATATACTAAAAATATAAAAATGAAGTAAGACCTACTTACTATAACTAATTTTGTGAAAAAACTTTATGGTAAATAATTAAAAAGAATTTGAATTTAGAGAAATAACAAAAAATTCAGAAATAATTGTAAGACCACCTTACTACACACAATTTTGAAGAGATACCATTTGGAATATTTAAAAAGGAAGAATTAGAAGTTAGAATTATATATAATAAAGAATTAAAAATGAAGTAAGCACATCTTACTATAAACAATTTTGAAGGAAACAATTTTGGGAATAAATGAATTAAAAAGCATTTGAATTTTGATAAAACGTCAAAACTTTGAAACAAAATAAGATCAACTTATTACAATGATTTATGAGAAATGTTATGGAATGAAATAAAAAGAAGAGTTTGAATTTTGCATAAAACTAACAAAGTTCTAAAAATAAATATGTGCCATTTACAATTAAATTTAGAAGAAAATAATATGATTAATTCAGAAAAAGAATTAAATTTAATACAGAATTAATGTGAATATCTAGCATTTGAAGGAGTAGAGAAGAAAAACAAAAAAGAGTGTGACATACAAGAGAAGGCAAAAATTTGGAAGCAAAGAGAAGAATCTGTTATTATAATAAAATTATAAAAATCCAAGAAAGAGAAACAATAAAATAATAATGAGAACAACCTATGACTAATTACTTATGAAACGATAATGGAAACAGTTAATCAAGAAAAGGAATACGATATTACTCAGTTCGGAAGAAGCAAAGAAGAATAAACTCATACCAAACATATGGAGAAGATGATTTTGAACAAATGATAATAATAAGACCTATATGAAATGCAAAGAGAAGAAGTACCACATGAAATATAATATAAATGAATTAATGTTAATTAATGCGAAGGCGGATTAATAACTTTCTAAGAGAAAGGAAAGAACAAAATGTTTAAATAAAATGATCAAAGTAACAACCTGAATATCTAATATAAAGATACAAATTTAAAAAATTAAATATAATAAAATAAGACCATTCAAATAATGAATAAGAAAATACTATATATAAAGACCATGCTAACACTGTAAGTAACCAGAAGGAAGTATAAAGAGAATTCAGATGGAGAAGAAAAAGAGTTACCCTATAACCAGTAACAAGAATTATTAAGAGAAGTTTTCAACCATAATTAAAATAAATATATCAGACAAGTTAAGAGTTCAGAAAAATATATATATAATGAGTATAATAAGAATTAAGAAGATTTATTAAGATAGAAAATGTGAAATAATCTGAGAAACTACGAAGTGAAGAATCCAAAGATATTTTTATTAGTCGAAAATGAGACTACTTTTTATTTTATTTTATTCGATGACTGACTGAAGATAATTCCAGCAGCATTATGTTTTTTGAGCAGAGATGAATGTGCCTCTTGACTCAAATTGTAGGAGTGGTGTATGGCCAGCAGAGTTTGTGTAGCCTACAGTGCCCCTCTGAACTGCCCCAGCCCACGTGATAGGGAATGTTAGGGAATTAATATCCCAAGGATGCAACACGAAGTTTATAAAGAAAGAAAATGTATAATAATGATAATAAAATATATCTCAGAAGACACTAACTATCCAAGAAGGATCAAAAGTAAAATAAGTAACTATATATATAAAATTTATTAAACTCAAATATAAAAGTCGATATAGAAATGGAGAGGAAAATGAAATATAAAAAATAATGAAATTATCATAAGAAATTATTTCATCCATAAACATGTCTGAAATAATTACTTCTGGAGGAGAGCAATGTGTAGCGTGACAGATAAACACATAATAATGAATGGCATTGATCATTAGAATAATATAAGATTATAACATTAAATCCGAAGAAAGCATTAAAATAATATAAAGAATTAATTCAGAGCAACTGTACAGAAAAATCATGGATGTTCGACAAAAATATTTTAAATGTGTTAGTTGTGAAAGAAATAAAAATTGTGTTTAAAAAAATTTTATAATTAAAAAAAATGTCTTTTTATTGATTAATTAATTAAAAACAATTAATTAATTGTGTTTCGTGAAGTTCCGAAACGGGTCTCACTTGTCTAGAAAATTTTATTAGTTTTTTTGTATTTTCCATAAACTCCAACAACTTATAAGATTGTCTCCAGGTACAATCGACCTTTGTTTACTTTTCGTTTTGGAGGTTATCTTCCTTCTGATGTGGTGAAATTCTTGTAGTATGTTATTTAAATTAAATTAAGTGTAAATTACGATAATTAGTAAAGAAAGAACAATTTTGATGTGAAAAGTATAAATTATTTATTGGACATTTAGTTAAAAAGACTCTTGTCGATCTTAAAATCGACTCTCAGGGTATCGAATGTTACAAGTTTTTATATAAAATACAATCAGGTTCTTTTAACAGCTATTCATTGGAAAAGTCAGAGAAATCGGGCAAAGATTAAAAAAGTATAACGTTACAATAATTACTCTTAATACTAAAGTACATATATCAATTGAAAAGATTGTAAGAAAAATAAATTGATGTCGAACCGTGTCGCTGACAAACTAGGAGGCGTTGTTCAGTTGAGTGGTGAAGAAAAAGCAAATGGCCGCCGTCGAGATCGTCAAACGTCCCTCGTAGATTTGGCGTTCCAATAAAGATATTTTCTTGCCGAATTAACGTCCTGGTGTCAGCAAATCTTCCTTCTGATGTTGGTGTAGTGTCTCGGGTTAAGTTTGTGTGTTGTATTTTGAATAGTGGTGTATTTATAAGTCAGTTCACTTTTTTGTCGTTCAGGCACTCTTTGATGGTTATAATGTATACTGTTTTATGGTGTTTAATATGTTATTTAAGTAGTTTTGTGCTATACAATGTTATTTAGTCTCTTGTAATTGTTTATGTCACTGTGTCGATGTTGTGCAATGTTTTTAGTCGCCACTCGCGATTTTCAAATCCGTATCATACACTGATTCGCCATTACGGTACTATAAATTAGGTTAACTCGATTTAAATACTCTTGTCATGTGTACCGTACAACGTTCAATAATCCACTCTCTACTTCCTTCACTTTCGACTAAAATCTTAGCCAAAGCAATATTATTCCTTACATTGTTCGAATTTAACTTTGCATCCTGTGCATGTATTAAAGTTACATTATATAACTGCTTAAACTTTGGTTATTATTCAAATTTATTAGCTAGATGTTACTTAATTTTATCCTTCACTTCATTCGGCGTATTTTGATATCGAATAATGCCGTTTTATTATGTTTTTTATCTAAAATTGGTAATTTTACCTTCATTTTGTATCGGGTAAATTTTCACAATCAGCTTCCTGTCATTATGCAAATTCTGCCATTTTTAAGTTATATTTATGATGATTAATCTCATATTGTATTAAAAGGTTTATATTCCCTTAGTTTCTTGCAATTATTTGAATTGGTTAAGTTTTAAAATATTATGTTGGAATATATGACTCCCCTCTCCAAATTTTGAGTTCTATGAAGAGTTGGAGATGATGAACCATGGGTTAATTGAGGGCAATAATATCCCAATTACCTATGACAAAGACATCATGAATTCTAGGAATTATAGGAGGAGAATCGAAGTAATTTCAGAAATAATTTACCACAAAGCAGTAGTTTACCAATGGGAAAGGACCAGAGGTAAACGGAATACAACATGTGGACCAGATCAATTTCAGCGCAGGACTGGACAGTGTATTCCAGAAAGATGGAAATGTGACATCTTACCAGACTGTGATGATGACACAGATGAATCACCAGAATGTATTCCATTAGTGTGCCATCTAGGACAGTTCCAGGGTACAGTTACGCTAAAATGTATTCCTTCAGGGTGGATATGTGATGGTGAACCAGTTTATGGGGTTTCAGATAAGCTAATAATTAATAATTCAGATGAAGATCCTCACATATATTTTTCAGGTAATACAACATATGGACCGGAGAAGTATTGGTGTATACAATACTATGACAGAGGGAGCCGAATAAGCTTCGTAGCCAATAAAGGAATAACAGCAAGGAAAATTGAAACAAGCAACAGAGTAACCGCAGTGAAAATGAAATACCAGGCGGAAACCCGAGATGTCACAAGTACTGGGATAATTATGAAGACCATGATCGTCCGGAAAGTAAGGGCAACTGAGATGATGGACCCTGGTTAACACAAATACCACACGCCATCAAGAAAAGGGACGGATGTCATGATAACCGGCTACGGCGAAAAACAATGGTGAAGGAGACGAAATAAATATCATTGAAAGGAAATGATACGAATAATAAACATAGAAACAAAACTGGGTATTATAAAGGAAGACTATTTAAGAAACTGAACCGTACAAATGAAAATATGAGCAACTGAGCGGCATAAAGAAAATCGTCCATCCTCCTGGGTATAAAAGAAAATAAAATAATAAGGAAAGAAAAAGAGAAGATCAACTTATTAAAGTATAAATAAAATGGGCCTGTATAGAGCACAAAATATGACCATATGTTATGGTAAAGTATAATCATAATAATACTTATGAACTGAGAGAGATAGTTTCCGGAAGAGTTAAAGGTGTGTACAATCAAGCATCTATGAAAAAGTACTATGAAAAATGAGTTTAGAATTTGAATTTAATAACACAAAAATTTCTAAAACAAATGTAAGTACATCTTACTACCTAATATTTTTGAGGAAAATCTTTATGGAAAAAATAAAAAGAAAGAATTTTGAATTATACCAACAAAAGTCGAAAACAAATGTAAGAACATCTTACAACCAAATATTTAAGAAAAAAAAAACCTTTTGGGAGAAATAAAAAGAAAAGAATTTTGAATTTAATAACAAATAATTCAAAAATGATTGTAAGAACATCTTACAACCAAATATTTATGAGAAAAAACTTTATGGCGAAATAAAAGAAAGATTTTGGAATTTAATATACTAAAAATATAAAAATGAAGTAAGACCTGCTTACTATAACTAATTTTGTGAAAAAACTTTATGGTAAATAATTAAAAAGAATTTGAATTTAGAGAAATAACAAAAAATTCAGAAATAATTGTAAGATCACCTTACTACACACAATTTTGAAGAGATACCATTTGGAATATTTAAAAAGGAAGAATTAGAAGTTAGAATTATATATAATAAAGAATTAAAAATGAAGTAAGCACATCTTACTATAAACAATTTTGAAGGAAACAATTTTGGGAATAAATGAATTAAAAAGCATTTGAATTTTGATAAAACGTCAAAACTTTGAAACAAAATAAGATCAACTTATTACAATGATTTATGAGAAATGTTATGGAATTAAATAAAAAGAAGAGTTTGAATTTTGCATAAAACTAACAAAGTTCTAAAAATAAATATGTGCCATTTATAATTAAATTTAGAAGAAAATAATATGATTAATTCAGAAAAAGAATTAAATTTAATACAGAATTAATGTGAATATCTAGCATTTGAAGGAGTAGAGAAGAAAAACAAAAAAGAGTGTGACATACAAGAGAAGGCAAAAATTTGGAAGCAAAGAGAAGAATCTGTTATTATAATAAAATTATAAAAATCCAAGAAAGAGAAACAATAAAATAATAATGAGAACAACCTATGACTAATTACTTATGAAACGATAATGGAAACAGTTAATCAAGAAAAGGAATACGATATTACTCAGTTCGGAAGAAGCAAAGAAGAATAAACTCATACCAAACATATGGAGAAGATGATTTTGAACAAATGATAATAATAAGACCTATATGAAATGCAAAGAGAAGAAGTACCACATGAAATATAATATAAATGAATTAATGTTAATTAATGCGAAGGCGGATTAATAACTTTCTAAGAGAAAGGAAAGAACAAAATGTTTAAATAAAATGATCAAAGTAACAACCTGAATATCTAATATAAAGATACAAATTTAAAAAATTAAATATAATAAAATAAGACCATTCAAATAATGAATAAGAAAATACTATATATAAAGACCATGCTAACACTGTAAGTAACCAGAAGGAAGTATAAAGAGAATTCAGATGGAGAAGAAAAAGAGTTACCCTATAACCAGTAACAAGAATTATTAAGAGAAGTTTTCAACCATAATTAAAATAAATATATCAGACAAGTTAAGAGTTCAGAAAAATATATATATAATGAGTATAATAAGAATTAAGAAGATTTATTAAGATAGAAAATGTGAAATAATCTGAGAAACTACGAAGTGAAGAATCCAAAGATATTTTTATTAGTCGAAAATGAGACTACTTTTTATTTTATTTTATTCGATGACTGACTGAAGATAATTCCAGCAGCATTATGTTTTTTGAGCAGAGATGAATGTGCCTCTTGACTCAAATTGTAGGAGTGGTGTATGGCCAGCAGAGTTTGTGTAGCCTACAGTGCCCCTCTGAACTGCCCCAGCCCACGTGATAGGGAATGTTAGGGAATTAATATCCCAAGGATGCAACACGAAGTTTATAAAGAAAGAAAATGTATAATAATGATAATAAAATATATCTCAGAAGACACTAACTATCCAAGAAGGATCAAAAGTAAAATAAGTAACTATATATATAAAATTTATTAAACTCAAATATAAAAGTCGATATAGAAATGGAGAGGAAAATGAAATATAAAAAATAATGAAATTATCATAAGAAATTATTTCATCCATAAACATGTCTGAAATAATTACTTCTGGAGGAGAGCAATGTGTAGCGTGACAGATAAACACATAATAATGAATGGCATTGATCATTAGAATAATATAAGATTATAACATTAAATCCGAAGAAAGCATTAAAATAATATAAAGAATTAATTCAGAGCAACTGTACAGAAAAATCATGGATGTTCGACAAAAATATTTTAAATGTGTTAGTTGTGAAAGAAATAAAAATTGTGTTTAAAAAAATTTTATAATTAAAAAAAATGTCTTTTTATTGATTAATTAATTAAAAACAATTAATTAATTGTGTTTCGTGAAGTTCCGAAACGTGTCTCACTTGTCTAGAAAATTTTATTAGTTTTTTTGTATTTTCCATAAACTCCAACAACTTATAAGATTGTCTCCAGGTACAATCGACCTTTGTTTACTTTTCGTTTTGGAGGTTATCTTCCTTCTGATGTGGTGAAATTCTTGTAGTATGTTATTTAAATTAAATTAAGTGTAAATTACGATATTTAGTAAAGAAAGAACAATTTTGATGTGAAAAGTATAAATTATTTATTGGACATTTAGTTAAAAAGACTCTTGTCGATCTTAAAATCGACTCTCAGGGTATCGAATGTTACAAGTTTTTATATAAAATACAATCAGGTTCTTTTAACAGCTATTCATTGGAAAAGTCAGAGAAATCGGGCAAAGATTAAAAAAGTATAACGTTACAATAATTACTCTTAATACTAAAGTACATATATCAATTGAAAAGATTGTAAGAAAAATAAATTGATGTCGAACCGTGTCGCTGACAAACTAGGAGGCGTTGTTCAGTTGAGTGGTGAAGAAAAAGCAAATGGCCGCCGTCGAGATCGTCAAACGTCCCTCGTAGATTTGGCGTTCCAATAAAGATATTTTCTTGCCGAATTAACGTCCTGGTGTCAGCAAATCTTCCTTCTGATGTTGGTGTAGTGTCTCGGGTTAAGTTTGTGTGTTGTATTTTGAATAGTGGTGTATTTATAAGTCAGTTCACTTTTTTGTCGTTCAGGCACTCTTTGATGGTTATAATGTATACTGTTTTATGGTGTTTAATATGTTATTTAAGTAGTTTTGTGCTATACAATGTTATTTAGTCTCTTGTAATTGTTTATGTCACTGTGTCGATGTTGTGCAATGTTTTTAGTCGCCACTCGCGATTTTCAAATCCGTATCATACACTGATTCGCCATTACGGTACTATAAATTAGGTTAACTCGATTTAAATACTCTTGTCATGTGTACCGTACAACGTTCAATAATCCACTCTCTACTTCCTTCACTTTCGACTAAAATCTTAGCCAAAGCAATATTATTCCTTACATTGTTCGAATTTAACTTTGCATCCTGTGCATGTATTAAAGTTACATTATATAACTGCTTAAACTTTGGTTATTATTCAAATTTATTAGCTAGATGTTACTTAATTTTATCCTTCACTTCATTCGGCGTATTTTGATATCGAATAATGCCGTTTTATTATGTTTTTTATCTAAAATTGGTAATTTTAAATTCATTTTGTATCGGGTAATTTTCACAATCAGCTTCCTGTCATTATGCAAATTCTGCCATTTTTAAGTTATATTTATGATGATTAATCTCATATTGTATTAAAAGGTTTATATTCCCTTAGTTTCTTGCAATTATTTGAATTGGTTAAGTTTTAAAATATTATGTTGGAATATATGACTCCCCTCTCCAAATTTTGAGTTCTATGAAGAGTTGGAGATGATGAACCATGGGTTAATTGAGGGCAATAATATCCCAATTACCTATGACAAAGACATCATGTATTCTAGGAATTATAGGAGGAGAATCGAAGTAATTTCAGAAATAATTTACCACAAAGCAGTAGTTTACCAATGGGAAAGGACCAGAGGTAAACGGAATACAACATGTGGACCAGATAAATTTCAGCGCAGGACTGGACAGTGTATTCCAGAAAGATGGAAATGTGACATCTTACCAGACTGTGATGATGACACAGATGAATCACCAGAATGTATTCCATTAGTGTGCCATCTAGGACAGTTCCAGGGTACAGTTACGCTAAAATGTATTCCTTCAGGGTGGATATGTGATGGTGAACCAGTTTATGGGGTTTCAGATAAGCAAATAATTAATAATTCAGATGAAGATCCTCACATATATTTTTCAGGTAATACAACATATGGACCGGAGAAGTATTGGTGTATACAATACTATGACAGAGGGAGCCGAATAAGCTTCGTAGCCAATAAAGGAATAACAGCAAGGAAAATTGAAACAAGCAACAGAGTAACCGCAGTGAAAATGAAATACCAGGCGGAAACCCGAGATGTCACAAGTACTGGGATAATTATGAAGACCATGATCGTCCGGAAAATAAGGGCAACTGAGATGATGGACCCTGGTTAACACAAATACCACACGCCATCAAGAAAAGGGACGGATGTCATGATAACCGGCTACGGCGAAAAACAATGGTGAAGGAGACGAAATAAATATCATTGAAAGGAAATGATACGAATAATAAACATAGAAACAAAACTGGGTATTATAAAGGAAGACTATTTAAGAAACTGAACCTTACAAATGAAAATATGAGCAACTGAGCGGCATAAAGAAAATCGTCCATCCTCCTGGGTATAAAAGAAAAGAAAATAATAAGGAAAGAAAAAAAGAAGATCAACTTATTAAAGTATAAATAAAATGGGCCTGTATAGACCACAAAATATTACCATATGTTATGGTAAAGTATAATCATAATAATACTTATGAACTGAGAGAGATAGTTTCCGGAAGAGTTAAAGGTGTGTACAATCAAGCATCTATGAAAAAGTACTATGAAAAATGAGTTTAGAATTTGAATTTAATAACACAAAAATTTCTAAAACAAATGTAAGTACATCTTACTACCTAATATCTTTGAGGAAAATCTTTATGGAAAAAATAAAAAGAAAGAATTTTGAATTATACCAACAAAAGTCGAAAACAAATGTAAGAACATCTTACAACCAAATATTTAAGAAAAAAAAAACCTTTTGGGAGAAATAAAAAGAAAAGAATTTTGAATTTAATAACAAATAATTCAAAAATGATTGTAAGAACATCTTACAACCAAATATTTATGAGAAAAAACTTTATGGCGAAATAAAAGAAAGATTTTGGAATTTAATATACTAAAAATATAAAAATGAAGTAAGACCTACTTACTATAACTAATTTTGTGAAAAAACTTTATGGTAAATAATTAAAAAGAATTTGAATTTAGAGAAATAACAAAAAATTCAGAAATAATTGTAAGACCACCTTACTACACACAATTTTGAAGAGATACCATTTGGAATATTTAAAAAGGAAGAATTAGAAGTTAGAATTATATATAATAAAGAATTAAAAATGAAGTAAGCACATCTTACTATAAACAATTTTGAAGGAAACAATTTTGGGAATAAATGAATTAAAAAGCATTTGAATTTTGATAAAACGTCAAAACTTTGAAACAAAATAAGATCAACTTATTACAATGATTTATGAGAAATGTTATGGAATTAAATAAAAAGAAGAGTTTGAATTTTGCATAAAACTAACAAAGTTCTAAAAATAAATATGTGCCATTTACAATTAAATTTAGAAGAAAATAATATGATTAATTCAGAAAAAGAATTAAATTTAATACAGAATTAATGTGAATATCTAGCATTTGAAGGAGTAGAGAAGAAAAACAAAAAAGAGTGTGACATACAAGAGAAGGCAAAAATTTGGAAGCAAAGAGAAGAATCTGTTATTATAATAAAATTATAAAAATCCAAGAAAGAGAAACAATAAAATAATAATGAGAACAACCTATGACTAATTACTTATGAAACGATAATGGAAACAGTTAATCAAGAAAAGGAATACGATATTACTCAGTTCGGAAGAAGCAAAGAAGAATAAACTCATACCAAACATATGGAGAAGATGATTTTGAACAAATGATAATAATAAGACCTATATGAAATGCAAAGAGAAGAAGTACCACATGAAATATCATGAAGTAACAACCTGAATATCTAATATAAAGATACAAATTTAAAAAATTAAATATAATAAAATAAGACCATTCAAATAATGAATAAGAAAATACTATATATAAAGACCATGCTAACACTGTAAGTAACCAGAAGGAAGTATAAAGAGAATTCAGATGGAGAAGAAAAAGAGTTACCCTATAACCAGTAACAAGAATTATTAAGAGAAGTTTTCAACCATAATTAAAATAAATATATCAGACAAGTTAAGAGTTCAGAAAAATATATATATAATGAGTATAATAAGAATTAAGAAGATTTATTAAGATAGAAAATGTGAAATAATCTGAGAAACTACGAAGTGAAGAATCCAAAGATATTTTTATTAGTCGAAAATGAGACTACTTTTTATTTTATTTTATTCGATGACTGACTGAAGATAATTCCAGCAGCATTATGTTTTTTGAGCAGAGATGAATGTGCCTCTTGACTCAAATTGTAGGAGTGGTGTATGGCCAGCAGAGTTTGTGTAGCCTACAGTGCCCCTCTGAACTGCCCCAGCCCACGTGATAGGGAATGTTAGGGAATTAATATCCCAAGGATGCAACACGAAGTTTATAAAGAAAGAAAATGTATAATAATGATAATAAAATATATCTCAGAAGACACTAACTATCCAAGAAGGATCAAAAGTAAAATAAGTAACTATATATATAAAATTTATTAAACTCAAATATAAAAGTCGATATAGAAATGGAGAGGAAAATGAAATATAAAAAATAATGAAATTATCATAAGAAATTATTTCATCCATAAACATGTCTGAAATAATTACTTCTGGAGGAGAGCAATGTGTAGCGTGACAGATAAACACATAATAATGAATGGCATTGATCATTAGAATAATATAAGATTATAACATTAAATCCGAAGAAAGCATTAAAATAATATAAAGAATTAATTCAGAGCAACTGTACAGAAAAATCATGGATGTTCGACAAAAATATTTTAAATGTGTTAGTTGTGAAAGAAATAAAAATTGTGTTTAAAAAAATTTTATAATTAAAAAAAATGTCTTTTTATTGATTAATTAATTAAAAACAATTAATTAATTGTGTTTCGTGAAGTTCCGAAACGGGTCTCACTTGTCTAGAAAATTTTATTAGTTTTTTTGTATTTTCCATAAACTCCAACAACTTATAAGATTGTCTCCAGGTACAATCGACCTTTGTTTACTTTTCGTTTTGGAGGTTATCTTCCTTCTGATGTGGTGAAATTCTTGTAGTATGTTATTTAAATTAAATTAAGTGTAAATTACGATAATTAGTAAAGAAAGAACAATTTTGATGTGAAAAGTATAAATTATTTATTGGACATTTAGTTAAAAAGACTCTTGTCGATCTTAAAATCGACTCTCAGGGTATCGAATGTTACAAGTTTTTATATAAAATACAATCAGGTTCTTTTAACAGCTATTCATTGGAAAAGTCAGAGAAATCGGGCAAAGATTAAAAAAGTATAACGTTACAATAATTACTCTTAATACTAAAGTACATATATCAATTGAAAAGATTGTAAGAAAAATAAATTGATGTCGAACCGTGTCGCTGACAAACTAGGAGGCGTTGTTCAGTTGAGTGGTGAAGAAAAAGCAAATGGCCGCCGTCGAGATCGTCAAACGTCCCTCGTAGATTTGGCGTTCCAATAAAGATATTTTCTTGCCGAATTAACGTCCTGGTGTCAGCAAATCTTCCTTCTGATGTTGGTGTAGTGTCTCGGGTTAAGTTTGTGTGTTGTATTTTGAATAGTGGTGTATTTATAAGTCAGTTCACTTTTTTGTCGTTCAGGCACTCTTTGATGGTTATAATGTATACTGTTTTATGGTGTTTAATATGTTATTTAAGTAGTTTTGTGCTATACAATGTTATTTAGTCTCTTGTAATTATTTATGTCACTGTGTCGATGTTGTGCAATGTTTTTAGTCGCCACTCGCGATTTTCAAATCCGTATCATACACTGATTCGCCATTACGGTACTATAAATTAGGTTAACTCGATTTAAATACTCTTGTCATGTGTACCGTACAACGTTCAATAATCCACTCTCTACTTCCTTCACTTTCGACTAAAATCTTAGCCAAAGCAATATTATTCCTTACATTGTTCGAATTTAACTTTGCATCCTGTGCATGTATTAAAGTTACATTATATAACTGCTTAAACTTTGGTTATTATTCAAATTTATTAGCTAGATGTTACTTAATTTTATCCTTCACTTCATTCGGCGTATTTTGATATCGAATAATGCCGTTTTATTATGTTTTTTATCTAAAATTGGTAATTTTAAATTCATTTTGTATCGGGTAATTTTCACAATCAGCTTCCTGTCATTATGCATATTCTGCCATTTTTAAGTTATATTTATGATGATTAATCTCATATTGTATTAAAAGGTTTATATTCCCTTAGTTTCTTGCAATTATTTGAATTGGTTAAGTTTTAAAATATTATGTTGGAATATATGACTCCCCTCTCCAAATTTTGAGTTCTATGAAGAGTTGGAGATGATGAACCATGGGTTAATTGAGGGCAATAATATCCCAATTACCTATGACAAAGACATCATGTATTCTAGGAATTATAGGAGGAGAATCGAAGTAATTTCAGAAATAATTTACCACAAAGCAGTAGTTTACCAATGGGAAAGGACCAGAGGTAAACGGAATACAACATGTGGACCAGATAAATTTCAGCGCAGGACTGGACAGTGTATTCCAGAAAGATGGAAATGTGACATCTTACCAGACTGTGATGATGACACAGATGAATCACCAGAATGTATTCCATTAGTGTGCCATCTAGGACAGTTCCAGGGTACAGTTACGCTAAAATGTATTCCTTCAGGGTGGATATGTGATGGTGAACCAGTTTATGGGGTTTCAGATAAGCAAATAATTAATAATTCAGATGAAGATCCTCACATATATTTTTCAGGTAATACAACATATGGACCGGAGAAGTATTGGTGTATACAATACTATGACAGAGGGAGCCGAATAAGCTTCGTAGCCAATAAAGGAATAACAGCAAGGAAAATTGAAACAAGCAACAGAGTAACCGCAGTGAAAATGAAATACCAGGCGGAAACCCGAGATGTCACAAGTACTGGGATAATTATGAAGACCATGATCGTCCGGAAAATAAGGGCAACTGAGATGATGGACCCTGGTTAACACAAATACCACACGCCATCAAGAAAAGGGACGGATGTCATGATAACCGGCTACGGCGAAAAACAATGGTGAAGGAGACGAAATAAATATCATTGAAAGGAAATGATACGAATAATAAACATAGAAACAAAACTGGGTATTATAAAGGAAGACTATTTAAGAAACTGAACCTTACAAATGAAAATATGAGCAACTGAGCGGCATAAAGAAAATCGTCCATCCTCCTGGGTATAAAAGAAAAGAAAATAATAAGGAAAGAAAAAAAGAAGATCAACTTATTAAAGTATAAATAAAATGGGCCTGTATAGACCACAAAATATTACCATATGTTATGGTAAAGTATAATCATAATAATACTTATGAACTGAGAGAGATAGTTTCCGGAAGAGTTAAAGGTGTGTACAATCAAGCATCTATGAAAAAGTACTATGAAAAATGAGTTTAGAATTTGAATTTAATAACACAAAAATTTCTAAAACAAATGTAAGTACATCTTACTACCTAATATCTTTGAGGAAAATCTTTATGGAAAAAATAAAAAGAAAGAATTTTGAATTATACCAACAAAAGTCGAAAACAAATGTAAGAACATCTTACAACCAAATATTTAAGAAAAAAAAAACCTTTTGGGAGAAATAAAAAGAAAAGAATTTTGAATTTAATAACAAATAATTCAAAAATGATTGTAAGAACATCTTACAACCAAATATTTATGAGAAAAAACTTTATGGCGAAATAAAAGAAAGATTTTGGAATTTAATATACTAAAAATATAAAAATGAAGTAAGACCTACTTACTATAACTAATTTTGTGAAAAAACTTTATGGTAAATAATTAAAAAGAATTTGAATTTAGAGAAATAACAAAAAATTCAGAAATAATTGTAAGACCACCTTACTACACACAATTTTGAAGAGATACCATTTGGAATATTTAAAAAGGAAGAATTAGAAGTTAGAATTATATATAATAAAGAATTAAAAATGAAGTAAGCACATCTTACTATAAACAATTTTGAAGGAAACAATTTTGGGAATAAATGAATTAAAAAGCATTTGAATTTTGATAAAACGTCAAAACTTTGAAACAAAATAAGATCAACTTATTACAATGATTTATGAGAAATGTTATGGAATTAAATAAAAAGAAGAGTTTGAATTTTGCATAAAACTAACAAAGTTCTAAAAATAAATATGTGCCATTTACAATTAAATTTAGAAGAAAATAATATGATTAATTCAGAAAAAGAATTAAATTTAATACAGAATTAATGTGAATATCTAGCATTTGAAGGAGTAGAGAAGAAAAACAAAAAAGAGTGTGACATACAAGAGAAGGCAAAAATTTGGAAGCAAAGAGAAGAATCTGTTATTATAATAAAATTATAAAAATCCAAGAAAGAGAAACAATAAAATAATAATGAGAACAACCTATGACTAATTACTTATGAAACGATAATGGAAACAGTTAATCAAGAAAAGGAATACGATATTACTCAGTTCGGAAGAAGCAAAGAAGAATAAACTCATACCAAACATATGGAGAAGATGATTTTGAACAAATGATAATAATAAGACCTATATGAAATGCAAAGAGAAGAAGTACCACATGAAATATAATATAAATGAATTAATGTTAATTAATGCGAAGGCGGATTAATAACTTTCTAAGAGAAAGGAAAGAACAAAATGTTTAAATAAAATGATCAAAGTAACAACCTGAATATCTAATATAAAGATACAAATTTAAAAAATTAAATATAATAAAATAAGACCATTCAAATAATGAATAAGAAAATACTATATATAAAGACCATGCTAACACTGTAAGTAACCAGAAGGAAGTATAAAGAGAATTCAGATGGAGAAGAAAAAGAGTTACCCTATAACCAGTAACAAGAATTATTAAGAGAAGTTTTCAACCATAATTAAAATAAATATATCAGACAAGTTAAGAGTTCAGAAAAATATATATATAATGAGTATAATAAGAATTAAGAAGATTTATTAAGATAGAAAATGTGAAATAATCTGAGAAACTACGAAGTGAAGAATCCAAAGATATTTTTATTAGTCGAAAATGAGACTACTTTTTATTTTATTTTATTCGATGACTGACTGAAGATAATTCCAGCAGCATTATGTTTTTTGAGCAGAGATGAATGTGCCTCTTGACTCAAATTGTAGGAGTGGTGTATGGCCAGCAGAGTTTGTGTAGCCTACAGTGCCCCTCTGAACTGCCCCAGCCCACGTGATAGGGAATGTTAGGGAATTAATATCCCAAGGATGCAACACGAAGTTTATAAAGAAAGAAAATGTATAATAATGATAATAAAATATATCTCAGAAGACACTAACTATCCAAGAAGGATCAAAAGTAAATTAAGTAACTATATATATAAAATTTATTAAACTCAAATATAAAAGTCGATATAGAAATGGAGAGGAAAATGAAATATAAAAAATAATGAAATTATCATAAGAAATTATTTCATCCATAAACATGTCTGAAATAATTACTTCTGGAGGAGAGCAATGTGTAGCGTGACAGATAAACACATAATAATGAATGGCATTGATCATTAGAATAATATAAGATTATAACATTAAATCCGAAGAAAGCATTAAAATAATATAAAGAATTAATTCAGAGCAACTGTACAGAAAAATCATGGATGTTCGACAAAAATATTTTAAATGTGTTAGTTGTGAAAGAAATAAAAATTGTGTTTAAAAAAATTTTATAATTAAAAAAAATGTCTTTTTATTGATTAATTAATTAAAAACAATTAATTAATTGTGTTTCGTGAAGTTCCGAAACGGGTCTCACTTGTCTAGAAAATTTTATTAGTTTTTTTGTATTTTCCATAAACTCCAACAACTTATAAGATTGTCTCCAGGTACAATCGACCTTTGTTTACTTTTCGTTTTGGAGGTTATCTTCCTTCTGATGTGGTGAAATTCTTGTAGTATGTTATTTAAATTAAATTAAGTGTAAATTACGATAATTAGTAAAGAAAGAACAATTTTGATGTGAAAAGTATAAATTATTTATTGGACATTTAGTTAAAAAGACTCTTGTCGATCTTAAAATCGACTCTCAGGGTATCGAATGTTACAAGTTTTTATATAAAATACAATCAGGTTCTTTTAACAGCTATTCATTGGAAAAGTCAGAGAAATCGGGCAAAGATTAAAAAAGTATAACGTTACAATAATTACTCTTAATACTAAAGTACATATATCAATTGAAAAGATTGTAAGAAAAATAAATTGATGTCGAACCGTGTCGCTGACAAACTAGGAGGCGTTGTTCAGTTGAGTGGTGAAGAAAAAGCAAATGGCCGCCGTCGAGATCGTCAAACGTCCCTCGTAGATTTGGCGTTCCAATAAAGATATTTTCTTGCCGAATTAACGTCCTGGTGTCAGCAAATCTTCCTTCTGATGTTGGTGTAGTGTCTCGGGTTAAGTTTGTGTGTTGTATTTTGAATAGTGGTGTATTTATAAGTCAGTTCACTTTTTTGTCGTTCAGGCACTCTTTGATGGTTATAATGTATACTGTTTTATGGTGTTTAATATGTTATTTAAGTAGTTTTGTGCTATACAATGTTATTTAGTCTCTTGTAATTGTTTATGTCACTGTGTCGATGTTGTGCAATGTTTTTAGTCGCCACTCGCGATTTTCAAATCCGTATCATACACTGATTCGCCATTACGGTACTATAAATTAGGTTAACTCGATTTAAATACTCTTGTCATGTGTACCGTACAACGTTCAATAATCCACTCTCTACTTCCTTCACTTTCGACTAAAATCTTAGCCAAAGCAATATTATTCCTTACATTGTTCGAATTTAACTTTGCATCCTGTGCATGTATTAAAGTTACATTATATAACTGCTTAAACTTTGGTTATTATTCAAATTTATTAGCTAGATGTTACTTAATTTTATCCTTCACTTCATTCGGCGTATTTTGATATCGAATAATGCCGTTTTATTATGTTTTTTATCTAAAATTGGTAATTTTAAATTCATTTTGTATCGGGTAATTTTCACAATCAGCTTCCTGTCATTATGCATATTCTGCCATTTTTAAGTTATATTTATGATGATTAATCTCATATTGTATTAAAAGGTTTATATTCCCTTAGTTTCTTGCAATTATTTGAATTGGTTAAGTTTTAAAATATTATGTTGGAATATATGACTCCCCTCTCCAAATTTTGAGTTCTATGAAGAGTTGGAGATGATGAACCATGGGTTAATTGAGGGCAATAATATCCCAATTACCTATGACAAAGACATCATGTATTCTAGGAATTATAGGAGGAGAATCGAAGTAATTTCAGAAATAATTTACCACAAAGCAGTAGTTTACCAATGGGAAAGGACCAGAGGTAAACGGAATACAACATGTGGACCAGATAAATTTCAGCGCAGGACTGGACAGTGTATTCCAGAAAGATGGAAATGTGACATCTTACCAGACTGTGATGATGACACAGATGAATCACCAGAATGTATTCCATTAGTGTGCCATCTAGGACAGTTCCAGGGTACAGTTACGCTAAAATGTATTCCTTCAGGGTGGATATGTGATGGTGAACCAGTTTATGGGGTTTCAGATAAGCAAATAATTAATAATTCAGATGAAGATCCTCACATATATTTTTCAGGTAATACAACATATGGACCGGAGAAGTATTGGTGTATACAATACTATGACAGAGGGAGCCGAATAAGCTTCGTAGCCAATAAAGGAATAACAGCAAGGAAAATTGAAACAAGCAACAGAGTAACCGCAGTGAAAATGAAATACCAGGCGGAAACCCGAGATGTCACAAGTACTGGGATAATTATGAAGACCATGATCGTCCGGAAAATAAGGGCAACTGAGATGATGGACCCTGGTTAACACAAATACCACACGCCATCAAGAAAAGGGACGGATGTCATGATAACCGGCTACGGCGAAAAACAATGGTGAAGGAGACGAAATAAATATCATTGAAAGGAAATGATACGAATAATAAACATAGAAACAAAACTGGGTATTATAAAGGAAGACTATTTAAGAAACTGAACCTTACAAATGAAAATATGAGCAACTGAGCGGCATAAAGAAAATCGTCCATCCTCCTGGGTATAAAAGAAAATAAAATAATAAGGAAAGAAAAAAAGAAGATCAACTTATTAAAGTATAAATAAAATGGGCCTGTATAGACCACAAAATATTACCATATGTTATGGTAAAGTATAATCATAATAATACTTATGAACTGAGAGAGATAGTTTCCGGAAGAGTTAAAGGTGTGTACAATCAAGCATCTATGAAAAAGTACTATGAAAAATGAGTTTAGAATTTGAATTTAATAACACAAAAATTTCTAAAACAAATGTAAGTACATCTTACTACCTAATATTTTTGAGGAAAATCTTTATGGAAAAAATAAAAAGAAAGAATTTTGAATTATACCAACAAAAGTCGAAAACAAATGTAAGAACATCTTACAACCAAATATTTAAGAAAAAAAAAACCTTTTGGGAGAAATAAAAAGAAAAGAATTTTGAATTTAATAACAAATAATTCAAAAATGATTGTAAGAACATCTTACAACCAAATATTTATGAGAAAAAACTTTATGGCGAAATAAAAGAAAGATTTTGGAATTTAATATACTAAAAATATAAAAATGAAGTAAGACCTACTTACTATAACTAATTTTGTGAAAAAACTTTATGGTAAATAATTAAAAAGAATTTGAATTTAGAGAAATAACAAAAAATTCAGAAATAATTGTAAGACCACCTTACTACACACAATTTTGAAGAGATACCATTTGGAATATTTAAAAAGGAAGAATTAGAAGTTAGAATTATATATAATAAAGAATTAAAAATGAAGTAAGCACATCTTACTATAAACAATTTTGAAGGAAACAATTTTGGGAATAAATGAATTAAAAAGCATTTGAATTTTGATAAAACGTCAAAACTTTGAAACAAAATAAGATCAACTTATTACAATGATTTATGAGAAATGTTATGGAATTAAATAAAAAGAAGAGTTTGAATTTTGCATAAAACTAACAAAGTTCTAAAAATAAATATGTGCCATTTACAATTAAATTTAGAAGAAAATAATATGATTAATTCAGAAAAAGAATTAAATTTAATCCAGAATAAATGTGAATATCTAGCATTTGAAGGAGTAGAGAAGAAAAACAAAAAAGAGTGTGACATACAAGAGAAGGCAAAAATTTGGAAGCAAAGAGAAGAATCTGTTATTATAATAAAATTATAAAAATCCAAGAAAGAGAAACAATAAAATAATAATGAGAACAACCTATGACTAATTACTTATGAAACGATAATGGAAACAGTTAATCAAGAAAAGGAATACGATATTACTCAGTTCGGAAGAAGCAAAGAAGAATAAACTCATACCAAACATATGGAGAAGATGATTTTGAACAAATGATAATAATAAGACCTATATGAAATGCAAAGAGAAGAAGTACCACATGAAATATAATATAAATGAATTAATGTTAATTAATGCGAAGGCGGATTAATAACTTTCTAAGAGAAAGGAAAGAACAAAATGTTTAAATAAAATGATCAAAGTAACAACCTGAATATCTAATATAAAGATACAAATTTAAAAAATTAAATATAATAAAATAAGACCATTCAAATAATGAATAAGAAAATACTATATATAAAGACCATGCTAACACTGTAAGTAACCAGAAGGAAGTATAAAGAGAATTCAGATGGAGAAGAAAAAGAGTTACCCTATAACCAGTAACAAGAATTATTAAGAGAAGTTTTCAACCATAATTAAAATAAATATATCAGACAAGTTAAGAGTTCAGAAAAATATATATATAATGAGTATAATAAGAATTAAGAAGATTTATTAAGATAGAAAATGTGAGATAATCTGAGAAACTACGAAGTGAAGAATCCAAAGATATTTTTATTAGTCGAAAATGAGACTACTTTTTATTTTATTTTATTCGATGACTGACTGAAGATAATTCCAGCAGCATTATGTTTTTTGAGCAGAGATGAATGTGCCTCTTGACTCAAATTGTAGGAGTGGTGTATGGCCAGCAGAGTTTGTGTAGCCTACAGTGCCCCTCTGAACTGCCCCAGCCCACGTGATAGGGAATGTTAGGGAATTAATATCCCAAGGATGCAACACGAAGTTTATAAAGAAAGAAAATGTATAATAATGATAATAAAATATATCTCAGAAGACACTAACTATCCAAGAAGGATCAAAAGTAAAATAAGTAACTATATATATAAAATTTATTAAACTCAAATATAAAAGTCGATATAGAAATGGAGAGGAAAATGAAATATAAAAAATAATGAAATTATCATAAGAAATTATTTCATCCATAAACATGTCTGAAATAATTACTTCTGGAGGAGAGCAATGTGTAGCGTGACAGATAAACACATAATAATGAATGGCATTGATCATTAGAATAATATAAGATTATAACATTAAATCCGAAGAAAGCATTAAAATAATATAAAGAATTAATTCAGAGCAACTGTACAGAAAAATCATGGATGTTCGACAAAAATATTTTAAATGTGTTAGTTGTGAAAGAAATAAAAATTGTGTTTAAAAAAATTTTATAATTAAAAAAAATTTCTTTTTATTGATTAATTAATTAAAAACAATTAATTAATTGTGTTTCGTGAAGTTCCGAAACGTGTCTCACTTGTCTAGAAAATTTTATAATTTTTTTGTATTTTCCATAAACTCCAACAACTTATAAGATTGTCTCCAGGTACAATCGACCTTTGTTTACTTTTCGTTTTGGAGGTTATCTTCCTTCTGATGTGGTGAAATTCTTGTAGTATGTTATTTAAATTAAATTAAGTGTAAATTACGATATTTAGTAAAGAAAGAACAATTTTGATGTGAAAAGTATAAATTATTTATTGGACATTTAGTTAAAAAGACTCTTGTCGATCTTAAAATCGACTCTCAGGGTATCGAATGTTACAAGTTTTTTATATAAAATACAATCAGGTTCTTTTAACAGCTATTCATTGGAAAAGTCAGAGAAATCGGGCAAAGATTAAAAAAGTATAACGTTACAATAATTACTCTTAATACTAAAGTACATATATCAATTGAAAAGATTGTAAGAAAAATAAATTGATGTCGAACCGTGTCGCTGACAAACTAGGAGGCGTTGTTCAGTTGAGTGGTGAAGAAAAAGCAAATGGCCGCCGTCGAGATCGTCAAACGTTCCTCGTAGATTTGGCGTTCCAATAAAGATATTTTCTTGCCGAATTAACGTCCTGGTGTCAGCAAATCTTCCTTCTGATGTTGGTGTAGTGTCTCGGGTTAAGTTTGTGTGTTGTATTTTGAATAGTGGTGTATTTATAAGTCAGTTCACTTTTTTCTCGTTCAGGCACTCTTTGATGGTTATAATGTATACTGTTTTATGGTGTTTAATATGTTATTTAAGTAGTTTTGTGCTATACAATGTTATTTAGTCTCTTGTAATTGTTTATGTCACTGTGTCGATGTTGTGCAATGTTTTTAGTCGCCACTCGCGATTTTCAAATCCGTATCATACACTGATTCGCCATTACGGTACTATAAATTAGGTTAACTCAATTTAAATACTCTTGTCATGTGTACCGTACAACGTTCAATAATCCACTCTCTACTTCCTTCACTTTCGACTAAAATCTTAGCCAAAGCAATATTATTCCTTACATTGTTCGAATTTAACTTTGCATCCTGTGCATGTATTAAAGTTACATTATATAACTGCTTAAACTTTGGTTATTATTCAAATTTATTAGCTAGATGTTACTTAATTTTATCCTTCACTTCATTCGGCGTATTTTGATATCGAATAATGCCGTTTTATTATGTTTTTTATCTAAAATTGGTAATTTTACCTTCATTTTGTATCGGGTAATTTTCACAATCAGCTTCCTGTCATTATGCAAATTCTGCCATTTTTAAGTTATATTTATGATGATTAATCTCATATTGTATTAAAAGGTTTATATTCCCTTAGTTTCTTGCAATTATTTGAATTGGTTAAGTTTTAAAATATTATGTTGGAATATATGACTCCCCTCTCCAAATTTTGAGTTCTATGAAGAGTTGGAGATGATGAACCATGGGTTAATTGAGGGCAATAATATCCCAATTACCTATGACAAAGACATCATGAATTCTAGGAATTATAGGAGGAGAATCGAAGTAATTTCAGAAATAATTTACCACAAAGCAGTAGTTTACCAATGGGAAAGGACCAGAGGTAAACGGAATACAACATGTGGACCAGATCAATTTCAGCGCAGGACTGGACAGTGTATTCCAGAAAGATGGAAATGTGACATCTTACCAGACTGTGATGATGACACAGATGAATCACCAGAATGTATTCCATTAGTGTGCCATCTAGGACAGTTCCAGGGTACAGTTACGCTAAAATGTATTCCTTCAGGGTGGATATGTGATGGTGAACCAGTTTATGGGGTTTCAGATAAGCAAATAATTAATAATTCAGATGAAGATCCTCACATATATTTTTCAGGTAATACAACATATGGACCGGAGAAGTATTGGTGTATACAATACTATGACAGAGGGAGCCGAATAAGCTTCGTAGCCAATAAAGGAATAACAGCAAGGAAAATTGAAACAAGCAACAGAGTAACCGCAGTGAAAATGAAATACCAGGCGGAAACCCGAGATGTCACAAGTACTGGGATAATTATGAAGACCATGATCGTCCGGAAAATAAGGGCAACTGAGATGATGGACCCTGGTTAACACAAATACCACACGCCATCAAGAAAAGGGACGGATGTCATGATAACCGGCTACGGCGAAAAACAATGGTGAAGGAGACGAAATAAATATCATTGAAAGGAAATGATACGAATAATAAACATAGAAACAAAACTGGGTATTATAAAGGAAGACTATTTAAGAAACTGAACCTTACAAATGAAAATATGAGCAACTGAGCGGCATAAAGAAAATCGTCCATCCTCCTGGGTATAAAAGAAAATAAAATAATAAGGAAAGAAAAAAAGAAGATCAACTTATTAAAGTATAAATAAAATGGGCCTGTATAGACCACAAAATATGACCATATGTTATGGTAAAGTATAATCATAATAATACTTATGAACTGAGAGAGATAGTTTCCGGAAGAGTTAAAGGTGTGTACAATCAAGCATCTATGAAAAAGTACTATGAAAAATGAGTTTAGAATTTGAATTTAATAACACAAAAATTTCTAAAACAAATGTAAGTACATCTTACTACCTAATATTTTTGAGGAAAATCTTTATGGAAAAAATAAAAAGAAAGAATTTTGAATTATACCAACAAAAGTCGAAAACAAATGTAAGAACATCTTACAACCAAATATTTAAGAAAAAAAAACCTTTTGGGAGAAATAAAAAGAAAAGAATTTTGAATTTAATAACAAATAATTCAAAAATGATTGTAAGAACATCTTACAACCAAATATTTATGAGAAAAAACTTTATGGCGAAATAAAAGAAAGATTTTGGAATTTAATATACTAAAAATATAAAAATGAAGTAAGACCTACTTACTATAACTAATTTTGTGAAAAAACTTTATGGTAAATAATTAAAAAGAATTTGAATTTAGAGAAATAACAAAAAATTCAGAAATAATTGTAAGATCACCTTACTACACACAATTTTGAAGAGATACCATTTGGAATATTTAAAAAGGAAGAATTAGAAGTTAGAATTATATATAATAAAGAATTAAAAATGAAGTAAGCACATCTTACTATAAACAATTTTGAAGGAAACAATTTTGGGAATAAATGAATTAAAAAGCATTTGAATTTTGATAAAACGTCAAAACTTTGAAACAAAATAAGATCAACTTATTACAATGATTTATGAGAAATGTTATGGAATGAAATAAAAAGAAGAGTTTGAATTTTGCATAAAACTAACAAAGTTCTAAAAATAA
This sequence comes from Magicicada septendecula, assembly GCA_034769895.1. Lineage (NCBI taxonomy): Eukaryota > Metazoa > Arthropoda > Insecta > Hemiptera > Cicadidae > Magicicada > Magicicada septendecula. The sequence continues at coordinate 91,969,038 of CM068368.1, forward strand.
ATATGTGCCATTTATAATTAAATTTAGAAGAAAATAATATGATTAATTCAGAAAAAGAATTAAATTTAATCCAGAATAAATGTGAATATCTAGCATTTGAAGGAGTAGAGAAGAAAAACAAAAAAGAGTGTGACATACAAGAGAAGGCAAAAATTTGGAAGCAAAGAGAAGAATCTGTTATTATAATAAAATTATAAAAATCCAAGAAAGAGAAACAATAAAATAATAATGAGAACAACCTATGACTAATTACTTATGAAACGATAATGGAAACAGTTAATCAAGAAAAGGAATACGATATTACTCAGTTCGGAAGAAGCAAAGAAGAATAAACTCATACCAAACATATGGAGAAGATGATTTTGAACAAATGATAATAATAAGACCTATATGAAATGCAAAGAGAAGAAGTACCACATGAAATATAATATAAATGAATTAATGTTAATTAATGCGAAGGCGGATTAATAACTTTCTAAGAGAAAGGAAAGAACAAAATGTTTAAATAAAATGATCAAAGTAACAACCTGAATATCTAATATAAAGATACAAATTTAAAAAATTAAATATAATAAAATAAGACCATTCAAATAATGAATAAGAAAATACTATATATAAAGACCATGCTAACACTGTAAGTAACCAGAAGGAAGTATAAAGAGAATTCAGATGGAGAAGAAAAAGAGTTACCCTATAACCAGTAACAAGAATTATTAAGAGAAGTTTTCAACCATAATTAAAATAAATATATCAGACAAGTTAAGAGTTCAGAAAAATATATATATAATGAGTATAATAAGAATTAAGAAGATTTATTAAGATAGAAAATGTGAGATAATCTGAGAAACTACGAAGTGAAGAATCCAAAGATATTTTTATTAGTCGAAAATGAGACTACTTTTTATTTTATTTTATTCGATGACTGACTGAAGATAATTCCAGCAGCATTATGTTTTTTGAGCAGAGATGAATGTGCCTCTTGACTCAAATTGTAGGAGTGGTGTATGGCCAGCAGAGTTTGTGTAGCCTACAGTGCCCCTCTGAACTGCCCCAGCCCACGTGATAGGGAATGTTAGGGAATTAATATCCCAAGGATGCAACACGAAGTTTATAAAGAAAGAAAATGTATAATAATGATAATAAAATATATCTCAGAAGACACTAACTATCCAAGAAGGATCAAAAGTAAAATAAGTAACTATATATATAAAATTTATTAAACTCAAATATAAAAGTCGATATAGAAATGGAGAGGAAAATGAAATATAAAAAATAATGAAATTATCATAAGAAATTATTTCATCCATAAACATGTCTGAAATAATTACTTCTGGAGGAGAGCAATGTGTAGCGTGACAGATAAACACATAATAATGAATGGCATTGATCATTAGAATAATATAAGATTATAACATTAAATCCGAAGAAAGCATTAAAATAATATAAAGAATTAATTCAGAGCAACTGTACAGAAAAATCATGGATGTTCGACAAAAATATTTTAAATGTGTTAGTTGTGAAAGAAATAAAAATTGTGTTTAAAAAAATTTTATAATTAAAAAAAATTTCTTTTTATTGATTAATTAATTAAAAACAATTAATTAATTGTGTTTCGTGAAGTTCCGAAACGTGTCTCACTTGTCTAGAAAATTTTATTAGTTTTTTTGTATTTTCCATAAACTCCAACAACTTATAAGATTGTCTCCAGGTACAATCGACCTTTGTTTACTTTTCGTTTTGGAGGTTATCTTCCTTCTGATGTGGTGAAATTCTTGTAGTATGTTATTTAAATTAAATTAAGTGTAAATTACGATATTTAGTAAAGAAAGAACAATTTTGATGTGAAAAGTATAAATTATTTATTGGACATTTAGTTAAAAAGACTCTTGTCGATCTTAAAATCGACTCTCAGGGTATCGAATGTTACAAGTTTTTTATACAAAATACAATCAGGTTCTTTTAACAGCTATTCATTGGAAAAGTCAGAGAAATCGGGCAAAGATTAAAAAAGTATAACGTTACAATAATTACTCTTAATACTAAAGTACATATATCAATTGAAAAGATTGTAAGAAAAATAAATTGATGTCGAACCGTGTCGCTGACAAACTAGGAGGCGTTGTTCAGTTGAGTGGTGAAGAAAAAGCAAATGGCCGCCGTCGAGATCGTCAAACGTTCCTCGTAGATTTGGCGTTCCAATAAAGATATTTTCTTGCCGAATTAACGTCCTGGTGTCAGCAAATCTTCCTTCTGATGTTGGTGTAGTGTCTCGGGTTAAGTTTGTGTGTTGTATTTTGAATAGTGGTGTATTTATAAGTCAGTTCACTTTTTTCTCGTTCAGGCACTCTTTGATGGTTATAATGTATACTGTTTTATGGTGTTTAATATGTTATTTAAGTAGTTTTGTGCTATACAATGTTATTTAGTCTCTTGTAATTGTTTATGTCACTGTGTCGATGTTGTGCAATGTTTTTAGTCGCCACTCGCGATTTTCAAATCCGTATCATACACTGATTCGCCATTACGGTACTATAAATTAGGTTAACTCAATTTAAATACTCTTGTCATGTGTACCGTACAACGTTCAATAATCCACTCTCTACTTCCTTCACTTTCGACTAAAATCTTAGCCAAAGCAATATTATTCCTTACATTGTTCGAATTTAACTTTGCATCCTGTGCATGTATTAAAGTTACATTATATAACTGCTTAAACTTTGGTTATTATTCAAATTTATTAGCTAGATGTTACTTAATTTTATCCTTCACTTCATTCGGCGTATTTTGATATCGAATAATGCCGTTTTATTATGTTTTTTATCTAAAATTGGTAATTTTACCTTCATTTTGTATCGGGTAATTTTCACAATCAGCTTCCTGTCATTATGCAAATTCTGCCATTTTTAAGTTATATTTATGATGATTAATCTCATATTGTATTAAAAGGTTTATATTCCCTTAGTTTCTTGCAATTATTTGAATTGGTTAAGTTTTAAAATATTATGTTGGAATATATGACTCCCCTCTCCAAATTTTGAGTTCTATGAAGAGTTGGAGATGATGAACCATGGGTTAATTGAGGGCAATAATATCCCAATTACCTATGACAAAGACATCATGAATTCTAGGAATTATAGGAGGAGAATCGAAGTAATTTCAGAAATAATTTACCACAAAGCAGTAGTTTACCAATGGGAAAGGACCAGAGGTAAACGGAATACAACATGTGGACCAGATCAATTTCAGCGCAGGACTGGACAGTGTATTCCAGAAAGATGGAAATGTGACATCTTACCAGACTGTGATGATGACACAGATGAATCACCAGAATGTATTCCATTAGTGTGCCATCTAGGACAGTTCCAGGGTACAGTTACGCTAAAATGTATTCCTTCAGGGTGGATATGTGATGGTGAACCAGTTTATGGGGTTTCAGATAAGCAAATAATTAATAATTCAGATGAAGATCCTCACATATATTTTTCAGGTAATACAACATATGGACCGGAGAAGTATTGGTGTATACAATACTATGACAGAGGGAGCCGAATAAGCTTCGTAGCCAATAAAGGAATAACAGCATGGAAAATTGAAACAAGCAACAGAGTAACCGCAGTGAAAATGAAATACCAGGCGGAAACCCGAGATGTCACAAGTACTGGGATAATTATGAAGACCATGATCGTCCGGAAAATAAGGGCAACTGAGATGATGGACCCTGGTTAACACAAATACCACACGCCATCAAGAAAAGGGACGGATGTCATGATAACCGGCTACGGCGAAAAACAATGGTGAAGGAGACGAAATAAATATCATTGAAAGGAAATGATACGAATAATAAACATAGAAACAAAACTGGGTATTATAAAGGAAGACTATTTAAGAAACTGAACCTTACAAATGAAAATATGAGCAACTGAGCGGCATAAAGAAAATCGTCCATCCTCCTGGGTATAAAAGAAAATAAAATAATAAAGAAAGAAAAAAAGAAGATCAACTTATTAAAGTATAAATAAAATGGGCCTGTATAGAGCACAAAATATTACCATATGTTATGGTAAAGTATAATCATAATAATACTTATGAACTGAGAGAGATAGTTTCCGGAAGAGTTAAAGGTGTGTACAATCAAGCATCTATGAAAAAGTACTATGAAAAATGAGTTTAGAATTTGAATTTAATAACACAAAAATTTCTAAAACAAATGTAAGTACATCTTACTACCTAATATTTTTGAGGAAAATCTTTATGGAAAAAATAAAAAGAAAGAATTTTGAATTATACCAACAAAAGTCGAAAACAAATGTAAGAACATCTTACAACCAAATATTTAAGAAAAAAAAAACCTTTTGGGAGAAATAAAAAGAAAAGAATTTTGAATTTAATAACAAATAATTCAAAAATGATTGTAAGAACATCTTACAACCAAATATTTATGAGAAAAAACTTTATGGCGAAATAAAAGAAAGATTTTGGAATTTAATATACTAAAAATATAAAAATGAAGTAAGACCAACTTACTATAACTAATTTTGTGAAAAAACTTTATGGTAAATAATTAAAAAGAATTTGAATTTAGAGAAATAACAAAAAATTCAGAAATAATTGTAAGATCACCTTACTACACACAATTTTGAAGAGATACCATTTGGAATATTTAAAAAGGAAGAATTAGAAGTTAGAATTATATATAATAAAGAATTAAAAATGAAGTAAGCACATCTTACTATAAACAATTTTGAAGGAAACAATTTTGGGAATAAATGAATTAAAAAGCATTTGAATTTTGATAAAACGTCAAAACTTTGAAACAAAATAAGATCAACTTATTACAATGATTTATGAGAAATGTTATGGAATTAAATAAAAAGAAGAGTTTGAATTTTGCATAAAACTAACAAAGTTCTAAAAATAAATATGTGCCATTTATAATTAAATTTAGAAGAAAATAATATGACTAATTCAGAAAAAGAATTAAATTTAATCCAGAATAAATGTGAATATCTAGCATTTGAAGGAGTAGAGAAGAAAAACAAAAAAGAGTGTGACATACAAGAGAAGGCAAAAATTTGGAAGCAAAGAGAAGAATCTGTTATTATAATAAAATTATAAAAATCCAAGAAAGAGAAACAATAAAATAATAATGAGAACAACCTATGACTAATTACTTATGAAACGATAATGGAAACAGTTAATCAAGAAAAGGAATACGATATTACTCAGTTCGGAAGAAGCAAAGAAGAATAAACTCATACCAAACATATGGAGAAGATGATTTTGAACAAATGATAATAATAAGACCTATATGAAATGCAAAGAGAAGAAGTACCACATGAAATATAATATAAATGAATTAATGTTAATTAATGCGAAGGCGGATTAATAACTTTCTAAGAGAAAGGAAAGAACAAAATGTTTAAATAAAATGATCAAAGTAACAACCTGAATATCTAATATAAAGATACAAATTTAAAAAATTAAATATAATAAAATAAGACCATTCAAATAATGAATAAGAAAATACTATATATAAAGACCATGCTAACACTGTAAGTAACCAGAAGGAAGTATAAAGAGAATTCAGATGGAGAAGAAAAAGAGTTACCCTATAACCAGTAACAAGAATTATTAAGAGAAGTTTTCAACCATAATTAAAGTAAATATATCAGACAAGTTAAGAGTTCAGAAAAATATATATATAATGAGTATAATAAGAATTAAGAAGATTTATTAAGATAGAAAATGTGAGATAATCTGAGAAACTACGAAGTGAAGAATCCAAAGATATTTTTATTAGTCGAAAATGAGACTACTTTTTATTTTATTTTATTCGATGACTGACTGAAGATAATTCCAGCAGCATTATGTTTTTTGAGCAGAGATGAATGTGCCTCTTGACTCAAATTGTAGGAGTGGTTTATGGCCAGCAGAGTTTGTGTAGCCTACAGTGCCCCTCTGAACTGCCCCAGCCCACGTGATAGGGAATGTTAGGGAATTAATATCCCAAGGATGCAACACGAAGTTTATAAAGAAAGAAAATGTATAATAATGATAATAAAATATATCTCAGAAGACACTAACTATCCAAGAAGGATCAAAAGTAAAATAAGTAACTATATATATAAAATTTATTAAACTCAAATATAAAAGTCGATATAGAAATGGAGAGGAAAATGAAATATAAAAAATAATGAAATTATCATAAGAAATTATTTCATCCATAAACATGTCTGAAATAATTACTTCTGGAGGAGAGCAATGTGTAGCGTGACAGATAAACACATAATAATGAATGGCATTGATCATTAGAATAATATAAGATTATAACATTAAATCCGAAGAAAGCATTAAAATAATATAAAGAATTAATTCAGAGCAACTGTACAGAAAAATCATGGATGTTCGACAAAAATATTTTAAATGTGTTAGTTGTGAAAGAAATAAAAATTGTTTAAAAAAATTTTATAATTAAAAAAAATTTCATTTTATTGATTAATTAATTAAAATCAATTAATTAATTGTGTTTCGTGAAGTTCCGAAACGTGTCTCACTTGTCTAGAAAATTTTATTAGTTTTTTTGTATTTTCCATAAACTCCAACAACTTATAAGATTGTCTCCAGGTACAATCGACCTTTGTTTACTTTTCGTTTTGGAGGATATCTTCCTTCTGATGTGGTGAAATTCTTGTAGTATGTTATTTAAATTAAATTAAGTGTAAATTACGATATTTAGTAAAGAAAGAACAATTTTGATGTGAAAAGTATAAATTATTTATTGGACATTTAGTTAAAAAGACTCTTGTCGATCTTAAAATCGACTCTCAGGGTATCGAATGTTACAAGTTTTTTATATAAAATACAATCAGGTTCTTTTAACAGCTATTCATTGGAAAAGTCAGAGAAATCGGGCAAAGATTAAAAAAGTATAACGTTACAATAATTACTCTTAATACTAAAGTACATATATCAATTGAAAAGATTGTAAGAAAAATAAATTGATGTCGAACCGTGTCGCTGACAAACTAGGAGGCGTTGTTCAGTTGAGTGGTGAAGAAAAAGCAAATGGCCGCCGTCGAGATCGTCAAACGTCCCTCGTAGATTTGGCGTTCCAATAAAGATATTTTCTTGCCGAATTAACGTCCTGGTGTCAGCAAATCTTCCTTCTGATGTTGGTGTAGTGTCTCGGGTTAAGTTTGTGTGTTGTATTTTGAATAGTGGTGTATTTATAAGTCAGTTCACTTTTTTGTCGTTCAGGCACTCTTTGATGGTTATAATGTATACTGTTTTATGGTGTTTAATATGTTATTTAAGTAGTTTTGTGCTATACAATGTTATTTAGTCTCTTGTAATTGTTTATGTCACTGTGTCGATGTTGTGCAATGTTTTTAGTCGCCACTCGCGATTTTCAAATCCGTATCATACACTGATTCGCCATTACGGTACTATAAATTAGGTTAACTCAATTTAAATACTCTTGTCATGTGTACCGTACAACGTTCAATAATCCACTCTCTACTTCCTTCACTTTCGACTAAAATCTTAGCCAAAGCAATATTATTCCTTACATTGTTCGAATTTAACTTTGCATCCTGTGCATGTATTAAAGTTACATTATATAACTGCTTAAACTTTGGTTATTATTCAAATTTATTAGCTAGATGTTACTTAATTTTATCCTTCACTTCATTCGGCGTATTTTGATATCGAATAATGCCGTTTTATTATGTTTTTTATCTAAAATTGGTAATTTTACCTTCATTTTGTATCGGGTAATTTTCACAATCAGCTTCCTGTCATTATGCAAATTCTGCCATTTTTAAGTTATATTTATGATGATTAATCTCATATTGTATTAAAAGGTTTATATTCCCTTAGTTTCTTGCAATTATTTGAATTGGTTAAGTTTTAAAATATTATGTTGGAATATATGACTCCCCTCTCCAAATTTTGAGTTCTATGAAGAGTTGGAGATGATGAACCATGGGTTAATTGAGGGCAATAATATCCCAATTACCTATGACAAAGACATCATGAATTCTAGGAATTATAGGAGGAGAATCGAAGTAATTTCAGAAATAATTTACCACAAAGCAGTAGTTTACCAATGGGAAAGGACCAGAGGTAAACGGAATACAACATGTGGACCAGATCAATTTCAGCGCAGGACTGGACAGTGTATTCCAGAAAGATGGAAATGTGACATCTTACCAGACTGTGATGATGACACAGATGAATCACCAGAATGTATTCCATTAGTGTGCCATCTAGGACAGTTCCAGGGTACAGTTACGCTAAAATGTATTCCTTCAGGGTGGATATGTGATGGTGAACCAGTTTATGGGGTTTCAGATAAGCAAATAATTAATAATTCAGATGAAGATCCTCACATATATTTTTCAGGTAATACAACATATGGACCGGAGAAGTATTGGTGTATACAATACTATGACAGAGGGAGCCGAATAAGCTTCGTAGCCAATAAAGGAATAACAGCATGGAAAATTGAAACAAGCAACAGAGTAACCGCAGTGAAAATGAAATACCAGGCGGAAACCCGAGATGTCACAAGTACTGGGATAATTATGAAGACCATGATCGTCCGGAAAATAAGGGCAACTGAGATGATGGACCCTGGTTAACACAAATACCACACGCCATCAAGAAAAGGGACGGATGTCATGATAACCGGCTACGGCGAAAAACAATGGTGAAGGAGACGAAATAAATATCATTGAAAGGAAATGATACGAATAATAAACATAGAAACAAAACTGGGTATTATAAAGGAAGACTATTTAAGAAACTGAACCTTACAAATGCAAATATGAGCAACTGAGCGGCATAAAGAAAATCGTCCATCCTCCTGGGTATAAAAGAAAATAAAATAATAAAGAAAGAAAAAAAGAAGATCAACTTATTAAAGTATAAATAAAATGGGCCTGTATAGAGCACAAAATATTACCATATGTTATGGTAAAGTATAATCATAATAATACTTATGAACTGAGAGAGATAGTTTCCGGAAGAGTTAAAGGTGTGTACAATCAAGCATCTATGAAAAAGTACTATGAAAAATGAGTTTAGAATTTGAATTTAATAACACAAAAATTTCTAAAACAAATGTAAGTACATCTTACTACCTAATATTTTTGAGGAAAATCTTTATGGAAAAAATAAAAAGAAAGAATTTTGAATTATACCAACAAAAGTCGAAAACAAATGTAAGAACATCTTACAACCAAATATTTAAGAAAAAAAAAACCTTTTGGGAGAAATAAAAAGAAAAGAATTTTGAATTTAATAACAAATAATTCAAAAATGATTGTAAGAACATCTTACAACCAAATATTTATGAGAAAAAACTTTATGGCGAAATAAAAGAAAGATTTTGGAATTTAATATACTAAAAATATAAAAATGAAGTAAGACCAACTTACTATAACTAATTTTGTGAAAAAACTTTATGGTAAATAATTAAAAAGAATTTGAATTTAGAGAAATAACAAAAAATTCAGAAATAATTGTAAGATCACCTTACTACACACAATTTTGAAGAGATACCATTTGGAATATTTAAAAAGGAAGAATTAGAAGTTAGAATTATATATAATAAAGAATTAAAAATGAAGTAAGCACATCTTACTATAAACAATTTTGAAGGAAACAATTTTGGGAATAAATGAATTAAAAAGCATTTGAATTTTGATAAAACGTCAAAACTTTGAAACAAAATAAGATCAACTTATTACAATGATTTATGAGAAATGTTATGGAATTAAATAAAAAGAAGAGTTTGAATTTTGCATAAAACTAACAAAGTTCTAAAAATAAATATGTGCCATTTATAATTAAATTTAGAAGAAAATAATATGACTAATTCAGAAAAAGAATTAAATTTAATCCAGAATAAATGTGAATATCTAGCATTTGAAGGAGTAGAGAAGAAAAACAAAAAAGAGTGTGACATACAAGAGAAGGCAAAAATTTGGAAGCAAAGAGAAGAATCTGTTATTATAATAAAATTATAAAAATCCAAGAAAGAGAAACAATAAAATAATAATGAGAACAACCTATGACTAATTACTTATGAAACGATAATGGAAACAGTTAATCAAGAAAAGGAATACGATATTACTCAGTTCGGAAGAAGCAAAGAAGAATAAACTCATACCAAACATATGGAGAAGATGATTTTGAACAAATGATAATAATAAGACCTATATGAAATGCAAAGAGAAGAAGTACCACATGAAATATAATATAAATGAATTAATGTTAATTAATGCGAAGGCGGATTAATAACTTTCTAAGAGAAAGGAAAGAACAAAATGTTTAAATAAAATGATCAAAGTAACAACCTGAATATCTAATATAAAGATACAAATTTAAAAAATTAAATATAATAAAATAAGACCATTCAAATAATGAATAAGAAAATACTATATATAAAGACCATGCTAACACTGTAAGTAACCAGAAGGAAGTATAAAGAGAATTCAGATGGAGAAGAAAAAGAGTTACCCTATAACCAGTAACAAGAATTATTAAGAGAAGTTTTCAACCATAATTAAAGTAAATATATCAGACAAGTTAAGAGTTCAGAAAAATATATATATAATGAGTATAATAAGAATTAAGAAGATTTATTAAGATAGAAAATGTGAGATAATCTGAGAAACTACGAAGTGAAGAATCCAAAGATATTTTTATTAGTCGAAAATGAGACTACTTTTTATTTTATTTTATTCGATGACTGACTGAAGATAATTCCAGCAGCATTATGTTTTTTGAGCAGAGATGAATGTGCCTCTTGACTCAAATTGTAGGAGTGGTTTATGGCCAGCAGAGTTTGTGTAGCCTACAGTGCCCCTCTGAACTGCCCCAGCCCACGTGATAGGGAATGTTAGGGAATTAATATCCCAAGGATGCAACACGAAGTTTATAAAGAAAGAAAATGTATAATAATGATAATAAAATATATCTCAGAAGACACTAACTATCCAAGAAGGATCAAAAGTAAAATAAGTAACTATATATATAAAATTTATTAAACTCAAATATAAAAGTCGATATAGAAATGGAGAGGAAAATGAAATATAAAAAATAATGAAATTATCATAAGAAATTATTTCATCCATAAACATGTCTGAAATAATTACTTCTGGAGGAGAGCAATGTGTAGCGTGACAGATAAACACATAATAATGAATGGCATTGATCATTAGAATAATATAAGATTATAACATTAAATCCGAAGAAAGCATTAAAATAATATAAAGAATTAATTCAGAGCAACTGTACAGAAAAATCATGGATGTTCGACAAAAATATTTTAAATGTGTTAGTTGTGAAAGAAATAAAAATTGTTTAAAAAAATTTTATAATTAAAAAAAATTTCATTTTATTGATTAATTAATTAAAATCAATTAATTAATTGTGTTTCGTGAAGTTCCGAAACGTGTCTCACTTGTCTAGAAAATTTTATTAGTTTTTTTGTATTTTCCATAAACTCCAACAACTTATAAGATTGTCTCCAGGTACAATCGACCTTTGTTTACTTTTCGTTTTGGAGGTTATCTTCCTTCTGATGTGGTGAAATTCTTGTAGTATGTTATTTAAATTAAATTAAGTGTAAATTACGATATTTAGTAAAGAAAGAACAATTTTGATGTGAAAAGTATAAATTATTTATTGGACATTTAGTTAAAAAGACTCTTGTCGATCTTAAAATCGACTCTCAGGGTATCGAATGTTACAAGTTTTTTATATAAAATACAATCAGGTTCTTTTAACAGCTATTCATTGGAAAAGTCAGAGAAATCGGGCAAAGATTAAAAAAGTATAACGTTACAATAATTACTCTTAATACTAAAGTACATATATCAATTGAAAAGATTGTAAGAAAAATAAATTGATGTCGAACCGTGTCGCTGACAAACTAGGAGGCGTTGTTCAGTTGAGTGGTGAAGAAAAAGCAAATGGCCGCCGTCGAGATCGTCAAACGTCCCTCGTAGATTTGGCGTTCCAATAAAGATATTTTCTTGCCGAATTAACGTCCTGGTGTCAGCAAATCTTCCTTCTGATGTTGGTGTAGTGTCTCGGGTTAAGTTTGTGTGTTGTATTTTGAATAGTGGTGTATTTATAAGTCAGTTCACTTTTTTGTCGTTCAGGCACTCTTTGATGGTTATAATGTATACTGTTTTATGGTGTTTAATATGTTATTTAAGTAGTTTTGTGCTATACAATGTTATTTAGTCTCTTGTAATTGTTTATGTCACTGTGTCGATGTTGTGCAATGTTTTTAGTCGCCACTCGCGATTTTCAAATCCGTATCATACACTGATTCGCCATTACGGTACTATAAATTAGGTTAACTCAATTTAAATACTCTTGTCATGTGTACCGTACAACGTTCAATAATCCACTCTCTACTTCCTTCACTTTCGACTAAAATCTTAGCCAAAGCAATATTATTCCTTACATTGTTCGAATTTAACTTTGCATCCTGTGCATGTATTAAAGTTACATTATATAACTGCTTAAACTTTGGTTATTATTCAAATTTATTAGCTAGATGTTACTTAATTTTATCCTTCACTTCATTCGGCGTATTTTGATATCGAATAATGCCGTTTTATTATGTTTTTTATCTAAAATTGGTAATTTTACCTTCATTTTGTATCGGGTAATTTTCACAATCAGCTTCCTGTCATTATGCAAATTCTGCCATTTTTAAGTTATATTTATGATGATTAATCTCATATTGTATTAAAAGGTTTATATTCCCTTAGTTTCTTGCAATTATTTGAATTGGTTAAGTTTTAAAATATTATGTTGGAATATATGACTCCCCTCTCCAAATTTTGAGTTCTATGAAGAGTTGGAGATGATGAACCATGGGTTAATTGAGGGCAATAATATCCCAATTACCTATGACAAAGACATCATGAATTCTAGGAATTATAGGAGGAGAATCGAAGTAATTTCAGAAATAATTTACCACAAAGCAGTAGTTTACCAATGGGAAAGGACCAGAGGTAAACGGAATACAACATGTGGACCAGATCAATTTCAGCGCAGGACTGGACAGTGTATTCCAGAAAGATGGAAATGTGACATCTTACCAGACTGTGATGATGACACAGATGAATCACCAGAATGTATTCCATTAGTGTGCCATCTAGGACAGTTCCAGGGTACAGTTACGCTAAAATGTATTCCTTCAGGGTGGATATGTGATGGTGAACCAGTTTATGGGGTTTCAGATAAGCAAATAATTAATAATTCAGATGAAGATCCTCACATATATTTTTCAGGTAATACAACATATGGACCGGAGAAGTATTGGTGTATACAATACTATGACAGAGGGAGCCGAATAAGCTTCGTAGCCAATAAAGGAATAACAGCATGGAAAATTGAAACAAGCAACAGAGTAACCGCAGTGAAAATGAAATACCAGGCGGAAACCCGAGATGTCACAAGTACTGGGATAATTATGAAGACCATGATCGTCCGGAAAATAAGGGCAACTGAGATGATGGACCCTGGTTAACACAAATACCACACGCCATCAAGAAAAGGGACGGATGTCATGATAACCGGCTACGGCGAAAAACAATGGTGAAGGAGACGAAATAAATATCATTGAAAGGAAATGATACGAATAATAAACATAGAAACAAAACTGGGTATTATAAAGGAAGACTATTTAAGAAACTGAACCTTACAAATGAAAATATGAGCAACTGAGCGGCATAAAGAAAATCGTCCATCCTCCTGGGTATAAAAGAAAATAAAATAATAAGGAAAGAAAAAAAGAAGATCAACTTATTAAAGTATAAATAAAATGGGCCTGTATAGAGCACAAAATATTACCATATGTTATGGTAAAGTATAATCATAATAATACTTATGAACTGAGAGAGATAGTTTCCGGAAGAGTTAAAGGTGTGTACAATCAAGCATCTATGAAAAAGTACTATGAAAAATGAGTTTAGAATTTGAATTTAATAACACAAAAATTTCTAAAACAAATGTAAGTACATCTTACTACCTAATATTTTTGAGGAAAATCTTTATGGAAAAAATAAAAAGAAAGAATTTTGAATTATACCAACAAAAGTCGAAAACAAATGTAAGAACATCTTACAACCAAATATTTAAGAAAAAAAAAACCTTTTGGGAGAAATAAAAAGAAAAGAATTTTGAATTTAATAACAAATAATTCAAAAATGATTGTAAGAACATCTTACAACCAAATATTTATGAGAAAAAACTTTATGGCGAAATAAAAGAAAGATTTTGGAATTTAATATACTAAAAATATAAAAATGAATTAAGACCAACTTACTATAACTAATTTTGTGAAAAAACTTTATGGTAAATAATTAAAAAGAATTTGAATTTAGAGAAATAACAAATAATTCAGAAATAATTGTAAGATCACCTTACTACACACAATTTTGAAGAGATACCATTTGGAATATTTAAAAAGGAAGAATTAGAAGTTAGAATTATATATAATAAAGAATTAAAAATGAAGTAAGCACATCTTACTATAAACAATTTTGAAGGAAACAATTTTGGGAATAAATGAATTAAAAAGCATTTGAATTTTGATAAAACGTCAAAACTTTGAAACAAAATAAGATCAACTTATTACAATGATTTATGAGAAATGTTATGGAATGAAATAAAAAGAAGAGTTTGAATTTTGCATAAAACTAACAAAGTTCTAAAAATAAATATGTGCCATTTATAATTAAATTTAGAAGAAAATAATATGATTAATTCAGAAAAAGAATTAAATTTAATCCAGAATAAATGTGAATATCTAGCATTTGAAGGAGTAGAGAAGAAAAACAAAAAAGAGTGTGACATACAAGAGAAGGCAAAAATTTGGAAGCAAAGAGAAGAATCTGTTATTATAATAAAATTATAAAAATCCAAGAAAGAGAAACAATAAAATAATAATGAGAACAACCTATGACTAATTACTTATGAAACGATAATGGAAACAGTTAATCAAGAAAAGGAATACGATATTACTCAGTTCGGAAGAAGCAAAGAAGAATAAACTCATACCAAACATATGGAGAAGATGATTTTGAACAAATGATAATAATAAGACCTATATGAAATGCAAAGAGAAGAAGTACCACATGAAATATAATATAAATGAATTAATGTTAATTAATGCGAAGGCGGATTAATAACTTTCTAAGAGAAAGGAAAGAACAAAATGTTTAAATAAAATGATCAAAGTAACAACCTGAATATCTAATATAAAGATACAAATTTAAAAAATTAAATATAATAAAATAAGACCATTCAAATAATGAATAAGAAAATACTATATATAAAGACCATGCTAACACTGTAAGTAACCAGAAGGAAGTATAAAGAGAATTCAGATGGAGAAGAAAAAGAGTTACCCTATAACCAGTAACAAGAATTATTAAGAGAAGTTTTCAACCATAATTAAAATAAATATATCAGACAAGTTAAGAGTTCAGAAAAATATATATATAATGAGTATAATAAGAATTAAGAAGATTTATTAAGATAGAAAATGTGAGATAATCTGAGAAACTACGAAGTGAAGAATCCAAAGATATTTTTATTAGTCGAAAATGAGACTACTTTTTATTTTATTTTATTCGATGACTGACTGAAGATAATTCCAGCAGCATTATGTTTTTTGAGCAGAGATGAATGTGCCTCTTGACTCAAATTGTAGGAGTGGTGTATGGCCAGCAGAGTTTGTGTAGCCTACAGTGCCCCTCTGAACTGCCCCAGCCCACGTGATAGGGAATGTTAGGGAATTAATATCCCAAGGATGCAACACGAAGTTTATAAAGAAAGAAAATGTATAATAATGATAATAAAATATATCTCAGAAGACACTAACTATCCAAGAAGGATCAAAAGTAAAATAAGTAACTATATATATAAAATTTATTAAACTCAAATATAAAAGTCGATATAGAAATGGAGAGGAAAATGAAATATAAAAAATAATGAAATTATCATAAGAAATTATTTCATCCATAAACATGTCTGAAATAATTACTTCTGGAGGAGAGCAATGTGTAGCGTGACAGATAAACACATAATAATGAATGGCATTGATCATTAGAATAATATAAGATTATAACATTAAATCCGAAGAAAGCATTAAAATAATATAAAGAATTAATTCAGAGCAACTGTACAGAAAAATCATGGATGTTCGACAAAAATATTTTAAATGTGATAGTTGTGAAAGAAATAAAAATTGTGTTTAAAAAAATTTTATAATTAAAAAAAATGTCTTTTTATTGATTAATTAATTAAAAACAATTAATTAATTGTGTTTCGTGAAGTTCCGAAACGTGTCTCACTTGTCTAGAAAATTTTATTAGTTTTTTTGTATTTTCCATAAACTCCAACAACTTATAAGATTGTCTCCAGGTACAATCGACCTTTGTTTACTTTTCGTTTTGGAGGTTATCTTCCTTCTGATGTGGTGAAATTCTTGTAGTATGTTATTTAAATTAAATTAAGTGTAAATTACGATATTTAGTAAAGAAAGAACAATTTTGATGTGAAAATTATAAATTATTTATTGGACATTTAGTTAAAAAGACTCTTGTCGATCTTAAAATCGACTCTCAGGGTATCGAATGTTACAAGTTTTTTATATAAAATACAATCAGGTTCTTTTAACAGCTATTCATTGGAAAAGTCAGAGAAATCGGGCAAAGATTAAAAAAGTATAACGTTACAATAATTACTCTTAATACTAAAGTACATATATCAATTGAAAAGATTGTAAGAAAAATAAATTGATGTCGAACCGTGTCGCTGACAAACTAGGAGGCGTTGTTCAGTTGAGTGGTGAAGAAAAAGCAAATGGCCGCCGTCGAGATCGTCAAACGTCCCTCGTAGATTTGGCGTTCCAATAAAGATATTTTCTTGCCGAATTAACGTCCTGGTGTCAGCAAATCTTCCTTCTGATGTTGGTGTAGTGTCTCGGGTTAAGTTTGTGTGTTGTATTTTGAATAGTGGTGTATTTATAAGTCAGTTCACTTTTTTGTCGTTCAGGCACTCCTTGATGGTTATAATGTATACTGTTTTACGGTGTTTAATAATGTTATTTAAGTAGTTTTGTGCTATACAATGTTATTTAGTCTCTTGTAATTGTTTATGTCACTGTGTCGATGTTGTGCAATGTTTTTAGTCGCCACTCGCGATTGTCAAATCCGTATCATACACTGATTCGCCATTACGGTACTATAAATTAGGTTAACTCGATTTAAATACTCTTGTCAAGTGTACCGTACAACGTTCAATAATCCACTCTCTACTTCCTTCACTTTCGACTAAAATCTTAGCCAAAGCAACATTATTCCTTACATTGTTCGAATTTAACTTTGCATCCTGTGCATGTATTAAAGTTACATTATATAACTGCTTAAACTTTGGTTATTATTCAAATTTATTAGCTAGATGTTACTTAATTTTATCCTTCACTTCATTCGGCGTATTTTGATATCGAATAATGCCGTTTTATTATGTTTTTTATCTAAAAATGGTAATTTTACCTTCATTTTGTATCGGGTAAATTTTCACAATCAGCTTCCTGTCATTATGCAAATTCTGCCATTTTTAAGTTATATTTATGATGATTAATCTCATATTGTATTAAAAGGTTTATATTCCCTTAGTTTCTTGCAATTATTTGAATTGGTTAAGTTTTAAAATATTATGTTGGAATATATGACCCCCTCTCCAAATTTTGAGTTCTATGAAGAGTTGGAGATGATGAACCATGGGTTAATTGAGGGCAATAATATCCCAATTACCTATGACAAAGACATCATGAATTCTAGGAATTATAGGAGGAGAATCGAAGTAATTTCAGAAATAATTTACCACAAAGCAGTAGTTTACCAATGGGAAAGGACCAGAGGTAAACGGAATACAACATGTGGACCAGATCAATTTCAGCGCAGGACTGGACAGTGTATTCCAGAAAGATGGAAATGTGACATCTTACCAGACTGTGATGATGACACAGATGAATCACCAGAATGTATTCCATTAGTGTGCCATCTAGGACAGTTCCAGGGTACAGTTACGCTAAAATGTATTCCTTCAGGGTGGATATGTGATGGTGAACCAGTTTATGGGGTTTCAGATAAGCAAATAATTAATAATTCAGATGAAGATCCTCACATATATTTTTCAGGTAATACAACATATGGACCGGAGAAGTATTGGTGTATACAATACTATGACAGAGGGAGCCGAATAAGCTTCGTAGCCAATAAAGGAATAACAGCAAGGAAAATTGAAACAAGCAACAGAGTAACCGCAGTGAAAATGAAATACCAGGCGGAAACCCGAGATGTCACAAGTACTGGGATAATTATGAAGACCATGATCGTCCGGAAAATAAGGGCAACTGAGATGATGGACCCTGGTTAACACAAATACCACACGCCATCAAGAAAAGGGACGGATGTCATGATAACCGGCTACGGCGAAAAACAATGGTGAAGGAGACGAAATAAATATCATTGAAAGGAAATGATACGAATAATAAACATAGAAACAAAACTGGGTATTATAAAGGAAGACTATTTAAGAAACTGAACCTTACAAATGAAAATATGAGCAACTGAGCGGCATAAAGAAAATCGTCCATCCTCCTGGGTATAAAAGAAAATAAAATAATAAGGAAAGAAAAAGAGAAGATCAGCTTATTAAAGTATAAATAAAATGGGCCTGTATAGAGCACAAAATATGACCATATGTTATGGTAAAGGATAATCATAATAATACTTATGAACTGAGAGAGATCGTTTCCGGAAGAGTTAAAGGTGTGTACAATCAAGCATCTATGAAAAAGTACTATGAAAAATGAGTTTAGAATTTGAATTTAATAGCACAAAAAATTCTAAAACAAATGTAAGTACATCTTACTACCTAATATTTTTGAGGAAAAACTTTATGGAAAAAATAAAAAGAAAGAATTTTGAATTATACCAACAAAATTCGAAAACAAATGTAAGTACATCTTACTACCTAATATTTTTGAGGAAATACTTTATGGAAAAAATAAAAAGAAAGAATTTTGAATTATACCAACAAAAGTCGAAAACAAATGTAAGAACATCTTACAACCAAATATTTAAGAAAAAAAAACCTTTTGGGAGAAATAAAAAGAAAAGAATTTTGAATTTAATAACAAATAATTCAAAAATGATTGTAAGAACATCTTCCAACCAAATATTTATGAGAAAAAACTTTATGGCGAAATAAAAGAAAGATTTTGGAATTTAATATACTAAAAATATACAAATGAAGTAAGACCAACTTACTATAACTAATTTTGTGAAAAAACTTTATGGTAAATAATTAAAAAGAATTTGAATTTAGAGAAATAACAAAAAATTCAGAAATAATTGTAAGATCACCTTACTACACACAATTTTGAAGAGGTACCATTTGGAATACTTAAAAAGGAAGAATTAGAAGTTAGAATTATATATAATAAAGAATTAAAAATGAAGTAAGTACATCTTACTATAAACAATTTTGAAGGAAACAATTTTGGGAATTAATGAATTAAACAGCATTTGAATTTTGATAAAACGTCAAAACTTTGAAACAAAATAAGATCAACTTATTACAATGATTTATGAGAAATGTTATGGAATTAAATAAAAAGAAGAGTTTGAATTTTGCATAAAACTAACAAAGTTCTAAAAATAAATATGTGCCATTTATAATTAAATTTAGAAGAAAATAATATGATTAATTCAGAAAAAGAATTAAATTTAATCCAGAATAAATGTGAATATCTAGCATTTGAAGGAGTAGAGAAGAAAAAAAAAAGAGTGTGACATACAAGAGAAGGCAAAAATTTGGAAGCAAAGAGAAGAATCTGTTATTATAATAAAATTATATAAATCCAATAAAGAGAAACAATAAAATAATAATGAGAACAACCTATGACTTATTACTTATGAAACGATAATGGAAACAGTTAATCAAGAAAAGGAATACGATATTACTCAGTTCGGAAGAAGCAAAGAAGAATAAACTCATACCAAACATATGGAGAAGATGATTTTGAACAAATGATAATAATAAGACCTATATGAAATGCAAAGAGAAGAAGTACCACATGAAATATAATATAAATGAATTAATGTTAATGAATGCAAAGGCGGATTAATAACTTTCTAAGAGAAAGGAAAGAACAAAATGTTTAAATAAAATGATCAAAGTAACAACCTGAATATCTATGAGAAAAAAATTTATAGCGAAATAAAAGAAAGATTTTGGAATTTAATATACTAAAAGTATAAAAATGAAGTAAGACCAACTTACTATAACTAATTTTGTGAAAAAAATTTATGGTAAATAATTAAAAAGAATTTGAATTTAGAGAAATAATAAAAAATTCAGAAATAATTGTAAGATCACCTTACTACACACAATTTTGAAGAGATACCATTTGGAATATTTAAAAAGGAAGAATTAGAAGTTAGAATTATATATAATAAAGAATTAAAAATGAAGTAAGCACATCTTACTATAAACAATTTTGAAGGAAACAATTTTGGGAATAAATGAATTAAACAGCATTTGAATTTTGGTAAAACGTCAAAACTTTGAAACAAAATAAGATCAACTTATTACAATGATTTATGAGAAATGTTATGGAATGAAATAAAAAGAAGAGTTTGAATTTTGCATAAAACTGACAAAGTTCTAAAAATAAATATGTGCCATTTATAATTAAATTTAGAAGAAAATAATATGATTAATTCAGAAAAAGAATTAAATTTAATCCAGAATAAATGTGAATATCTAGCATTTGAAGGAGTAGAGAAGAAAAACAAAAAAGAGTGTGACATACAAGAGAAGGCAAAAATTTGGAAGCAAAGAGAAGAATCTGTTATTATAATAAAATTATAAAAATCCAAGAAAGAGAAACAATAAAATAATAATGAGAACAACCTATGACTTATTACTTATGAAACGATAATGGAAACAGTTAATCAAGAAAAGGAATACGATATTACTCAGTTCGGAAGAAGCAAAGAAGAATAAACTCATACCAAACATATGGAGAAGATGATTTTGAACAAATGATAATAATAAGACCTATATGAAATGCAAAGAGAAGAAGTACCACATGAAATATAATATAAATGAATTAATGTTAATTAATGCGAAGGCGGATTAATAACTTTCTAAGAGAAAGGAAAGAACAAAATGTTTAAATAAAATGATCAAAGTAACAACCTGAATATCTAATATAAAGATACAAATTTAAAAAATTAAATATAATAAAATAAGACCATTCAAATAATGAATAAGAAAATACTATATATAAAGACCATGCTAACACTGTAAGTAACCAGAAGGAAGTATAAAGAGAATTCAGATGGAGAAGGAAATGAGTTACCCTATAACCAGTAACAAGAATTATTAAGAGAAGTTTTCAACCATAATTAAAATAAATATATCAGACAAGTTAAGAGTTCAGAAAAATATATATATAATGAGTATAATAAGAATTAAGAAGATTTATTAAGATAGAAAATGTGAGATAATCTGAGAAACTACGAAGTGAAGAATCCAAAGATATTTTTATTAGTCGAAAATGAGACTACTTTTTATTTTATTTTATTCGATGACTGACTGAAGATAATTCCAGCAGCATTATGTTTTTTGAGCAGAGATGAATGTGCCTCTTGACTCAAATTGTAGGAGTGGTGTATGGCCAGCAGAGTTTGTGTAGCCTACAGTGCCCCTCTGAACTGCCCCAGCCCACGTGATAGGGAATGTTAGGGAATTAATATCCCAAGGATGCAACACGAAGTTTATAAAGAAAGAAAATGTATAATAATGATAATAAAATATATCTCAGAAGACACTAACTATCCAAGAAGGATCAAAAGTAAAATAAGTAACTATATATATAAAATTTATTAAACTCAAATATAAAAGTCGATATAGAAATGGAGAGGAAAATGAAATATAAAAAATAATGAAATTATCATAAGAAATTATTTCATCCATAAACATGTCTGAAATAATTACTTCTGGAGGAGAGCAATGTGTAGCGTGACAGATAAACACATAATAATGAATGGCATTGATCATTAGAATAATATAAGATTATAACATTAAATCCGAAGAAAGCATTAAAATAATATAAAGAATTAATTCAGAGCAACTGTACAGAAAAATCATGGATGTTCGACAAAAATATTTTAAATGTGATAGTTGTGAAAGAAATAAAAATTGTGTTTAAAAAAATTTTATAATTAAAAAAAATGTCTTTTTATTGATTAATTAATTAAAAACAATTAATTAATTGTGTTTCGTGAAGTTCCGAAACGTGTCTCACTTGTCTAGAAAATTTTATTAGTTTTTTTGTATTTTCCATAAACTCCAACAACTTATAAGATTGTCTCCAGGTACAATCGACCTTTGTTTACTTTTCGTTTTGGAGGTTATCTTCCTTCTGATGTGGTGAAATTCTTGTAGTATGTTATTTAAATTAAATTAAGTGTAAATTACGATATTTAGTAAAGAAAGAACAATTTTGATGTGAAAATTATAAATTATTTATTGGACATTTAGTTAAAAAGACTCTTGTCGATCTTAAAATCGACTCTCAGGGTATCGAATGTTACAAGTTTTTTATATAAAATACAATCAGGTTCTTTTAACAGCTATTCATTGGAAAAGTCAGAGAAATCGGGCAAAGATTAAAAAAGTATAACGTTACAATAATTACTCTTAATACTAAAGTACATATATCAATTGAAAAGATTGTAAGAAAAATAAATTGATGTCGAACCGTGTCGCTGACAAACTAGGAGGCGTTGTTCAGTTGAGTGGTGAAGAAAAAGCAAATGGCCGCCGTCGAGATCGTCAAACGTCCCTCGTAGATTTGGCGTTCCAATAAAGATATTTTCTTGCCGAATTAACGTCCTGGTGTCAGCAAATCTTCCTTCTGATGTTGGTGTAGTGTCTCGGGTTAAGTTTGTGTGTTGTATTTTGAATAGTGGTGTATTTATAAGTCAGTTCACTTTTTTGTCGTTCAGGCACTCCTTGATGGTTATAATGTATACTGTTTTACGGTGTTTAATAATGTTATTTAAGTAGTTTTGTGCTATACAATGTTATTTAGTCTCTTGTAATTGTTTATGTCACTGTGTCGATGTTGTGCAATGTTTTTAGTCGCCACTCGCGATTGTCAAATCCGTATCATACACTGATTCGCCATTACGGTACTATAAATTAGGTTAACTCGATTTAAATACTCTTGTCAAGTGTACCGTACAACGTTCAATAATCCACTCTCTACTTCCTTCACTTTCGACTAAAATCTTAGCCAAAGCAACATTATTCCTTACATTGTTCGAATTTAACTTTGCATCCTGTGCATGTATTAAAGTTACATTATATAACTGCTTAAACTTTGGTTATTATTCAAATTTATTAGCTAGATGTTACTTAATTTTATCCTTCACTTCATTCGGCGTATTTTGATATCGAATAATGCCGTTTTATTATGTTTTTTATCTAAAATTGGTAATTTTACCTTCATTTTGTATCGGGTAAATTTTCACAATCAGCTTCCTGTCATTATGCAAATTCTGCCATTTTTAAGTTATATTTATGATGATTAATCTCATATTGTATTAAAAGGTTTATATTCCCTTAGTTTCTTGCAATTATTTGAATTGGTTAAGTTTTAAAATATTATGTTGGAATATATGACCCCCTCTCCAAATTTTGAGTTCTATGAAGAGTTGGAGATGATGAACCATGGGTTAATTGAGGGCAATAATATCCCAATTACCTATGACAAAGACATCATGAATTCTAGGAATTATAGGAGGAGAATCGAAGTAATTTCAGAAATAATTTACCACAAAGCAGTAGTTTACCAATGGGAAAGGACCAGAGGTAAACGGAATACAACATGTGGACCAGATCAATTTCAGCGCAGGACTGGACAGTGTATTCCAGAAAGATGGAAATGTGACATCTTACCAGACTGTGATGATGACACAGATGAATCACCAGAATGTATTCCATTAGTGTGCCATCTAGGACAGTTCCAGGGTACAGTTACGCTAAAATGTATTCCTTCAGGGTGGATATGTGATGGTGAACCAGTTTATGGGGTTTCAGATAAGCAAATAATTAATAATTCAGATGAAGATCCTCACATATATTTTTCAGGTAATACAACATATGGACCGGAGAAGTATTGGTGTATACAATACTATGACAGAGGGAGCCGAATAAGCTTCGTAGCCAATAAAGGAATAACAGCAAGGAAAATTGAAACAAGCAACAGAGTAACCGCAGTGAAAATGAAATACCAGGCGGAAACCCGAGATGTCACAAGTACTGGGATAATTATGAAGACCATGATCGTCCGGAAAATAAGGGCAACTGAGATGATGGACCCTGGTTAACACAAATACCACACGCCATCAAGAAAAGGGACGGATGTCATGATAACCGGCTACGGCGAAAAACAATGGTGAAGGAGACGAAATAAATA
Source organism: Magicicada septendecula (assembly GCA_034769895.1). Classification (NCBI taxonomy): domain Eukaryota; kingdom Metazoa; phylum Arthropoda; class Insecta; order Hemiptera; family Cicadidae; genus Magicicada; species Magicicada septendecula. The sequence continues at coordinate 91,993,636 of CM068368.1, forward strand.
TCATTGAAAGGAAATGATACGAATAATAAACATAGAAACAAAACTGGGTATTATAAAGGAAGACTATTTAAGAAACTGAACCTTACAAATGAAAATATGAGCAACTGAGCGGCATAAAGAAAATCGTCCATCCTCCTGGGTATAAAAGAAAATAAAATAATAAGGAAAGAAAAAGAGAAGATCAGCTTATTAAAGTATAAATAAAATGGGCCTGTATAGAGCACAAAATATGACCATATGTTATGGTAAAGGATAATCATAATAATACTTATGAACTGAGAGAGATCGTTTCCGGAAGAGTTAAAGGTGTGTACAATCAAGCATCTATGAAAAAGTACTATGAAAAATGAGTTTAGAATTTGAATTTAATAGCACAAAAAATTCTAAAACAAATGTAAGTACATCTTACTACCTAATATTTTTGAGGAAAAACTTTATGGAAAAAATAAAAAGAAAGAATTTTGAATTATACCAACAAAATTCGAAAACAAATGTAAGTACATCTTACTACCTAATATTTTTGAGGAAATACTTTATGGAAAAAATAAAAAGAAAGAATTTTGAATTATACCAACAAAAGTCGAAAACAAATGTAAGAACATCTTACAACCAAATATTTAAGAAAAAAAAACCTTTTGGGAGAAATAAAAAGAAAAGAATTTTGAATTTAATAACAAATAATTCAAAAATGATTGTAAGAACATCTTCCAACCAAATATTTATGAGAAAAAACTTTATGGCGAAATAAAAGAAAGATTTTGGAATTTAATATACTAAAAATATAAAAATGAAGTAAGACCAACTTACTATAACTAATTTTGTGAAAAAACTTTATGGTAAATAATTAAAAAGAATTTGAATTTAGAGAAATAACAAAAAATTCAGAAATAATTGTAAGATCACCTTACTACACACAATTTTGAAGAGGTACCATTTGGAATACTTAAAAAGGAAGAATTAGAAGTTAGAATTATATATAATAAAGAATTAAAAATGAAGTAAGTACATCTTACTATAAACAATTTTGAAGGAAACAATTTTGGGAATTAATGAATTAAACAGCATTTGAATTTTGATAAAACGTCAAAACTTTGAAACAAAATAAGATCAACTTATTACAATGATTTATGAGAAATGTTATGGAATTAAATAAAAAGAAGAGTTTGAATTTTGCATAAAACTAACAAAGTTCTAAAAATAAATATGTGCCATTTATAATTAAATTTAGAAGAAAATAATATGATTAATTCAGAAAAAGAATTAAATTTAATCCAGAATAAATGTGAATATCTAGCATTTGAAGGAGTAGAGAAGAAAAAAAAAAGAGTGTGACATACAAGAGAAGGCAAAAATTTGGAAGCAAAGAGAAGAATCTGTTATTATAATAAAATTATATAAATCCAATAAAGAGAAACAATAAAATAATAATGAGAACAACCTATGACTTATTACTTATGAAACGATAATGGAAACAGTTAATCAAGAAAAGGAATACGATATTACTCAGTTCGGAAGAAGCAAAGAAGAATAAACTCATACCAAACATATGGAGAAGATGATTTTGAACAAATGATAATAATAAGACCTATATGAAATGCAAAGAGAAGAAGTACCACATGAAATATAATATAAATGAATTAATGTTAATGAATGCAAAGGCGGATTAATAACTTTCTAAGAGAAAGGAAAGAACAAAATGTTTAAATAAAATGATCAAAGTAACAACCTGAATATCTATGAGAAAAAAATTTATAGCGAAATAAAAGAAAGATTTTGGAATTTAATATACTAAAAGTATAAAAATGAAGTAAGACCAACTTACTATAACTAATTTTGTGAAAAAAATTTATGGTAAATAATTAAAAAGAATTTGAATTTAGAGAAATAATAAAAAATTCAGAAATAATTGTAAGATCACCTTACTACACACAATTTTGAAGAGATACCATTTGGAATATTTAAAAAGGAAGAATTAGAAGTTAGAATTATATATAATAAAGAATTAAAAATGAAGTAAGCACATCTTACTATAAACAATTTTGAAGGAAACAATTTTGGGAATAAATGAATTAAACAGCATTTGAATTTTGGTAAAACGTCAAAACTTTGAAACAAAATAAGATCAACTTATTACAATGATTTATGAGAAATGTTATGGAATGAAATAAAAAGAAGAGTTTGAATTTTGCATAAAACTGACAAAGTTCTAAAAATAAATATGTGCCATTTATAATTAAATTTAGAAGAAAATAATATGATTAATTCAGAAAAAGAATTAAATTTAATCCAGAATAAATGTGAATATCTAGCATTTGAAGGAGTAGAGAAGAAAAACAAAAAAGAGTGTGACATACAAGAGAAGGCAAAAATTTGGAAGCAAAGAGAAGAATCTGTTATTATAATAAAATTATAAAAATCCAAGAAAGAGAAACAATAAAATAATAATGAGAACAACCTATGACTTATTACTTATGAAACGATAATGGAAACAGTTAATCAAGAAAAGGAATACGATATTACTCAGTTCGGAAGAAGCAAAGAAGAATAAACTCATACCAAACATATGGAGAAGATGATTTTGAACAAATGATAATAATAAGACCTATATGAAATGCAAAGAGAAGAAGTACCACATGAAATATAATATAAATGAATTAATGTTAATGAATGCGAAGGCGGATTAATAACTTTCTAAGAGAAAGGAAAGAACAAAATGTTTAAATAAAATGATCAAAGTAACAACCTGAATATCTAATATAAAGATACAAATTTAAAAAATTAAATATAATAAAATAAGACCATTCAAATAATGAATAAGAAAATACTATATATAAAGACCATGCTAACACTGTAAGTAACCAGAAGGAAGTATAAAGAGAATTCAGATGGAGAAGGAAATGAGTTACCCTATAACCAGTAACAAGAATTATTAAGAGAAGTTTTCAACCATAATTAAAATAAATATATCAGACAAGTTAAGAGTTCAGAAAAATATATATATAATGAGTATAATAAGAATTAAGAAGATTTATTAAGATAAAAATGTGAGATAATCTGAGAAACTACGAAGTGAAGAATCCAAAGATATTTTTATTAGTCGAAAATGAGACTACTTTTTATTTTATTTTATTCGATGACTGACTGAAGATAATTCCAGCAGCATTATGTTTTTTGAGCAGAGATGAATGTGCCTCTTGACTCAAATTGTAGGAGTGGTGTATGGCCAGCAGAGTTTGTGTAGCCTACAGTGCCCCTCTGAACTGCCCCAGCCCACGTGATAGGGAATGTTAGGGAATTAATATCCCAAGGATGCAACACGAAGTTTATAAAGAAAGAAAATGTATAATAATGATAATAAAATATATCTCAGAAGACACTAACTATCCAAGAAGGATCAAAAGTAAAATAAGTAACTATATATATAAAATTTATTAAACTCAAATATAAAAGTCGATATAGAAATGGAGAGGAAAATGAAATATAAAAAATAATGAAATTATCATAAGAAATTATTTCATCCATAAACATGTCAGAAATAATTACTTCTGGAGGAGAGCAATCTGTAGCGTGACAGATAAACACATAATAATGAATGGCTTTGATCATTAGAATAATATAAGATTATAACATTAAATCCGGAGAAAGCATTAAAATAATATAAAGAATTAATTCAGAGCAACTGTACAGAAAAATGATGGATAGTAAAAGTATAATTTCGAATAAAAGCAACGTTACTAGTGATGAATCATCAAAAGCAGTCTAATAACCCAAGGTTTTAAAATATAACCCAGGAAGGTAAGGAGTATATAAAGAAGCAACACAGAGTATTACTAAACCCACAACGAGGATAAATAAACGAAAAAGAAACCCTGAATAAGGCTAGATCCACCATAAAAGATGATGTATTTCTAGAAACCAGAAGAATATGAAGTAATCCCAAGAAACCCGATGGCATCCAGAAGAAGATGAAGAACATACAATTCAAAGAAGCCAGAAGAAAAGAAGACACCATTGAAGAAAGAAGAAGAAGACAGCATCCAGAAGAAGTAGGAATGCTCTTATAAAAAACACCCATATCCCCATATCACAAAATAACTAAAAATCACAATAATAAAAAGTATAACGAAGTATCCATGAACAGAAACCATATGTACAATAAAATTTAGAAAAAAAGTGTATAGAGTAAGAGTTGCCAGTGGACCAAGGTGAAACAATAATATAATACCCAAAGAACAAATCTTCATTGTAACCCACAAACCAATTTCTTGATGTTAATAAGACTAAACAACCATTTAGAAATAGCATCAAAAAGTGTAAAGTGAACCAGTGCTAATTTGTGTATTATAAAAAATAAACCTTATGTTTCATCCTTGGCATCCACGAACTGTGTAGATAATGAAATATACAACTTTGAGAGACATGATTTGTACCAGGTGAATGTGATACATGTAATAATATCAAGCTGTCAATCTGTTTAAAATGACATTTCTTTAAAGAATGAATAAAAACAGATTTAAACATAAAGTGACAGGGTACAATTACCCTATACCATATCAAAAACAGTTTAAAAACTGCATAATTCAATTTAGTATAAGAAATAGTAAATAAGAATATAGGAATAAGGTTTTGTGAATATAAAATAAGAATTATAAAAAATGTATTAGGGATAAGAACATTTAACAAGTTTAGAACTACTAACATCCCATTGTAAAAACGTTTATTACTTGTATTGATAGTAATAATTAAATAAGAAGTTAGTTGGGAAAAAAACATTCTTTGTAAATAATATTTCTGTTTTAGTATTAAGTTATGATTATAAAAAATGTCTAATTAGTTGAAGACAACCATTATTGGAAAATATTTCTTATTTGTTTATAGTGTGAAACAGATACTAATTGTTGTTATGTTTAATAGAAAAAATGTTTAATTTATATTATCATGTTAAAAAGTCAGATAGGGTATAACACAGTATGTATTGTTTATATAAAAATTTGTATGAAAAAACTTGTTAAGAATCTAGGTAAAATGATGAAAAATAAACTTCATCAGAACTGAGAAATTAAGCAATTAATACATTTAAACTAAAGGGATTTAGATAACATAAACCAGAAATGAAGCCATATAATTAGTAGTACAATTTAGAAAGATTTTGTAAAATTATAGCCAGGATTATAAATAAAAATGGAAATGACAGAACTCAAAATTTGGAGAGGGGAGTCATATATTCCAACATAATATTTTAAAATTTAACCAATTCAAATAATTGCAAGAAACTAAGGGAATATAAACCTTTTAATACAATATGAGATTAATCATCATAAATATAACTTAAAAATGGCAGAATTTGCATAATGACAGGAAGCTGATTGTGAAAATTTACCCGATACAAAATGAAGGTAAAATTACCAATTTTAGATAAAAAACATAATAAAACGGCATTATTCGATATCAAAATACGCCGAATGAAGTGAAGGATAAAATTAAGTAACATCTAGCTAATAAATTTGAATAATAACCAAAGTTTAAGCAGTTATATAATGTAACTTTAATACATGCACAGGATGCAAAGTAAAATTCGAACAATGTAAGGAATAATATTGCTTTGGCTAAGATTTTAGTCGAAAGTGAAGGAAGTAGAGAGTGGATTATTGAACGTTGTACGGTACACTTGACAAGAGTATTTAAATCGAGTTAACCTAATTTATAGTACCGTAATGGCGAATCAGTGTATGATACGGATTTGAAAATCGCGAGTGGCGACTAAAAACATTGCACAACATCGACACAGTGACATAAACAATTACAAGAGACTAAATAACATTGTATAGCACAAAACTACTTAAATAACATTATTAAACACCATAAAACAGTATACATTATAACCATCAAAGAGTGCCTGAACGACAAAAAAGTGAACTGACTTATAAATACACCACTATTCAAAATACAACACACAAACTTAACCCGAGACACTACACCAACATCAGAAGGAAGATTTGCTGACACCAGGACGTTAATTCGGCAAGAAAATATCTTTATTGGAACGCCAAATCTACGAGGGACGTTTGACGATCTCGACGGCAGCCATTTGCTTTTTCTTCACCACTCAACTGAACAACGCCTCCTAGTTTGTCAGCGACACGGTTCGACATCAATTTATTTTTCTTTCAATCTTTTCAATTGATATATGTACTTTAGTATTAAGAGTAATTATTGTAACGTTATACTTTTTTAATCTTTGCCCGATTTCTCTGACTTTTCCAATGAATAGCTGTTAAAAGAACCTGATTGTATTTTATATAAAAAACTTGTAACATTCGATACCCTGAGAGTCGATTTTAAGATCGAAAAGAGTCTTTTTAACTAAATGTCCAATAAATAATTTATACTTTTCACATCAAAATTGTTCTTTCTTTACTAAATATCGTAATTTACACTTAATTTAATTTAAATAACATACTACAAGAACTTCACCACATCAGAAGGAAGATAACCTCCAAAACGAAAAGTAAACAAAGGTCGATTGTACCTGGAGACAATCTTATAAGTGGTTGGAGTTTATGGAAAATACAAAAAAACTAATAAAATTTTCTAGACAAGTGAGACAGGTTTCGGAACTTCACGAAACACAATTAATTAATTGTTTTTAATTAATTAATCAATAAAAAGAAAATTTTTTTAATTATAAAATTTTTTTTAAACACAATTTTTATTTCTTTCACAACTAACACATTTAAAATATTTTTGTAACATTACACCTATACAACTTTAACAGTATTAACAGGTTTCGTTACAATTTGACTAGACCAACAGTGAAACTAAAGGAAGAGTTTCAGACCAGGAAGACTTTGTAAACATCAGTTTATTTAAGTTATTTTACAATATATATATATATATATATATATATATATTTATATATTATAACAGCACCAAATATTAACTATTTTGGGTTATATGTCACCTGCATACTGAAAGCATATTTAAATAAATTATAACAGTCAAAACTCCAATTGTATGTAGAGCGTTGAAAATAATGCTTAGTAAAGCGACGCACACGTGGTCATTATGTAATCAGTTCGCTGTACAAGGAAGCGGCCACACCCAATCTGTTAATTATTAATATCTCGGAAACTAAGAAATGAAGGCGAAATCCAAGATAGCCAAAATGTTTACCGAAATATTAATAATGACGTGTGCAAATTTTACGCAATATAATTAACAAATGAAAGAGTTAATTAAATAAAATTGAATAACTTCTGTAAAAATAGAGTTACATTAATGAGATTTTAGTATGTTATAAAGATAATAATTTCTGACAGATTGTATATTTTAGATTTCACACAACTTGGTTTGCAACCAAGTTATTGCAAAATTAAATAAGCACAGGAAATCCGGACAGACAATTTGGTTCCGCTGATAGTAATATTAAAAATAATATCAATTCTCCGTCTGTGGGAACCTAACTTCATTCTCACGGACCAAGGGAATTCAAATTTTATGTAGTAGGGAGAGAGTGTCAGCCAATCAAATCATTTGACGCGAATCCCGACCAGCGTGGTGTTTTCAGGCTGAAACATCACTCTTCTGCCAGTACTCACGAAGTAAAGACGTAATTCTTCGATCGTCTAGTAACCATAGTGGTGAAGATCAACAAGAAGACTCTACGTGGTCAACACACACGCAATTACGAACACAATAAACACAGATCAACTGTATAGCTCGTAATTATGGCGTAAAGGCGAGATACTCTTCAGTACATCAACCAAGCTTATTGTGTACTACCAGCTAGTCATAAGCACGCAAGAGATCCACCAGACTTCAGGACCAGACTTCAAGAATACAGCAGAGAGGCCGTCTAAATCATTGGTGAACAGCTGACGAGCAGAGCTACCACTCGAACGAAGCACACACACACACGCTGACGTGCGACGTGCGAATCGACGAGGGACAGGAACCAGTTCCAGCAGAGAGCCGCAGACGTTAAAATATTCACAAACAGCAAGGAAGCAGAGTGTTGCCGAATTTTTGAACTCCACGACCGAATCCAGCAGCTCTAAGCAGATTACTTTCTCTAGCGAAGGACTCGAATCGATGAGGGAAAATCGGAACGACATTCTCTTCAATAACAGGAAAGCAAAATCCACTTATTTATTTTTCAACATTAAATTTTCTATTTTTCATTCAAAAACATTGTAAATTCAAATCATTCAGGTGCCATACAAAAATCAAAGACTCTAGTAATTAAGAATAAATTCATTGTGATAATCTGTATTGCAGTTTAAGTCATTAGTATGCTATAGTTAAGAAATAGAAGTAGTATAAAAGCGCATACAAATCTTAACTAACAATCTAATTATTAGTTCATACTGCAGTATAACAGAAGTCGAATCACTAGAAATGAAATAACGTGAACTAGACTGTCACGTCTAATTTATTTTGGAAAATTATTCTAATTAACTTCAGAGTTTTATATTTTGGTTCATGAACATTTAAATTCAATTTAGTAAAAGAAATTTAATCAAATCAAATCAATTAATTAATTAAAATTTAAATTGCAATTAACTCGCCAAAGAACGAGTTTAGTTTCTTTTCAATTATTAACCAATCGAAAAACATTGATTCATTGTTTAGACTGTAAGAAATTGATAATATAATAACCATTTATTTCTTGTGTGTTGTTGGAGTAATAAACAACGTTTTATTACCCCATATAACAGTGTTTTATTGTTGTACGATAAAGCCTACCAGTCTCACAAAACTCTCCCCCTTTAAAGTAACCTATTTTGTGTGTTGTTGCAATAAATTTGAGATTACTAGCTTGCGAACTTCAAATCCAAAATCCACACGCCCTAGCCGGAAGAATCCGCAAGATCGGACAGCAGGTAGGTTCTCATACACAACACGACACAACAATAACGCATATAAGTAGAGTTATAAATGGCGCCCAACGTGGGGCCCGGCAAACGTACACTAAATTAAATTCACGTTCAGGACGACATAAGTAGAGTTATAAATGTCGCCCTGCACGTGGGGCCAGAAATTAAATTCAAATTGAATTCACGTTCCGAACAAGAGTTATAAATGGCTTGCCCGGAACGTGGGGCGCGATTGAATTAAATTAATTAAATCACAACGAGATTGAAACGCCACATTTGTAGTAAAGTTATAAATGGCGCTCCAATCTCGTGGGGCTCGACAAAATGAAATTCATTAAATTTAAATTTAATTTTCACTTTAAAAACAAACTTTGCTGTTTTAACTCATAAAACAGCTGGCGTCCAACTGAACAATCCCCAAAGAGTTTTGTGACTGGTGTTCGTACAACAGTGAAATTATTGTGTGTAGTTGGAACTGTTCTGTGTATTTTAAATTGTTTATATTTGAAACTGTTGTGTATTTAAAATGGATATGGATAAAATACTTAAACAAATACAGCAAATGAATGCGGATTTGACCGCTAATATGAACGCGAAATTTGAACAGAGTGCAGCCAAAGCTGAGCTCAGTATAGCAGAATTAACTTCTAAAATCGAAGCACAAAAAGTTAGTCTAACAGAGGCATTAGAATTTAGCAATGCCGACATAAATACGGAAATTAAACAATGTAATAAAGCAACCACCGCGAAAATAGACGAAATCGCGGAAAGCAATAAAAAAATCGAAGAGAGTAATAGGGAGCTAACCGCGAGAGTCGCGAAGATCGGTGAAAAAGTAAATACGGTCGATACTAAAATCAATGAACGGTTTAAGGTTTTTGAGACCACTATGCAAAAATCGTTTATTGAACAAGTAACACGTATGGAGGGCCGGTTTAAGGACCATATAAGCCGCTGCGAGAAGCAAACACAAGACGTCTCAAGAAAGGTCGAATCCCTAGAGGTAAAGATTCACGCTGACGTGACCGAAACGCAACGACGGGTAGATAGATTAGACGCTTCAATTGTAGAGACGCGATCTAACATAGACTCTAATAAAGAGAGTGTCTTACAAACGTTAAACGACGAGATTTTGAAAGTACGACAGGAGGTACGGAGGAGATCTGCTCCTAATATTTTGGTACAAGGTCCTGTTGACGAGAAAAATCGCGTGTATTTTACGGGGGAAAATAACGAAAACCCTATTGAATTTTTATTAGCGTGTGAGAGTGAAATGGCTAGAGTAGGTTCCCGACTAGAAGATCAAGACAAAATACAGTGGGTAGTTAACGCGATGCGTGATTCGGCGCGTAAGTGGTATAACATTGTACGCGATAGAGTGTCCACGTACGCGGAGTTCAAACAAAAATTTGAAAGCCGGTACTGGAACTCGCATACCCAAAGACTTCTACGCAATGAACTGGAGTATGGCAGATTTGATAGAAAATTGGGTATTACCGCGGAAAATTATATAATCCAGCAGGTCGAACGCGCCAAGCATTTAACCCCAGCATTTTCGGAGATTGACATAGTCACGAAACTTGCCTATCACTTTAATCATAACATTAGAGTAGCCGTGTTTACGCAGGGTATTCGCACGGTCGATGAACTCCTCATTCTAGTGTCCCAAAGTGAGACGGTTTTTGATTTGGGCGGGTGGCGTTATAATCCCGATTTTCGCCGAAATGACGAAGGGCAGAATACGCGGGTACAGTACCATCAGCAACCTGATCAGAGACCGAGTACTAGTTCTACTCCACCCCAGACATCGTCAAAACCCCCAGATAAGACCTTTGAATACAAAGGCAAACAAAATATTGGTAGACCGAAAGGGCAATATAAGGGTAACGATGGGGCCCCGATTAGAACTATGCAAACGGTTGAGATAGCTAGAACTGATACAATAGAGCAAGACAGCGATACTCCAAGTAATAAAGACCCCAATGAGAGGAAAAAGAATCGTAAGTTTCCAAAAAACTTGGAAACGGGCGCCTCCAGGGTGGAAGCGCCATAAATCATGCTAAAATGTATCGCAATAAAGTAGGTAAAAATAAGAAAAATGCTAGATTTAAGAAAAGCGATTTTTCTACACAAATTTGTATGCCAGTTAACAAAGTATTTCAACCGGAAGGTACGGAACCGTGGTTGGCCGTTAACACAATACAACAATGGGCTCCTACAATTGTACGTCCGGTGCAACAGGAAAGTGACGACGACGTTCCCACACAGTCAGCGTGGGAAGACGTAGAAATCATATCCGGGGACGCGTACGAATTCGACGAGTACATAGCGGAATATTGTAGAGCCACCCATAAAAATGCCTATGATCTACTGGATGCACTTTAAAAATAATAATTGTATTATAATAAGTAAAATTAAAATAAATAACTTGTGTTTTATAATATTATTAATAATAATTGTAGATAGCTTGTGTATTAATAATAATATTTTTCTATCGCGGTGAATAACGGGCGTGTACAATGAAACAAACGCACCGCCAGGAAATAGCTAAGACACACGCGGCAACTGCCGACCGACACGTTTGGAAGTAGGTCAAGCAATTAGCCGCGCGGCAGGCGATAACGGTTGTAAACGAGACAGTGTCAGCAAATTCCTTTGCACGCGTGCCACTGTTTACAAACAAACCCTTTAAACGCTGCAGTTAGGTATTACCCGTTATAAAAACATTAATACACAGTAAATTGCAAATATAATATTATTAATAAACGTATTAGAATTAAGCTGTATATAATGTAATAACATTAACACACATGTATGTTTTTCTTTTGAATAAGTAATACAATGTATAAGTAATAAGTATAGTGATTACAGAATACGTGTGTAATGATTAAGAAAAAAAAAATAACTGTAATTATTACATTCATTTTTTTTTTTAAGCGGGTGTGGGAATATATAACAGCACCAAATATTAACTATTTGGGGTTATATGCCACCTGCATACTGAAAGCATATTTAAATAAATTATAACAGTCAAAACTCCAATTGTATGTAGAGCGTTGAAAATAATGCTTAGTAAAGCGACGCACACGTGGTCATTATGTAATCAGTTCGCTGTACAAGGAAGCGGCCACACCCAATCTGTTAATTATTAATATCTCGGAAACTAAGAAATAAAGGCGAAATCCAAGATAGCCAAAATGTTTACCGAAATATTAATAATGACGTGTGCAAATTTTACGCAATATAATTAACAAATGAAAGAGTTAATTAAATAAAATTGAATAACTTCTGTAAAAATAGAGTTACATTAATGAGATTTAGTATGTTATAAAGATAATAATTGCTGACAGATTGTATATTTTAGATTTCACACAACTTGGTTTGCAACCAAGTTATTGCAAAATTAAATAAGCACAGGAAATCCGGACAGACAATTTGGTTCCGCTGATAGTAATATTAAAAATAATATCAATTCTCCGTCTGTGGGAACCTAACTTCATTCTCACGGACCAAGGGAATTCAAATTTTATGTAGTAGGGAGAGAGTGTCAGCCAATCAAATCACTTGACGCGAATCCCGACCAGCGTGGTGTTTTCAGGCTGAAACATCACTCTTCTGCCAGTACTCACGAAGTAAAGACGTAATTCTTCGATCGTCTAGTAACCATAGTGGTGAAGATCAACAAGAAGACTCTACGTGGTCAACACACACGCAATTACGAACACAATAAACACAGATCAACTGTATAGCTCGTAATTGTGGCGTAAAGGCGAGATACTCTTCAGTACATCAACCAAGCTTATTGTGTACTACCAGCTAGTCATAACAACGCAAGAGATCCACCAGACTTCAGGACCAGACTTCAAGAATACAGCAGAGAGGCCGTCTAAATCATTGGTGAACAGCTGACGAGCAGAGCTACCACTCGAACGAAGCACACACACACACGCTGACGTGCGACGTGCGAATCGACGAGGGACAGGAACCAGTTCCAGCAGAGAGCCGCAGACGTTAAAATATTCACAAACAGCAAGGAAGCAGAGTGTTGCCGAATTTTTGAACTCCACGACCGAATCCAGCAGCTCTAAGCAGATTACTTTCTCTAGCGAAGGACTCGAATCGACGAGGGAAAATCGGAACGACATTCTCTTCAATAACAGGAAAGCAAAATCCACTTATTTATTTTTCAACATTAAATTTTCTATTTTTCATTCAAAAACATTGTAAATTCAAATCATTCAGGTGCCATACAAAAATCAAAGACTCTAGTAATTAAGAATAAATTCATTGTGATAATCTGTATTGCAGTTTAAGTCATTAGTATGCTATAGTTAAGAAATAGAAGTAGTATAAAAGCGCATACAAATCTTAACTAACAATCTAATTATTAGTTCATACTGCAGTATAACAGAAGTCGAATCACTAGAAATGAAATAACGTGAACTAGACTGTCACGTCTAATTTATTTTGGAAAATTATTCTAATTAACTTCAGAGTTTTATATTTTGGTTCATGAACATTTAAATTCAATTTAGTAAAAGAAATTTAACCAAATCAAATCAATTAATTAATTAAAATTTAAATTGCAATTAACTCGCCAAAGAACGAGTTTAGTTTCTTTTCAATTATTAACCAATCGAAAAACATTGATTCATTGTTTAGACTGTAAGAAATTGATAATATAATAACCATTTATTTCTTGTGTGTTGTTGGAGTAATAAACAACGTTTTATTACCCCATATAACAGTGTTTTATTGTTGTACGATAAAGCCTACCAGTCTCACAAAACTCTCCCCCTTTAAAGTAACCTATTTTGTGTGTTGTTGCAATAAATTTGAGATTACTAGCTTGCGAACTTCAAATCCAAAATCCACACGCCCTAGCCGGAAGAATCCGCAAGATCGGACAGCAGGTAGGTACTCATACACAACACGACACAACAATAACGCATATAAGTAGAGTTATAATATATATATTGACATTTTACAAAAATCATAAAGCATCAAACAGTATATCTCTTTGTTGACTTGTAATTATTACTGAACAGTAATACATGCTTAGGATACACATTTTCACACAAGATAATATTACAGGTCTGTGAATGTTTTACTTGTTTATATTTGTACTGTGAATGTATATATTTTCATTTATAAATATGTTAGCAGTAACCAAACGAGAAACGTAACGCGTTTTACTTGTTTATATTTGTACTAGAAATGTATATATTTTCAAGGTTTGTTCTAACTCTCTTTGTTAGGATCTGCGTGAGCCACAAGGAACGAATAACATTTCGCCCTGAGTCCCACGAATTCTCTAACAGGACGACCACACGTTCAACCCACCATATGTGGGTTGCGTTGTGTATGTGTGTGTGTGTGTACAATGCTCGCTATTTTGCACAGACATAGGCATAATACTGAAGCAGGTATTGTTATTTAAACAAATTATGGATCAATGCCAGCGAGTATAACACCCCATTACAATTGAAAACATAATAGAGAAGAATAACAATATGTAATTCTTTGTATAGTAATCAGAAATGTATTTAATGTAAAACATGTATTTCATTTATCTGCATACATCTTTACGGATTGAAATCTATGTATGAATCAGATGTGTAGGCTGCTGAAAATGCAAATTCTTGGATTAATGTTTGTCGATTCGGAGCCATCAGTATAGACAACGTTCGTCATTTAAGGGTGTGTGTGTGTGTGTGTGTGTGTGTGTGTGTGCGCGCGCGCGTGTGTGGGCAACGCTTGCTATTTTAACGCTTGAAGTATACCGCAACAAACATGCGTTTTTCGTTTGGTTACTTTTAACATATTTATAAATGAAAATATATATACATTCACAGTACAAATATAAACAAATAAAACATTCACAGACCTGTAATATTATCTTGTGTGAAAATGTATGTATCCTAAGCATGTATTACTGTTTAGTAATAATTACAAACCAAAGGGATATACTCTGTTGTAATTGTTTCAATTAATAGGAAACATATATATTTGTCGGGAAAATCTACTGTGGCTGGACGAAACATGTGACTGAATTAATAAATATTCTCTCTGCACAGTACCTGCTTCAGTATCATATACATTATGTGCTATATATACAAAAGGCTTTCAACATGTTTGTCATTTCAACCAATTTATACCGAGATCTAATTGTGTAAGAATAACTGTACCGCCCCATACAACTGAGAATAAATCCGTACAAACATATACACACACACACGCTACGATGTTTCTACTTATTTGAACAATTCCTGTATTAAATTCAATAAATAATGCACTCGAGATGTATTAGCGGTCATTGAACCATATATATATATATATATATATATTCACAAACATATATATGGGTGCTTGACGTTAGCAAAACGATAATGTATGACTTCCATTATCGTTATGCTGTCGCCAAGTACGGCTGTAACGTTAGATTGTTAATGACGGATACGGACAGTCTGATGTATAGTATCCAAACATCTGACTTGTATGCAGACATGAAGGAGGACCTACACGTGTTTGACACGTCGGATTACCCCACGTCTCATTCTTGTTATAGTCTTAAAAACAAAAAGGGTGACGGACTGTTCAAGGATGAAACGTGTGGTCGTCCTGTTAGAGAATTCGTGGGACTCAGGGCGAAATGTTATTCGTTCCTTGTGGCTCACGCAGATCCTAACAAAGAGTGTTAGAACAAACCTTGAAAATATATACATTCCTAGTACAAATATAAACAAGTAAAACGCGTTGCGTTTCTCGTTTGGTTACTGCTAACATATTTATAAATGAAAATATATACATTCACAGTACAAATATAAACAAGTAAAACATTCACAGACCTGTAATATTATCTTGTGTGAAAATGTGTATCCTAAGCATGTATTACTGTTTAGTAATAATTACAAGTCAACAAAGGGATATACTGTTTGATGCTTTATGATTTTTGTAAAATGTCTATATATATATATATACAAATAATATTATGAAAATAAAATTGACTATGAGCATGAAATTACAAGCTTCCAACGTACGGAATTCATAATGTTTGCCAGTTCGTTTGTTTTCCTAATTTGACTAATGTACGAAAATAAAAGCTTTCCACCACGGACAATGACCCCTTGGGTACATGACTTACATCGACTTTCAAAACGAGCACGCGAGCTACCCCTACCCTTCCGTTGTATGATACAACAATATATATATATATATATACGTGAAGAATGCAATTAGCCTTAATACCTCATTGTGAATTCGATAATTGCGTACATCAACATTTAAGAGGTGAGTAAAAAGCTTTGAATACGTTAATAAGTGAACATTGTTATTGAAATTACAGATTTTATTTGAACGTAAAAATTATTGGATCTTATTTACATTAAAACATTATCAAGTGTGTTACAGTATTTAACGTCAGATTGTAGTTATAGGCGTATAATTTCCAAAACAGTACTTGATATGTTTAGCGTCTGCTACAATTTCAAAATTTATTCTCATAGTATTTTATATTACACTTCTAATCAACATAGTTATTGTTAAGTGTACATGAAACATTTGAATATGTTAATAAGTGAACATAATTTTATTGTGTGAGAAGGTGACAAACCTATGGTGGAACATGAAAAATTTTCTCCGTCATGCCAATTTCTAAACGATGTCAAGAGACAGTTCATTGGTTGTGTGTGTGTGTGTGTGTGTGTGTGTGCGTGGTCAAATTTGCTTGTGTGTGTGTGTGTGTGTGTGTGTGTGTGTGTATGCATGCATGTGTGTATGTTTGTATGGATTTATTCTCAGTTGTATGGGGCGGTACAGTTATTCTTACACAATTAGATCTCGGTACAAATTTGTTGAAATGACAAACATGTTGAAAGCCTTATGTATATATAGCACATAATGTATATGGTACTGAAGCAGGTACTGTTATTATAGGAACAAGAAGATGAATACTTCTCAGAACATTGAACTTGAATGGTTAACTGTTGCCAAACATACTGCCAGTAAACGAGAGGGACACGAGCAGAAGGTTAACAACAAGAACATTGAATTTAAATGGTTAACTGTACCCAAACACGCTGCCAGTACACGTGAGGGACATGAGCAGAAGACTAACTGTAAAAATTTCAAGAAATTCCGTAAAGTATGTCTTTTCTCTTATTTGTCAATCGTAAGCAATTGTACAGGATTTAAATTAATAAAACAGTGATATTTTATATCATTAATACTGATTGCATGTTTTATTTAATGCTTTGTCTTAGGTGTTACCATTGAACAGAAGTATTATGAATATGTTAATAAGTGAACATAATTTTATTGTATGTACAGATTGTATTTAAACGTAAAATTTTTAACATTAAAACATTAACAAGTGCATTATTTATTGAATTTAATACAGGATTTGTTCAAATAAGTAAAAACGTCGTTGTGTGTATGTGTGTGTGTGTGTGCGCGCGTGCGTGCGTATGTATGTTTGTACGGATTTATTCTCAGTTGTATGGAGCGGTACAGTTATTCTTACACAATTAGAGCGCGGTACAAATTGGTTGAAATGACAAACACGTTGAAAGCCTTTTGTATATATATAGCACATAATGTATATGACTACTTTTACAACTGCTATGTAGAGAGAAAATTTATTAATTCAGTCACATGTTTCGTCCAGCCACAACAGATTTTCTCGATGAATATATATGTGTTTCCTTTAAGTGAAACAATTACATCAAAATGTTTATTAGTGTAAGAAAATTAATTATTGTTTGTAGCTGTTGAAATACAAACAACTTTTGTTGTTGTTGTTGTTGTTGTTGACAAGATTTTGTTTACCAAAAGTATGACTTTGTACTGTTTTGAGCTCTGGTAAATTTATCTTTAGGAGGACGTTGTTCTCTGGTAATGTTTATTCGATCGCATAATTGTTTTCTGACAACAAATTGGGCTCTGACAAACTGATCAATAAGATCTTTTGCAAAACTTAATGATTCCGACTAGGTGATTGTAGATTTATTCTGTACCCAGTTTCCAAAATGTATCAATGAAAATACTAGGAGGCTAGAATATATTGAGTACCAAATCCATCAATTTTCAAATGTTACCAAAACTGAACGATTGCAGCTGTAGTTAGAGAACAATTCTGTAATTTACAAATAAAAAATTTTAGAAATGCAATTTCTCATAACAAAGTATTGCGTTCCATTTCATTTATATCCAAACTATTATTATTATCTGAAACAGAACGTTATACAGATTGTAAAGTTCAAATTTTGAATGTTACATTTGAATAAAAGAATGAAAAGAACTGTAAAGTATGTCTTTTCTCTTATTTGTCAATCGTAAGCAATTATACAGTATTTTAAATTAATAAAACAGTGATATTTTGGATTATTAATACTGATTGCATGTTTTATTTAATGCTTTGTCTTAGGTTTTACCATTGAACAGAAGTACTGTACCACAAATTATTGGTGGTAGTGATCTTTATGATTATGAAGCCCCCATAAAAGCAAAGTCCAAGGACCGGCTTAATGAAGCACCAAATGAAGAAGAGCGTATTGAAGATTGCTAGTGACGAAGTTGTCTTTAAAATCATACATTACCAACATCATTTGTATTTTAAAATAGTTTCATTGTAAATATTACTTATTATCATTGCTACTACAATTTATATGTCGATAAATAGATACTGTACGTACATAAAATGTAAGCCATCAATTATTAAAATAATACTTTATGAAAAACTAAGGTAAACTCTAATATGCATGATTATTCCTGTTTCATATATTAAAATATAACTTTTGTATAAATATTATTCGTAATGACCGAGGCGTGTCCTTTATTGCATGAAGATATTTGGGTAGAGCAAACACGTTTACGCAATATCAAGTGGTTAGAATTGATGGTGAATAAAAAAATATCCCATCGTGGTCTTAACAAATGTGGACACAAAATATGGGAACTTCGTGCTCGCTAATGTGTTTGTACGTGTGCGTGTGTGTGTGTGCGTGCGTCTGTGTGTGTGTGTGTGTGTGTGTGTGTGTGTGTGTGTGTGTGTGTGAGAGAGAGAGAGAGAGAGAGAGAGAGAGAGAGAGAGAGAGAGAGAGTGAGAGAGACCGCAATGTGTTTGTACGTGTGTGATAAAACACCGAGAATGTCTTTGTTTCAGACAAGTATAATGTCTCCCGTGGACAGTTTTGAAAGTTATATGACAGATTGGTTAGAAAGACAGACGTCTGAGATGGAGTACAACAGAGAGCTAATACAACATCGCACCGATTGGCAGTCTGGTGAAACAGAAATTATAAAAAAGGACTTATCAAATATTTACACACAGTTTATTAACGATCATGCTGGGGGGGTTAATTATGGCAGATTTATGGGAGATTGGGTGGATAAAAATTACGTGCCACTATTTCCCAAGATGTAATATACTTTATTTGTAAATATACATTTCATATATTCTGTATTTTTGTTTTACATATTTTTATTTTGAAACATTTGAACCGTTTGAAGTTCATATAAAGTCATGTGATTCGTACATTTTACTAGCAAAGACACGTCTGCTCATACTAAATGTGTGTGTGTGAGAGAGAGGGGGGAGAGAGAGTTGATAACTTGATATTGTGGTCGACAACCGCGTCTGCTCATACTAAATGCGTGTGAGAGAGAGAGAGAGAGCGCGCGAACGAGATAGTTACTTACATTCAAATGTGTATGAGAGAGAGAGAGAGAGAGAGAGAGAGAGAGAGAGAGAGAGAGAGAGAGACCGCAATGTGTTTGTACGTATGTGTGAGAGAGAGAGAGAGAGAGAGACACACACACATGACAACGCTTAATTAACATTTTTGCTAAATATAAATTTCTAAATCAGTGAAAAGTTATGTCAATGACCGTAAATACGTACATTCATCTGACAGAGAAAGAGAGGGAGAGAGTGAGAGAGAGGGAGAGAGAGACCGTAATGTGTTTGTACGTTAAGATTATGAGAAGCTAAAAATTATTAGAAACAGCACATCGAGCCGACCGCAGCCGTAGCAGCCGCTATGAAAGCAAAATCAGCGCTAGGTGGAGGGAGACCGTGTAGTGGTTGCAGAAAAAAGAAGAAGGGTTCAGGAATTAAACGTCAATCCGTGGGCAAACGCAAAACGACCTCTAGACATAAACGTAACAACACCAAACACAAAACAACCTCTAGACATAAACGTAACAATAAATAGCATCGGGTCTATTGCGTCTGCTTATACTAAATGTGTGAGAGAGAGAGAGA
This sequence comes from Magicicada septendecula, assembly GCA_034769895.1. NCBI lineage: Eukaryota > Metazoa > Arthropoda > Insecta > Hemiptera > Cicadidae > Magicicada > Magicicada septendecula. Next base: position 92,013,775 of record CM068368.1, read on the forward strand.
GAGAGAGAGAGAGAGAGAGAGAGAGAGAGAGAGAGAGAGAGAGAGAGAGAGAGAGAGGAGAGAGAGAGAGAGAGAGAGAGAAAGAGCGAACGAGATAGTTACTTACATTCAAATGTGTATGAGAGAGAGAGAGTGAGAGAAAGAGACCGCAATGTGTTTGTACGTATGTGTGTGTGTGAGAGAGAGAGAGAGAGAGAGAGAGAGAGAGAGACACACACACACGTGACAACGCTTAATTAATATTTTTGCTAAATATAAATTTCTAAATCAGTGAAAAGTCATGTCAATGACCGTAAATACGTAAATTCATCTGACAGAGAGAGAGAGAGAGAGAGAGAGTGAGGGAGAGAGAGAGAGAGAGAGAGAGAGAGAGAGAGAGAGAGAGAGAGAGAGGAGAGAGAGAGAGAGACCGTAATGTGTTTGTACGTTAAGATTATGAGAAGCTAAAAATTATTAGAAACAGCACATCGAGCCGACTGCAGCCGTAGCAGCCGCTATGAAAGCAAAATCAGCGCTAGGTGGAGGGAGACCGTGTAGTGGTTGCAGAAAAAAGAAGAAGGGTTCAGGAATTAAACGTCAATCCGTGGGCAAACGCAAAACGACCTCTAGACATAAACGTAACAACACCAAACGCAAAACTACCTCCAGACATAAACGTAACAATAAATAGCATCGGGTCTATACCTGCGTCCTTACAGACAAAAAAACTAATTTGCATACCAGTGCGTGCATTGTCCGACAGCGATTTGTATGTGTAAACAAAACTTTGAAAATACCTTATTTCAGAGGAGTTTTTATGCGTAACACTTTACCACACAGACCGCCTTGGAAGAACGAGAGCCCGGTTGTTAATCTGGACACTGCAGAAGGACCTGGTACACACTATTGACAGATAGTTACTTACATTCAAATGTGAGAGAGAGAGAGTGAGAGAGAGAGAGAGAGAGAGAGAGAGAGAGAGAGAGAGAGAGAGAGAGTGTGCTAGAGAGAGATCGTAATGTGTTTGTACGTTAAGATTATGAGAAGCTAAAGTCAATGACCGCTGTGTACGTGAGAGAGAGAGAGAGCGAGAGAGAGAGAGTTTATATCGTGATCGATAACTGCGTCTAGAGACATAGAGAGAGGGAGGGAGGGAGAGTTGATAACTTGATATCGTAGTCGACAACAATCGTATAGTTTTAAAGTACACTATAATGCGTCTGCTCATATAGTTTGAATTTCCCACCACAGAAAAATGTTGCCAGATCTGATCTATACACTATAATATTACAATGGTTGGTAACCCTGATTATATAGTTTTAATATACATTATAACACACACATCAAGTTTGAACCCCCACCCACCACCCACCCCTGATATGCAAATCAGCTTAATAAAAAAAAATAAAAAAATTATATTCGCGGAAAATTCGCGGATGCTGTTGTTCATTGAACCCTACCCCCACCCCCACCCACCCTTGATATGCAAATCTACTTAATTTAAAAAAAAATTAAAAATGAAATTAAAAAAATAAAAAATTATATTCGCCGAAATTCGCGGATGCTGTGGTCCATTGGGATGCTGCGGGCCATTGGTGGTGGGGGGAGCGTGGGAACGGCGGCATCTCTTTGATCTTGGTGGTGGGGGGAGCGTGGGAAAGGCGGCATTCCTTTGTGAGTCAGGGCCCTTATTTTCCCTCTACTAGATCCGTTATTATTTTTCTCTTTTTATTTTTGCATCTGAAACTATTGACTTATAGAAGATTTGTGAAGATCACTTGCTAATATCCACATTCATCTTTTAGTCCTTATATTGAACTTTAATTTTATGGCGGAGTATAAAAATTCTTCTTCTTCAATACGTGGCTTGGGTTATATCCCTTGCCGACTTCACAGAGTCTGTAACCATTTTTTCCAGGGTCTTCCATCATCTCTCGTCCCCACTGGCCTATATTCAAACGCTTGTTTAGAAATACGCGTGTCTACCATGCGTTCCACATGGGACTTCCAATTCTGCCTGTATTCCTTTATTCTATCCAGAACCGACTGTAACTTCAGGTCTTTCCTTATGTCGTCGTTTTGTAAACGATCTCTCAAACTATATCCCTTTACTGCTCTTTAAAATTTCATTTCCGAGATCTGCATATTTTAAATATTTTTTTGCAGGAGAGTCCATGTTTCACATCCGTACATTAAAGCCGGCACAGCCACGACCTTATAGAACTTTAGCTGTGTCTCCCTCTGCGTTTTATTTGTCAATAGTCGTCTTATTGTTCCATGTATCTAATTAAATGTAGGCCTATGTAACTTTTTTTCGATATCGCTGTTCTTCCTATAAGAGATATCACATCCCAAATAATTAAAATGTGACACCTGCTACAAAACACTATTATCAATTACAATTTTTGCTCTAACAGGCTTCTTCCCTAGGAAGGCCACTACGTTTGTCTTAGTATTTGAGATCTTAAAGTTGTACTTATGGCAGATGGTATGCAAGGTATAAATAGACCTTTGTAACTCATATTCACTCTTCACTATAATTATTTGGTCATCTGGGTATAGTAATGTGCTAAGTGATCCCTTATCTGAGATTCGTATACCTGCAGGACAGACGTTCATTCATTCTCGCAAAATTTCGTCAATATACGTATTAAATAAACTTGGAAAGAGGTTACAGCCTTGTCTAACGCCTTGATTTATGGCCACATCTTGAGATAATCTTTCCTTACAAAAATCTATACGAATAGTTGTACCTGCATACAGGCTGTGAATAGCGCGGACGAGGTGAAGTGGAAAGCCGCAATTATTCACAGCCTACGTCTACACAGCATATCAAAGGCTTTCTCATAATCTATAAAAGTCACATGTGTCTCTAAATTCATGGTGCGTCTTTTCTCAGTTATTTGTTTTACTGAAAAAAAAAACACTGTCACTGCAAGATTGTCCACTGCAACTCTAAAACCACTTTGTTCCTCTAATAAAAGTGCCTCAGAGATAGCTTTAAAGCGCTAGTTAAGGATTCGTGAATATAATTTACACCAGTTACGTCAGTTCCGTTGCCCTTTCTTAAATAAGGATATCACTTTTGCCTGCAAACAAGACTTGAGGAATTTACATTCCTTCCAACATTTATTGAATAAAGTCAAAAGTTGAGCCATCAAAACATTCCCTCCAAATTTCAAATTCTCAATTTCATATTAAAAAATTCTCTGACCTTAAATTGTTAGATGTGAAAAATACAATTGATGTAGTATATAGAATATTTCGATGTGTTCCAGATGCCGATTGGATCACAGGAATAAAATATACCGGAATCGTGAGAAAACGTAGAAAAGGGTATTCACCGGGTGCATCGTATATAATAGATTCACACGTTAGCTTGGACGAACTGAGAAGACAAGCACACTTCACAGTGCCTATATGGGGTATTATGCACAAAGTCGAAGACAGTAAATGGTGTCACGACAGCACGTTGGCCGACGTCCGCCTCGGAGACACGGTGATTGTTAATTTTACAATCAAGCACTTCGACGCCTTGAAACGGTTACAGAGGACGACGGAATACCGTACCATTTATGTACGACGACCGAGGACAGACTCGTCGGTTTCCGATATTATAAGTCTTGAGGACTACAAGGTAAGACAGGTTAAATCGTTGTACGACGAAATTGAAAACAATTTCGCGTACCACGCGCAGCTGAGCACCGAAGAGGAGATCGCGCGCCGAAAAAGATACGAGGAACTCACCTTCATAAGGCCTACCGGCGGTCTCGACTTGATATGAAACACAACGCTTCGAGTTGTAAATAAAAGATTTATATGCTGATATACATAATTTGTGACACACTCTGTAAGTAGAAACTGCACCTAATTAGTAATGTACTAATTTAACTAATAAATTTGGGATCGAACAAAGGTAGTGAATTGAATATTATCCGAGTGTCGTTATAGTGATGTGTGTGAGAGAGAGAGAGAGAGAGAGAGAGAGAGAGAGAGAGAGAGAGAGAGAGAGAGAGAGAGAGAGAGAGAGAGAGAGAGAGAGAGAGAGAGAGAGAGAGAGAGAGAGAGAGAGATACAATACCCAGCCGCACCAGAGAATTTTGCTGGTGTTTCCGTGGTGCACAGAATAAAAGACATCCTCACGGACCTTATAATGATGTCTCATGGACGGACGAGTAACTTAAACGAACATACTGTTTCTCAACGACACATGGACAATATTCGCGACAGTACATGACCCGTTTTTAAATGCGCAGGCACTTGCGTGGTGGACAGAGAAAACTCTCTCTCTCTCTCTCTCTCTCTCTCTCTCTCTCTCCTCTCTCTCTCTCTCTCTCTCTCTCTCTCTCTCTCTCTCTCTCCCTTTCTCTCACACGCACAAACAAACACACACACAGTACATGATTTTCGAAAATCGAAGATTCAGTATTCGAAGATCAAATTCAAATCAGCTGTGGTACTAGATGGCGATCGCGTGCTTATGATCGGAACATGTTTTGGCTTAGTAGAACTGTTATTAAGCAAGCGTATCGCTTCCTTGTTTACTATCAAAAATAAAACCCTGATTCCAATTTTCAAGATTCAATACGCTGCAGCTGTAATCTGTTCAAAATAACGTGTGTATTTCGATGAAAGAAAAATATAGTTTTTACTACCAACCGAGTGCGCTTCCAACGTACGTACAAACGAAGCCTCTAAACTTTTGCGATGGTCCTTCTCTGATTCAATTGATTAGCCACTCTTGTGTTCACAAATTGTATCTGACAGTACTAATAGTCTATTGTGAACAATACAGTCTTTCACTGAGGCTATTGGAATTAATGAAGTGTCATAACCTCCAACCACGGGTATGTATAGTTTGCTTCTGTAATCACAACTACATAAACAGACTGTACTGGGTCTCTAAAAGGCGAAGAGGGTGGACGAGGATACACTCGATTCCAATGCTAGTAGGAAACGTTGGCCTTAAATTTTTATACACAAATTCGATTATAGGCGAATACTGAATTATTAACTTTATTCTAACCGAAGTAGTCAAGTTAGAAACTGATGTGCTTAGCGGCAGAGAATTTCAGGCATTAATAAATGCGTGGAGGTGGCCAATAGTGTTCGTTGAGTCGGATGTTACTCAGTTGTCTTCGTTGCACTGGAGCCTGTAAAAAGAACAGAACTTAGCTTTAAAACTACAGTTCGTACAAGTTGAGAACACTGTGTAGAATTGACTAACACAGAAGTGAACTGTACTTACTTCTGACGATAGGGAGGTAGTCGACTGGCTTCCCTTTTTCACTGGCTGGGCAGTGGCGCGCCGACACAGTGTGCAAAGTGTGCGGCGCACACAGGCGCCAGGATAGTAAAGGCGCGAAAATTTTCAGCCGAGGAGGAAATATTTGAAAAAAAATTATTATTTATCAAGTTAATTGTATTAACCTTTTCGGTGCTCGTGGGCCGTTTTTTTGCCGCCAAATTTTTATGACTGTATGGTGCTACTGACGCGTTAAGTCGCACGTCTTTTCGAATTGGTAAAGTGCTCAGGACGGTGTCGTATGCCTATGGCTGTGACTACAGTTAAATTTTTACAGGAGAGGGATTGACAGTTCTTTGCAAGCGAGTGGGGAAGTGGTGTTTAGTGCGGTCTGATTGGCCGAAACTATTCACTGCAGTGTTGTTAACTCGTACTTGTTCCGGTGTTTACGTTTTACCATGTGCACATACTAAATTAAATGGCAGTGCTTTTACTTTTATTTGATGTGGCTAAAATTTAACAGTTTTAAAATTTACAATAGCCATATTTTAGTGCATGTTGTATGATTGCGTGATATTTTTTTAATTTCAGTGATTATTAGTCTGATATTCAGAAGCGATTTTGTAATAAAATTTCAATATTTAATTTATTTAGTGATAGTGATAGTTCATATTATCCATTCAGCTACGTCCGAAGTCGATACGAGTGCTTCAGTTATATGCATGACAAGAAAATGGAAAGTATTTAATGGACAGTCAAGCCAACTTAATCTGTTTATAATTGCAGTTATGCTAATTTATGGAATTTAATTATGTACTTATCCAATTAGGTTAGTTTATGTCAAATTAATGGGATTTACGTGATATATTAATTACTTTGATGTTAGTGATTATGTTCATTAACGATTAGCATAATTACTGCACTGAGACTCTGATAGTTGTAAAAAAAAAGATCTGAAAAAATTAACTACAAATCATTCAATTGACGTTAATGTCTATTACAAGGTAAAATTGACAATAATGAACGCATAAATACTTAGTAAATAAACACTTATTTATTTAACATTATTCAAATAAAGAAATTTTCAATATATGGATATAAATTATGTCCTGTAAGTACATTCATAAAAGAAAACACATATATATAAGAATCAAATTACAATATGAATTCATTACGTCGTTCGCTGAAAACATACACATATATATACAACACAATGAACATACATAAACATAGACAATCAACATATTAATCTTACACTAATGCATTTATTTTGCCTCAGATGAATAGCTTTATTTAAAATTACCATGATAACCAATCTAAATTCTCAAAGGGTGATTTCTTTGAAAAGAGTCAGGACAGTAGAGTTATTATAACAGTAATAACATAAAGATTTACTTGTGAAATGGATTATCCAAAATTTCCATCGGCGAAACTCCTTTCCACTGATGATCCAAATACGTAAGGTTGTGTAGATTCGATGCTTATCATCACTTAACACTCGCGGATAAGATTCACTCGCGGTGTGTGTGTTCTCCATTGATGTCGGCCGTTAATATGAAAGTCTATAAAGTTATGTGTTGGATGAGTGCGTTCATTGTTAATTATTGTGTATATATGACTGTCTATCGTCAAACTTCTTCTTCCGTCTATATACGTTAATGTATTGTGTTTTAGATTACGTGATGTATTGTTCCATTCGGTATTTGTAACACTTCACACTGTGCAACGATACATTTCCGTAACTCGGTAAAACATTGACGTAAAGTTCTGTGAGTCTGTTATTAAATGAAAACTGCGAATAATTAACTTAGTTCTTAACAAGCGGTAGCTGAGTAAAACTGAGTAACTGAAAATTTTTAACAACTGAAGTATACTGCATGATTGAGTCACTGCGAATACAATATGACTGAATAACTTGTGAATAACTGAAAATACTGTGTTAACTGATTAAAGCACTGCGTAACTGAGTTTCAGAGTAAAACTGATATATATATATATATATATATACTGACTGAAAATGTAATAAGACTGAGAAGTAGAATAAGACTGAAATTTTTATGAAGACTGAGGCTTCGCGTGCCCTGTAAACAGTTTTTATTAAGCTTCATTTACCACAATGCAATGTCCCGGCAAACACGCCTTTGGTCAACCACGATAGGTCAGATGAACTCCTACCCCTATGTAGAACTATGGTTCTCGACCCCTAATTCGTTGTTCGCGTTGCTGTCATGACAACAGTCCTCTCCACCTGCGTCCTGGGAAGATGCTGGACTCTGGTTGGTTATCGGGCATCCCCTCAAGTACACGACGAAAGGGCTTCGTACCATTTCCTAGAATGTAGGGCATTCCGCGCCTGTCTATCAAGCTTTTGTCCAAGTATGCTCCGGAGGTCTGCAGTTGTTCTCACGCGAACAATACGTCGCATTTCGTTATTGTTTGACTTCCCACGACCCCTTTTCGTCAATTAGCAGCACCATGCGTGTCGTAATTTCCAAGATGCCACTCCTGTCTCCCGTCATCAATACTAGTTGTCACCAGTAAGATATTTTCACGCTGTGCGCACATCCTGGCCCTATTCACTAGATACACACTGTTTTGTTCTTATACGGGGTGAGACTCTCCTAAACCCTTTGTGTAAGTATTCCTTTTCTTATTGCTGGCACGCTCCAAATTAACCTTACAGCGTGTGTTCGCTACAATTTCTCCGTATCTGGGCCACCATACTGCATCTTTTGTTTAGTTTGTTGTGGGGCTGTAAATCTCAGTTGAGTCGAGTCTGTCACAGGCGATCCTTACTTCCTGTTGTAGTGTTGTGTCAGGCATTCTCTCATTGTTCTTAGCAAGCGTCCAGTTGACACTTCGTTAAGTTGCCTCTTTATTTATTGCTTCTGGTTCGGGTTGGGGTGACTTGACTGGTGTAACGTACTTCTTGATCAAAATTAAAAAATTAAAAATTTTGGTCATCACATGTTCAGTACGTGAATATGTTGAAAAAGAAAAAGCAAATGGAGGGTTGTTAATGTCCGTGAATAAAGGTTTAAAGCGTACAGCTGCCGCATGCGAAGTAGACCTAATGTTTTAAGTGAATACAGTAACTTTTAGTAAACTTACGCTTGGACGACATTCAGCAGAACATGTGGTTACGAAGTGTTGACGTCATTGCAACTGTCAATTTCTCTCATGTAAAAATTCCAGTATAACGATACTAGCATTGTGTATACAAGGTCAATTGTTTATCGTTAGTTATGAGTCAGCAGTTGAAGCAAAGACAGTGCGTCTACGATATGTAAACGCTGCGATACTTGACATTTGAGTGTGCTTGAAATTTTGTAATTGTTGCGATAAGTGAACGGAAATATCGTGGGGAGTTTATTTTTTCTCGACAAATAACATAAATTACTTAATTTCTTCTAAATTATTTTTAATGTTTTTGTACCCTTCTTGTATATTTATTGTTTTTTATACATTTTTTGTATTTTCTGGTTTTTGTTCAATAAACTTATAATTAATATATTTTGAATTTAATTTGTACTTGCTGATACGTTTTTATAGTGATTTTGTATTGTGGAGGAGAGTATAAGGGCTCCAACTAAAGTTCTGCACACAGGCGCCGGACACTACTGGCGCTCCTCTTTGGCTAGCCATCTCGTTGCTGTTATAATAGTACAAGTAACATGAACTCCCAACCTAGAGATAAAGCGGCCTACACACGATCATTTTGGGTGTGTCAGTTCGGTGTGTTCATTTTTATGTGTCACGTCGGACTGAAGTGATGTGTTGTCTACACACGCTCACATCGGTGTGCCGTCAGTAGGGGGAAAATGACAGTTCATTGCCGGAAGTGACGTCACACGGCGGGAAATTCAAAAATTGTGGTGGTGGGGGTAACCATGCGGTAGTTGGCTTTCGGCCATGTTGTCGTCGGCCAGCGTAAATTGGGGGTAATGTGTGCGTTGATTGGCGGAGGCGTGGCTATGTTCGCCGTTCGCCGTTCGCCGTTGACGTCGTCGTTGACGTCGTCATCGTCGCTGGGCGGCGGCCTGGTGGTGGCTTGATGGCCGCCCGTCGTGGTGGAGCGACGGCGGCCATGTTGGAAAAGCTGCGATGTTGTCAAGTGGTGTAAGAGTGTAGTGGTTAAGGTACGGCCTGGTTGCCGATTCGTGCGTGTGTTATAGTGTATAGTTATGTATATGTAAGGGGTTTTCCGGAAGTTCGGCCATGTTGGAAAAGCGTTGTCGGTGTTGCCAACCGTTGTCGGTTCGGTGTTATAGTGTACGGGTTGAATATATAACTGCCGCCATTGTTGCCAACTCGGTGTTATAGTGTACTGGTTTCGTATATATTTACACTGCCGTGCCGATATCGTCGATGTTGTGTATATGTGTTAAGTAAATGTATAAAAAGATTGAAAAAACATGGTTACCTCCACCACCACAATTTTTGAATTTCCCGTCGTGTGACGTCACTTCCAGCAAAGAACTGTCAGTTTCCCTGTAAGAAACACACATGATATGCAGTGTTCAATTCACTTATCTGAACGATTGCATTGTTGACAACTGTGTGTCTATGTGTTAAGTAAATTGTAGTATGCGAAAAGGATAGTTGAAAATAAACACTTATACAATGAAAAAATATGTACAAGTTAACAATTACTTGCTCGCTTGAAGAACAATTGAATACTGATACGAAGTTAGAAAATAAGCACTATTTTTTATGCGACACGTGAAAGTTAGACTGCGCGAGACTTGAAGGTGAACGCTGGCAGTGATCGTCGCTCTACTTATACTATCTATGACAGTAGCGCGCGCAGCTATCCGATCCCACTACCGAACTATTACCGCCGACGATCCCCCACTACCAACTCGGCGGCGGCCATGTTGGAAAAGGTGCGATGTTGTCGGGTTGTGGATGTGTGTTGTGGTTAAGGTACGGCCAGGTTGCCGATTCGTGCATGTTTTATAGTGTATGGGTATGTATATGTAATGGGTTTTTCCGGAAGTTCGGCCATGTTAGAAAAGCGTCGTCGGTGTTGCCAACTTGTGCTGGGGTTAATCGACGTTGTCAACTCGGTGTTATAGTGTACGGGTTGAATATATGTTTACACTGCCGCCATTGTTGCCAACGCGTTGTCAACTCGGTGTTATAGTGTACTGGTTTCGGATATATTTACACTGCCACAATTGTCTCGATATCGTCGATGTTGTGTCTATGTGTTAAGTAATTGCATTGTTGCCAACTCAGTCAAGTAGTGTAAGAGTGTGCTGGTTAAGGTTTGGCCACGTTGGCGATTCGAGCGTGTGTTATAGTGTATGGGTTTGGATATATACTGTGTTTTCCGGAAGGGTGTCCACGTTGGAAAAGCGTCGACGTTGTCAACTTGTGCATGTGTGCTGGTTTAGCGTCGGCCACGTTGTCGGCTCGTGCATGTGTTATAGTGTACAGGTTTCAGATATATTTACACTGCCACCATTGTCCGGATATCGTCGATGTGAAGAGGTGAATTGCATTGTTGCCAACTGGAGAACTGTACTGGCATCGGCCACGTTGTCGGCTCGTGCATGTGTTATAGTGTACAGGTTTCAGATATATTTACACTGCCACCATTGTCCGGATATCGTCGATGTGAAGAGGTGAATTGCATTGTTGCCAACTGGAGAACTGTACTGGCATCGGTCAAGTTGTCAACTCATGCATGTGTTATAGTGTACGGGTTTCAGATATATTTACACTGCCACCCCATTGTCCGGATATCGTCGATGTGAAGAGGTGAATTGCATTGTTGCCAACTCGAGAACTGTACTGGCGTTGGTCACGTTGTCAACTTGTGCATGTGTTATAGTGTATGGGTTTAGATATTTACACTGCTGCCGTTCGGATTTACTACTGCGGTGCAAAATTTAATATCATTTCACTTGTAAAAATTGATTATCGTGCATTTGTGCAATTGTTCTGATTGACATTTCACTTATGAAACATGCATGATGGAAGGAAAAAAGGATAATTGAAAACAAACAACTAAGCAAAGCAAAATTTACATATATTGTAATCAAACACACATAAAAATATACAATAAACTACACACACACACACACACCACACAATAACAATATATGTAATCGTACGCGACAAATGAAGATGTCCATTCGGTCCTACTGTACAATTTCTACTATGTAAGCTCTATCCTTTTCTCCACGATAAATTAGTTGCAGCGAACACGGTACTAAATTTTTTAATTCCTCATCTTCGAAAACGCCTGCGTATCTCTTTGGTAGATATACACGATATTTTAGTTTAGGGTCTCTGTAATCTTGGAGAGTGACGAGTACAGCTTTCCCGTACTTTGCGTTTATATTCTGCATTTCTTCTATTGGATATTTTACGTCGATTATCAATTCCTTTATTTTTTTATACTCAATTGCGCTAATAGTTGCAAACTTTTCAGTGAATGACACCATTTTAAAATAAAGAATTTATAATTTTTCGTGCGTCTCTCAACGAATGAACGAATAACGCTCGTGCACAGCGAATAAATAGGGAGGTAGTTGTGGAGGTGGAAACCACTCAACACACAGTAAGCGTTTATTTTTAACCGTGTGAACAGGATACGAGCTGATTTCTCACGGTTCAATGGGTAGGTGGGGAAGAGGGGAGTCGGTTATTTTTTTTATACGTCTAGACAGCACTCGTGCTTGTTCGAACATGTCGTCGACGCTAATTTATTTTTAGACAGGTGATGTATTTAACTGTGTGAACAGGATACGACTTGATTTCTCACGGTTCGATGGGTAGGTGAGGAAGAGGGGTATCGGTTATTTTTATACGACTAGACAGCACATGTGCTTGTTTGAACATATCGTCGACGCTAATTTATTTGTAGACAGATGATGTAATCGATAGAAAGGCGACGACTGTTATTTTTTTACGTAAGCGCTAAACACTAATGTTAGTAATTTATCAGAAACATATTGATTCTTCTAAAATCTGATACAACCCACTCGCGTAAAGCGTGTACTCTAGTATTTGTACATGTTAAAAGGAAACGTGTACTTTACTAATATCGACACAAGATGTTCATCTCAAGGATGTACACGAAAGAGATGGTAACAACAAAAAAAAAGCTCCCACACACAAAGTCACGGACGCGCACTTAGTTTGGCTTGCGTTCTGTTTCCCACACGCTGTGATAACAGATGGTGTCAGACAGCTTGTGTGTTCTGTTATTTAAAAAAATTTATGTACGACTACGTTCACACGCCGCGATAAACAGACGGCCAGACAGACGGAGTCGATTACATCATCATAACAACTAATGCACACTCATCAACAAAAAAAGTAACAGCTGCCACACACACACACACACATACACACACAAAATCAAAGACGCACACTTAGCTTGGATTGTGTTCTATTTCACACAATAATTTATGTACGTCCCTAACTTTTCGTTCACACGCAACGATAACATATTTTCTGGAAATAAGCGGTACACGAGACAGGATTTTCCGTGTATTGAACGTAATCGAGTTTAGGACAACAGAAAATTTCAAAATTTATAATAATAAAATGTATAATACGCTTCTCCAGAAAACTTTTTTTCTGTAATCCTTTTACTAAAATAAAGTTAAAAGGAAACGTGTACATTACTAATGTCGCCACAAGATGTTCGAACGATGTGTCCCCGTCCGTCCACTCTAATCTATAATAATGCTCCGTTAACCAACGGTTTGTCCTTACGTGATTGTGATTCGAAACGATTGTGTTTACTAGAGGTGAAAATATCAAATGCCTGCTGGCATATGCGATGATGTCCATAATGGATAGTTACTTGCCGAGTTCGTTTCCATCGTCGTCAACAAAACAGTGAACGTCGTCAAGTTCATTGAAAGCTGTCAGACCAAGGCACAGCATGCCATAACCGATCATAACGATATAACCATAACCGCAATGTCAACCTGCCTATCGTTGACGAAAACATTGCCACGTTCATTGAAAGCTGTAAGACCAAGGTACTGCATGCTATGCCACGTTCATTGAAAGCTGTCAGACCAAGGTACTACATTCAATAACTGATCGTAACGATACCCATAACCGCAATTTCGACATGCCTATCGTTAACGAAACCATTGCCACGTTCATTGGAAGCTGTTAGACCAAGGTACAGCATGCCATAACCGATCGTAACGATATACCAAAAACCGCAATGCCAACCTGTCTATCGTTAACGAAACCATTGCCAAGATCATTGAAATATGTCAGCCAAGGTACTGCATGCCATAACCAAAGGTAACGATATACCCATATAACTGTAATATCAACCTGCCTATCGTTAACGAAACCATTGCCAAGTTCATTGAAAGCTGTCAGACCAAGTTACTGCATGCCATATCCGATCGTAACGATATACCCATAATCGCAATCTCAACCAGCCTATCGTTAACGAAACCATTGCCACGTTCATTGAAAGCTCTCCGAACAAGGTACTGCATGCCATAACCGATCGTAACGATATACCCATAATAGCAATATCAACCTGCCTATCGTTAATTAAACCATTGCCAAGTCCATTGAAAGCTGTAAGAACAAGATACTGCATGCCATAATCGATCATAACGATATACCCATAACCGCAATATCAACCTGCCTATCGTTAACGAAACCATTGCCGTGATTGTGATTCGAAACGATTGTGTTTACTAGAGGTGAAAATATCAAATGCCTGCTGGCATATGCGATGATGTCCATAATGGCTAGTTACTTGCCGAGTTCGTTTCCATCGTCGTCAACAAAACAGTGAAAGTCGTCAAGTTCATTGAAAGCTGTCAGACCAAGGTACAGCATGCCATAACCGATCGTAACGATATAACCATAACCGCAATGTCAACCTGCCTATCGTTGACGAAAACATTGCCACGTTCATTGAAAGCTGTAAGACCAAGGTACTGCATGCTATGCCACGTTCATTGAAAGCTGTCAGACCAAGGTACTACATTCCATAACTGATCGTAACGATACCCATAACCGCAATTTCGACATGCCTATCGTTAACGAAACCATTGCCACGTTCATTGGAAGCTGTTAGACCAAGGTACAGCATGCCATAACCGATCATAACGATATACCAAAAACCGCAATGCCAACCTGTCTATCGTTAACGAAACCATTGCCAAGATCATTGAAATATGTCAGCCAAGGTACTGCATGCCACAACCGATCGTAACGATATACCCATATAACTGTTATATCAACCTACCTATCGTTAACGAAACCATTGCCAAGGTTATTAAAAGCTGTCAGACCAAGGTACTGCATGCTACATCTGATCGCAACGATATAACCATAACCGCAATGTCAACCTGTCTATCGTTAACGAAACCATTGTCAAGTTCATTGAAAGCTGTCAGACCAAGGTACTGCATGCCATAACCGATCGTAACGATATACCCATAATAGCAATATCAACCTGCCTATCGTTAATTAAACCATTGCCAAGTTCATTGAAAGCTGTAAGAACAAGATACTGCATGCCATAACCGATCGTAACGATATACCCATAATCGCAATCTCAACCAGCCTATCGTTAACGAAACCATTGCCACGTTCATTGAAAGCTCTCAGAACAAGGTACTGCAAGCCATAACCGATAGTAACGATATACCCATAACCGCAAAATCAACCTGCCTATCGTTAACGAAAACATTGACAAGTTCATTGTAGGCTGTCAGACCAAGGTACTACATGCCATAACCGATCGTAACGATATACCCATAACCGCAATGTCAACCTGCCTAACGTTAACGAAACGATTGCCAAGTTCATTGAAAGCTGTCAGACCAAGGTATTGCACGCCATAACCGATCGTAACGATATACCCATAACCGCAATATCAACCGGCCTATCGTTAACGAAACCATTGCCAATTCATGGAAAGCTGTCAGGCCAAGGTACTGCATGCCATAGCCGATCGTAACGATATAGCCATAACAGCAATCTCAACCAGCCTATCGTTAACGAAACCATTGCCACGTTCATTGAAAGCTCTCAGACCAAGGTACTGCATGCCATAACCGATAGTAACGATATACCCATAAGCGAAACCTCAACCTGCCTATCGTTAACGAAACCATTGCCAAGTTCATAGAAAGCCGTCAGAACAAGGTACTGCATGTCATAACCGATAGTAACGATATACCCATAAGCGAAATCTCAACCTGCCTATCGTTAACGAAACCATTGCCAAGTTCATTGAAAGCCGTCAGAACAAGGTACTGCATGCCATAACCGATCGTAATGATATACCCATAACCGCAATGTCAACCTGCCTATCGTCAACGAAACCATTGCCAGTTCATGGAAAGCTGTCAGACCAAGGTATTGCATGCCATAACCGATCGTAACGATATACCCATAACCGTAATATCAACCTGCCTATCGTTAACGAAACCATTGTCACGTTCATTGAAACCTGTCAGACCACGTTTGTGCATGTCATAACTGATCGTAACGATATACCTATACCCATAACCGCAATGTCAACCTCCCTATCGTTAACGAAAGCATTGCCACGTTCATTGAAATCTGCAGACCAAGTTATTACATGTCATAACCGATAGTAACGATATACCCATAAGCGGAATCTCAACCTGCCTATCGTTAACGAAACCATTGCCAAGTACATTGAAAGCCGTCAGAACAAGGTACTGCATGCCATAACCGATCGTAACGATATACACATAACCGCAATATCAACCTGCCTATCGTTAACGAAACCATTGCCAATTTCATTGAAAGCCGTCAGACCAAGATACTGCATGACATAACCGATTGTAACGATATACCCATAACCGCAATGTCAACCTGCCTATCGTTAACGAAACCATAGCCAAGTTCATTGAAAGCCGTCAGACCAAGTTACTGCATGCCGTAACCAATTGTAACGATATGCCCATAACCGCAATGCCAACCTGCCTATCGTTAACGAAACAATTGCTACGTTCATTAGAAGCTGCCACACGAAGGTACTGCATGCCATAACCGATCGTAACGATATACCCACAACCGCAATGTCAACCTGCCTATCGTTAAGATACCATTGCTAAATTCATTGAATGCCGGCAGACCATGTTACTTCATGCCATAACCGATCGTAACGATATACCCATAACCGCAATGTCATCCTGCCTATCGTTAACGAAACCATTGCCAAGTTCATTGAAAGCCGCCAGACCAAGTTACTGCATGTCGTAACCGTTCGCAGCGATATAACAATAACCGCAACGTCAACCTGCCTATCGTTAAAGATACCATTGCTAAATTCATTGAATGCCGCCAGACCATGTTACTTCATGCCATAACCGATCGTAACGATATACCCACAACCGCAATGTCAACCTGCCTA
Organism: Magicicada septendecula; assembly: GCA_034769895.1. NCBI lineage: Eukaryota > Metazoa > Arthropoda > Insecta > Hemiptera > Cicadidae > Magicicada > Magicicada septendecula. Next base: position 92,030,394 of record CM068368.1, read on the forward strand.
TCGTTAAAGATACCATTGCTAAATTCATTGAACGCCGCCAGACCATGTTACTTCATGCCATAACCGATCGTAACGATATACCCATAACCGCAATGTCATCCTGCCTATCGTTAACGAAAGCATTGGCACGTTCATTTAAAGCTGTCAGACCAAAGTACTGCATGACATAACCGATTTTAACGATATAAACACAACCGCAATGACAACCTGCCTAACGTTAACGAAACCATTCACTCGTTCATTGAAAACTGTCAGACCAAGGTACTGCATGCCATAACCAATCTTAACGATATACCCACAGCCGCAATATCAACCTGCCTATTGTTAAAGAAACAATTGCCAAGTTCATTGAAAGCTGTCAGACCAAGGTAGTGCATGCCATAACCGATCGTAACGATATACACATAGCCGCAATGTCAGCCTGCCTATCGTTAACGAAAACATTGCCATGTTCATTTAAAGCTGTCAGACCAAGTTACTGCATGCCATAACCAATCGTAACGATATACCCATAACTGCAATGTCAACCTGCCTATCTTTAACGAAACCATTGCCACGTTCATTGAAAGGTGTCAGACCAAGATACTGCATGCCATAACCGATCGTAACGATATACCCATAACCGCAATGTCAACCTGCCTATCGTTAACGAAAACATTGCCACATTCATTGTAAGTTGTCAGACCAAGGTACTGCATTCCATAGCCGATCGTAACGATATAGCCATAATCGCAATATCAACCTGCCTATCGTTAAGAAAACCACAACAAGTTCATTGAAATCTGTCAGACCAAGGTATTGCATGCCACTTCCGAACGTAACGATATACCCGTAACCGCAATGTCAACCTGCCTATCGTTAACGAAACCATTGCCAAGTTCATTGAAAGCTGTCAGACCAAGGTACTGCATGCCATAACCGATCGTAACGATATACCCATAGCCGCAATGTCATCACGCCTATCGTTAACGAAACCATTGCCAAGTTCATTGAAAACTGTCAGACCAAGGTACTGCATGCCATAACCGATCGTAACTATATACCCATAACCGCAATGTCAACCTGCCTACCGTTATCGAAACAATTGCTACGTTCATTGAAAGCTGTCAGGCCAAGGTACTGCATGCCGTAACCGAACGTAACGATATACCCATAAACGCAATGACAAACTGCCTATGGTTAACGAAACCATTGCCAAGTTCATTGAAAGCTGTCAGACGAAGCAACTGCATGTCATAACCGATCGTAACGATATACCAATAACCGCAATGTCAACCTGCCTATGGTTAACGAAACCATTGCCAAGTTCATTGAAAGCTGTCAGACCAAGGTACTGCATGCCATAACCGATCGTAACGATATACCCATAACCGCAATCTCAACTTGCCAATCGTTAACGAAACCATTGCCAAGTTCATTGAAAGCTGTCAGACCAAGTTACTGCATGCCATAACCGATCGTAACGATATACCCATAACCGCAATTTCAACCAGCCTATCGTTAACGAAACCATTGCCACGTTCATTGAAAGCTCTCAGAACAAGGTACTGCATGCCATAACCGATAGTAACGATATACCCATAACCGCAAAATCAACCTGCCTATCGTTAACGAAACCATTGACAAGTTCATTGTAAGCTGTCAGACCAAGGTACTACATGCCATAACCGATCGTAACGATATACCCATAACCGCAATGTCAACCTGCCTAACGTTAACGAAACGATTGCCAAGTTCATTGAAAGCTGTCAGACCAAGATATTGCACGCCATAACCGATCGTAACGATATACCCATAACCGCAATATCACCCATCCTATCTTAACGAAACCATTGCCTCGTTCATTGAAAGCTCTCAGACCAAGGTACTGCATGCCATAACCGATAGTAACGATATACCCATAAGCGAAATCTCAACCTGCCTATCGTTAACGAAACCATTGCCAAGTTCAGCGAAAGCCGTCAGAACAAGTTACTGCATGTCATAACCGATAGTAACGATATACCCATAAGCGAAATCTCAACCTGCCTATCGTTAACGAAACCATTGCCAAGTTCATTGAAAGCCGTCAGAACAAGGTACTGCATGCCATAACCGATCGTAACGATATACCCATAACCGCAATATCAACCTGCCTATTGTTAACGAAACCATTGCCAATTTCATTGAAAGCCGTCAGACCAAGATACTGCATGACATAACCGATTGTAACGATATACCCATAACCGCAATGTCAACCTGCCTATCGTTAACGAAACCATAGCCAAGTTCATTGAAAGCCGTCAGACCAAGTTACTGCATGCCGTAACCAATTGTAACGATATGCCCATAACCGCAATGTCAACCTGCCTATCGTTAACGAAACAATTGCTACGTTCATTAGAAGCTGCCAGATGAAGGTACTGCATGCCATAACCGATCGTAACGATATACCCACAACCGCAATGTCAACCTGCCTATCGTTAAAGATACCATTGCTAAATTCATTGAATGCCGCCAGACCATGTTACTTCATGCCATAACCGATCGTAACGATATACCCATAACCGCAATGTCATCCTGCCTATCGTTAACGAAACCATTGCCAAGTTCATTGAAAGCCGCCAGACCAAGTTACTGCATGCCGTAACCGTTCGTAGCGATATACCAATAACCGCAACGTCATCCTGCCTATCGTTAACGAAAGCATTGGCACGTTCATTTAAAGCTGTCAGACCAAATTACTGCATGACATAACCGATTTTAACGATATAAACACAACCGAAATGTCAACCTGCCTAACGTTAACGAAACCATTCCCTCGTTCATTGAAAACTGTCAGACCAAGGTACTGCATGCCATAACCAATCTTAACGATATACCCACAGTCGCAATATCAACCTGCCTATCGTTAAAGAAACAATTGCCAAGTTCATTGAAAGCTGTCAGACCAAGGTAGTGCATGCCATAACCGATCGTAACGATATACACGTAGCCGCAATGTCAGCCTGCCTATCGTTAACGAAAACATTGCCATGTTCATTTAAAGCTGTCAGACCAAGTTACTGCATGCCATAACCGATCGTAACGATATACCCATAACTGCAATGTCAACCTGCCTATCTTTAACGAAACCATTGCCACGTTCATTGAAAGGTGTCAGACCAAGATACTGCATGCCATAACCGATCGCACGATATATCCACAACCGCAATGTCAACCTGCCTATCGTTAACGAAACCATTGCCACATTCATTGTAAGTTGTCAGACCAAGGTACTGCATGCCATAGCCGATCGTAACGATATAGCCATAATCGCAATATCAACCTGCCTATCGTTAAGAAAACCACACCAATTTCATTGAAATCTGTCAGACCAAGGTATTGCATGCCACTACCGATCGTAACCATATACCCATAACCGCAATATCAACCTGCCTACCGTTAACGAAACCATTGCCACGTTCATTGAAAGATGTCAGTCCGAGGTACTGCACGCCATAACCTATCGTAACGATATACCCATAACCGCAATGTCAACCTGCATATCGTTAACGAAACCATTGCCACGTTCATTGAAAGCTGTCAGACCAAGGTACTGCATGCCATAATCGATCTTAACGATATACCCATAACCGCAATGTTAACCTGCCTATCGTAAACGAAACCATTGACACGTTCACTGAAATCTATCAGACCAAGATATTGCATGTCATAACCGATCGTAACGATATACCCATATCCGCAATGACAACCTGCTTATCGTTAACGAAACCATTGCCACGTTCATTGAAAGCTGTCAGACCAATGTACTGCATGTCATAACCGATCGTAACGATATACCCCTAAACACAATCTCAGCCTATCTATCGTTAACGAAACGATTGCCAAGTTTATTGTAAGCTGTCAGACCAAGGTACTACATGGCATAACCGATCGTAACGATATACACATATCCGAACGATATACCCATTACCGCAATGTCAACCTGTCTATCGTTAACGAAACCATTGCTACGTTCATAGAAAGCTGTCAGACCAATGTGCTGCATGCCATAACCGATCGTAACGATATACCCATAACCGCAATGTCAACCAGCCTATCGTTAACGAAACCATTACCAAGTTCGTTGAAAGTCGCCAGACCAAGGTACTGCAAGCTATAACCGATCGTAACGATACACCCATAACCGCAATGTCAAACTGCCTATCGCAAACGAAACCATTGCCAGTTCATGGAAAGGTGTCAGACCAAGGTACTGCATGCCATAACCGATCGTAACGATATACCCATAAACGCAATGTCAACCGGCCTATCTTTAACGAAACGATTGACACGTTTATTGAGACCTGTCAGACCAAGGTACTGCATCTCATAACCGATCGTAACGATATACCCATAACCGCAATATCAACTTTCTTATCGTTAACGAAACCATTGCCAAGTTCATTGAAAGCTCTCAGACCAAGGTACTGCATGTCATAACCGATCGTAACGATATACCCATAACCTCAATCTCAACCTGACTATCGTTAACGAAACCATTGCCAAGTTCATTGGAAGCCGCCAGACCAAGGTACTGCATGCACTGTCAGACCAAGGTACTGCATGTCTAAACCGATCGTAACGATATACCCATAACCGCAATATCAACTTTCTTATCGTTAACGAAACCATTGCCAAGTTCATTGAAAGCTGACAGACCAAGGTACTGCATGCCATAACCGATCGTAACGATATACCCATAACCGCAATGTCAACCTGCCTATCGTTAACGAAACCATTGCCACGTTCATTGAATGCTGTCAGAACAAGGTACTGCATGCGATAACCGATCGTAACGATATACCCATAACCGCAACCTAACGCTCGACGACTGTTTTAGTTAACAGTGAACAGTTGTTACGTGCATTTATGCGAGCAGTCGGGGGTTATGAGAGTTCGAATACACTATCTTCCAGCATGATAACGGACGGGAGGTGGGTGGGCGTAGTCACGGAGTTGGGGGATGTCGTCCATGTTGAAAAATTCTTCGACCAATCATCGATGACCTCCGGGCGGCGGTCAGGCGGCGGATGGCGAATACGACTACGACGTCAACGACGACGTCAACGTCAACGACGACGGCGACGTCAACCAATCCGTCAACAGAATCGGCGGACCCGTTCGATTCGACTCTAGTTATAATGTCCACAAAAATTTATCGTGCACAATATACAGGTGTCTGTTTATTATTAAAAATTGATTAAAGTTCTTTAGCCGACATAAGTCCGTCAACAGAAGCGGCGGACCCGATCGCTTCGACTCGAGATATAATGTCCACAAAGATTTATCGCGCACATTATACAGGTGTCTGTTTATTACTAAAAATTGATTAAAGTTCTTTAGCCGACATAAATCCGTCGTCGTCCGAACGGTGTCGTTCGTTGACGGCGAAATCAACCAATCCGTCAACAGAAGCGGCGGACCCGATCGCTTCGACTCGAGATATAATGTCCACAAAGATTTATCGCGCACAATATACATGTGTCTGTTTATTACTAAAAATTGATTAAAGTCCTTTAGCCGACATAAATCCATCATCGTCCGAACGGTGTCGTTCGTTGACGTTGGCGTCGTCGTTGACGTTGACGTCGTCGTTGACGTCGTAGTCGTATTCGCCATCCGCCGCCTGACCGCCGCCCGGAGGTCATCGATGATTGGTCGAAGAATTTTTCAACATGGACGACATCCCCCAACTCCGTGACTACGCCCACCCACCTCCCGTCCGTTAACATGCTGGAAGATAGTGTATTCGAACTCTCATAACCCCCGACTGCTCGCATAAATGCACGTAACAACTGTTCACTTTTAACTAAAACAGTCGTCGAGCGTTAGGTCGCGGTTATGGGTATATCGTTAAGATCGGTTATCGCATGCAGTACCTTGTTCTGACGGCATTCAATGAACGTGGCAATGGTTTCGTTAACGATAGGCAGGTTGACATTGCGGTTATGGGTATATCGTTAAGATCGGTTATGGCATGCAGTACCTTGGTCTGTCAGCTTTCAATGAACGTGGAAATGGTTTCGTTAACGATAGGCAAGTTGACATTGCTGTTATGGGTATATCGTTACGATCTGTTATGACATGAAGTACCTTGGTCTGACAGTGCATGCAGTACCTTGGTCTGGCGGCTTTCAATGAACTTGGCAATGGTTTCGTTAACGATAGTCAGGTTCAGATTGAGGTTATGGGTATATCGTTACGATAGGTTATGACATGCAGTACCTTGGTCTGAGAGCTTTCAATGAACTTGGCAATGGTTTCGTTAACGATAAGAAAGTTGATATTGCGGTTCTGGGTATATCGTTACGATCGGTTATGACATGCAGTACCTTGGTCTGACAGGTCTCAACAAACGTGTCAATCGTTTCGTTAAAGATAGGCCGGTTGACATTGCGTTTATGGGTATATCGTTACGATCGGTTATGGCATGCAGTACCTTGGTCTGACAGCTTTCCATGAACTGGCAATGGTTTCGTTTGCGATAGGCAGTTTGACATTGCGGTTATGGGTGTATCGTTACGATCGGTTATAGCTTGCAGTACCTTGGTCTGGCGACTTTCAATGAACTTGGTAATGGTTTCGTTAACGATAGGCAGGTTGACATTGCGGTTATGGGTATATCGTTACGATCGGTTATGGCATGCAGCACCTTGGTCTGACAGCTTTCTATGAACGTAGCAATGGTTTCGTTAACGATAGACAGGTTGACATTGCGGTTATGGGTATATCGTTCGGATATGTGTATATCGTTACGATCGGTTATGCCATGCAATACCTTGGTCTGACAGCTTTCAGTGAACTTGGCAATGGTTTCGTTAACGATGGGTAGGGTGAGATTGCGGTTATGGGTAAATCGTTACGATCGGTTATGACATGCAGTACCTTGGTCTGACAGATTTCAATGAACGTGGCAATGGTTTCGTTAACGATAGGCAGGTTGACATTGCGGATATGGGTATATCATTACGATCGGTTATGACATGCAGTACCTTGGTCTGTCAGAATTCAATGAATGTGGCAATGGTTTCCTTAACGATATGCAGGTAGACATTGCGGTTATGGGTACATCGTTTCGATCGGTTATGGCATGCAGTAACTTGGTCTGACAGCTTCCAAAGAACTTGGCAATGGTTTCGTTAACGATAGGCAGGTTGACGTTGCGGTTATGGGTATATCGTTACGATCGATTATGAAATGCAGTACCTTGGTCTGACAACTTTCTATGAACGAGACAATGGTTTCATTAGCGATAGGCAGGTTGACATTGCTGTAATGTGTATATCGTTACGATCGGTTATGCCATGTAGTACCTTGGTCTGACAGCTCTCAATAAACTTGGCAATTGTTTCGTTAACGATAGATAGGCTGAGATTGTGTTTAGGGGTATATCGTTACGATCGGATATGACATGCAGTACATTGGTCTGACAGCTTTCAATGAACGTGGCAATGGTTTCGTTAACGATAAGCAGGTTGTCATTGCGGATATGGGTATATCGTTACGATCGGTTATGACATGCAATATCTTGGTCTGACAGATTTCAGTGAACGTGTCAATGGTTTCGTTTACGATAGGCAGGTTAAGATTGCGGTTATGGGTATATCGTTAAGATCGATTATGGCATGAAGTACCTTGGTCTGACAGCTTTCAATGAACGTGGCAATGGTTTCGTTAACGATATGCAGGTTGACATTGCGGTTATGGGTATATCGTTACGATCGGTTATGGCGTGCAGTACCTTGGACTGACATCCTTCAATGAACGTGGCAATGGTTTCGTTAACGGTAGGCAGGTTGATATTGCGGTTATGGGTATATGGTTACGATCGGTAGTGGCATGCAGTACCTTGGTCTGACAGATTTCAATGAACTTGGTGTGGTTTTGTTAACGATAGGCAGGTTGATATTGCGATTATGGCTATATCGTTACGATCAGCTATGGCATGCAGTACCTTGGTCTGACAACTTACAATGAATGTGGCAATGGTTTCGTTAACGATAGGCAGGTTGACATTGCGGTTGTGGATATATCGTGCGATCGGTTATGGGATGCAGTATCTTGGTCTGACACCCTTCAATGAACGTGGCAATGGTTTCGTTAAAGATAGGCAGGTTGACATTGCAGTTATGGGTATATCGTTACGATCGGTTATGGCATGCAGTAACTTGGCCTGACAGCTTTAAATGAACATGGCAATGTTTTCGTTAACGATAGGCAGGCTGACATTGCGGCTATTTGTATATCGTTACGATCGGTTATGGCATGCACTACCTTGGTCTGACAGCTTTCAATGAACTTGGCAATTGTTTCTTTAACGATAGGCAGGTTGACATTGCGGCTGTGGGTATATCGTTAAGATTGGTTATGGCATGCAGTACCTTGGTCTGACAGTTTTCAATGAACGAGGGAATGGTTTCGTTAACGTTAGGCAGGTTGACATTGCGGTTATGGGCATATCGTTACAATTGGTTACGGCATGCAGTAACTTGGTCTGACGGCTTTCAATGAACTTGGCTATGGTTTCGTTAACGATAGGCAGGTTGATATTGCGGTTATGGGTATATCGTTACGATCGGTTATGGCGTGCAGTACCTTGTTCTGACGGCTTTCAATGTACTTGGCAATGGTTTCGTTAACGATAGGCAGGTTGAGATTCCGCTTATGGGTATATCGTTACGATCGGTTATGGCATTCACTACCTTGGTCTGACAGGTTTCAATGAACGTGACAATGGTTTCGTTAACGATAGGCAGGTTGATATTGCGGTTATGGGTATATCTTTACGATCGGATATGGCATGCAATACCTTGGTCTGACAGCTTTCCATGAACTGGCAATGGTTTCGTTAACGATAGGCAGGTTGAGAATTCGCTTATGGGTATATCGTTACTATCGGTTATGACATGCAGTACCTTGTTCTGTCGGCTTTCAATGAACTTGGCAATGGTTTCGTTAACGATAGGCAGGTTGAGATTTCGCTTATGGGGATATCGTTACTATCGGTTATGGCATGCAGTACCTTGGTCTGAGAGCTTTCAATGAACGTGGCAATGGTTTCGTTAAGATAGGCCGGTTGATATTGCGGTTATGGGTATATCGTTACGATCGGTTATGGCGTGTAATACCTTGGTCTGACAGCTTTCAATGAACTTGGCAATGGTTTCGTTAACGATAGGCGGGATGACATTGCGGTTATGGGTATATCGTTACGATCGGATATGGCATGCAGTACCTTGGTCTGACAGCTTTCAATGAACTTGGCAATGATTTCGTTAACGATAGGCAGGTTGACATTGCGCTTACGGGTATATCGTTACGATCGGTTATGGCATGCAGTACCTTGGTCTGACAGCTTTCAATGAACGTAACAATGGTTTCGTTAACGGTAGGCAGGTTGACATTGCGGTTATGGGTTTTTCGTTACGATCGGTTATGGCGTGCAGTACCTTGGTCTGACAGCTTTCAATGAACTTGGCAATGGTTTCGTTAACGATAGGCAGGTTGACATTGCGGTTATGGGTACGGGTATATCGTTACGATCGTTTACGGCATGCAGTACTTTGGTCTGACAGCTTTCTGTGAACGTGGCAATGGTTTCCTTAACGATATGCAGGTTGATATTGCGGTTATGGGTATATCGTTACGATCGGTTATGTTATGCAGTTCCTTGGTCTGATAGCTTTCAATGAACGTGGCAATGGTTTCGTTAACGAAAGCCAGGTTGATATTGCGGTTATGGGTATAGCGTTACGATCAGTTATGTCATGCAATACCTTGGGCTGACAGTTTTCAATGAACTTGGCAATGGTTTCGTTAAAGATAGGCAGGTTGATATTGCGGTTATGGGTATATCGTTATGATCGGTTATGGCATGCAGTATCTTGTTCTTACAGCTTTCAATGGACTTGGCAATGGTTTAATTAACGATAGGCAGGTTGATATTGCTATTATGGGTATATCGTTACGATCGGTTATGGCATGCAGTACCTTGGTCTGAAAGCTTTCAATGAACTTGACAATGGTTTCGTTAACGATAGACAGGTTGATATTGCGGTTATGGATATATCGTTGCGATCAGATATAGCATGCAGTACCTTGGTCTGACAGCTTTCAATAACCTTGGCAATGGTTTCGTTAACGATAGGCAGGTTGATATTACAGTTATATGGGTATATACTTACGATTGGTTATGGCATGCAGTACCTTGGCTGACATATTTCAATGATTTTGGCAATGGTTTCGTTAACGATAGACAGGTTGGCATTGCGGTTTTTGGTATATCGTTACGATCGGTTATGGCATGCTGTACCTTGGTCTAACAGCTTCCAATGAACGTGGCAATGGTTTCGTTAACGATAGGCATGTCGAAATTGCGGTTATGGGTATCGTTACGATCAGTTATTGAATGTAGTACCTTGGTCTGACAGCTTTCAATGAACGTGGCATAGCATGCAGTACCTTGGTCTTACAGCTTTCAATGAACGTGGCAATGTTTTTGTCAACGATAGGCAGGTTGACATTGCGGTTATGGTTATATCGTTACGATCGGTTATGGCATGCTGTGCCTTGGTCTGACAGCTTTCAATGAACTTGACGACGTTCACTGTTTTGTTGACGACGATGGAAACGAACTCGGCAAGTAACTATCCATTATGGACATCATCGCATATGTTAGCAGGCATTTGATATTTTCACCTCTAGTAAACACAATCGTTTCGAATCACAATCACGTAAGGACAAACCGTTGGTTAACGGAGCATTATTATAGATTAGAGTGGACGGACGGGGACACATCGTTCGAACATCTTGTGGCGACATTAATAATGTACACGTTTCCTTTTAACTTTATTTTAGTAAAAGGATTACAAAAAAAAAAGATTTCTGGAGAAGCGTATTATACATTTTATTATTATAAATTTTGAAGTTTTCTGTTGTCCTAAACTCGATTACGTTCAATACACGGAAAATCCTGTCTCGTGTACCGCTTATTTCCAGAAAATATGTTATCGTTGCGTGTGAACGAAAAGTTAGCGACGTACATAAATTATTGTTTGAAATAGAACACAATCCAAGCTAATTGTGCGTCTTTGATTTTGTGTGTGTGTGTGTGTGTGTGTGTGTGTGTGTGTGTGTGTGTGGCAGCTGTTACTTTTTTTGTTGATGAGTGTGCATTAGTTGTTATGATGATGTAATCGACTCCGTCTGTCTGGCCGTCTGTTTATCGCGGCGTGTGAACGTAGTCGTACATAAATTTTTTTAATAACAGAACACACAAGCTGTCTGACACCATCTGTTATCACAGCGTGTGGGAAACAGAACGCAAGCCAAACTAAGTGCGCGTCCGTGACTTTGTGTGTTGGAGCTTTTTTTTTGTTGTTACCATCTCTTTCGTGTACATCCTTGAGATGAACATCTTGTGTCGATATTAGTAAAGTACACGTTTCCTTTTAACATGTACAAATACTAGAGTACACACTTTACGCGAGTGGGTTGTATCAGATTTTAGAAGAATCAATATGTTTCTGATAAATTACTAACATTAGTGTTTAGCGCTTACGTAAAAAATAACAGTCGTCGCCTTTCTATCGATTACATCATCTGTCTACAAATAAATTAGCGTCGACGATATGTTCAAACAAGCACATGTGCTGTCTAGTCGTATAAAAATAACCGATACCCCTCTTCCTCACCTACCCATCGAACCGTGAGAAATCAAGTCGTATCCTGTTCACACAGTTAAATACATCACCTGTCTAAAAATAAAATAGCGTCGACGACATGTTCGAACAAGCACGAGTGCTGTCTAGACGTATAAAAAATAACCGACTCCCCTCTTCCCCACCTACCCATTGAACCGTGAGAAATCAGCTCGTATCCTGTTCACACGGTTAAAAATAAACGCTTACTGTGTGTTGAGTGGTTTCCACCTCCACAACTACCTCCCTATTTATTCGCTGTGCACGAGCGTTATTCGTTCATTCGTTGAGAGACGCACGAAAAATTATAAATTCTTTATTTTAAAATGGTGTCATTCACTGAAAAGTTTGCAACTATTAGCGCAATTGAGTATAAAAAAATAAAGGAATTGATAATCGACGTAAAATATCCAATAGAAGAAATGCAGAATATAGACGCAAAGTACGGGAAAGCTGTACTCGTCACTCTCCAAGATTACAGAGACCCTAAACTAAAATATCGTGTATATCTACCAAAGAGATACGCAGGCGTTTTCGAAGATGAGGAATTAAAAAATTTAGTACCGTGTTCGCTGCAACTAATTTATCGTGGAGAAAAGGATAGAGCTTACATAGTAGAAATTGTACAGTAGGACCGAATGGACATCTTCATTTGTCGCGTACGATTACATATATTGTTATTGTGTGGTGTGTGTGTGTGTGTGTGTGTGTGTGTGTGTAGTTTATTGTATATTTTTATGTGTGTTTGATTACAATATATGTAAATTTTGCTTTGCTTAGTTGTTTGTTTTCAACTATCCTTTTTTCCTTCCATCATGCATGTTTCATAAGTGAAATGTCAATCAGAACAATTGCACAAATGCACGATAATCAATTTTTACAAGTGAAATGATATTCAATTTTGCACCGCAGTAGTAAATCCGAACGGCAGCAGTGTAAATATCTAAACCCATACACTATAACACATGCACAAGTTGACAACGTGACCGATGCCAGTACAGTTCTCCAGTTGGCAACAATGCAATTCACCTCTTCACATCGACGATATCCGGACAATGGGGTGGCAGTGTAAATATATCTGAAACCTGTACACTATAACACATGCACGAGCCGACAACGTGGCCGATGCCAGTACAGTTCTCCAGTTGGCAACAATGCAATTCACCTCTTCACATCGACGATATCCGGACAATGGTGGCAGTGTAAATATATCTGAAACCTGTACACTATAACACATGCACGAGCCGACAACGTGGCCGACGCTAAACCAGCACACATGCACAAGTTGACAACGTCGACGCTTTTCCAACGTGGACACCCTTCCGGAAAACACAGTATATATCCAAACCCATACACTATAACACACGCTCGAATCGCCAACGTGGCCAAACCTTAACCAGCACACTCTTACACTACTTGACTGAGTTGGCAACAATGCAATTACTTAACACATAGACACAACATCGACGATATCGAGTCAAAGCAATGATTTAAAAAAGACAAATATAGAGAACCATGCTAGGAATAATCACAAACTGTAAAAGATAATGTGAAAGCCAAATATGTATTATCATGAATTAAGAATAAGTATAAATGTAAACACTGAATGTGTTTAGGTAACATCATAAGTAAATAAAATGTGTACATAAATGTAATAATAGTCAGGGAACAAAGCATTGTAAAATAATGATAACAAACCCTGAATGACCAATTTAAATCAAGAAAATAAGAATCAGATAGAAACCCTACTAAGCATAATGAAGTAAAATCGTGATAATGATAAAAAGAATGTAAAGCACCACCACATGTGTGGTTATAAGAATAAGAGATGAGAAGGACATGTTAAAGTAAAAATATTAAAATATGGAAGTTTATGTTAGAAAATCAACAAATGTAAATAGATAATTAATATTGTTCAGCTGAATGCAGCATTTATATATAATAAGGTATTCTTTTTAATCAATTAATCATGTTCAAATTAGAAATTAAGAATAATTAAACAAATATTAGGTAAAAGTTATTAGTCGGATCTGCAACATTTAGCAGACGACGAATGTAAACAATGCATTAGTAAGTTTAAAATAAAGAAATTTTAATGAAAACTATGACCAAACTGGCATCAAGCCATGTCAAAATAAAGATAAATAAATAAGCTTTACAGTGATAGTAATAGAACCCGAATTGGAACTGTAATAACTAAGATATAAACGTTAGCATCATAAATTTGGTGAATCTCGAATAAATACGAAGGAATAATAACACAAACGAGACGGACGCTCAAAATACAAATATGTAATGCCTATAAATAGAATTACGTCATCATGACATCATTTCAGACCAATCACGGACGACTTTAGAAGCACGCCTAGAGCGCCAAGCGGCATTCTGAAAAATGTATATAAACGATTGCCATTGTAAACAGAGGAGCATTTTGTCTAAATTCACTCAACCAACAACAACAAATCCAGGCCAACTTATCATCCAAAATTTAATAATCAACGAGAAGGAAGAAGTATAATTCAATCAGTGCATCGACAATAGTAGTGAAACTTTTACAAGAAGTGCGTGTAAAAGAACGAGGTTAAATTCAATACATAACCAAGGCAGTAGCCTCTCAAGAAGAAAATCAACTCGTTCATGTGCGAAATTAAGTGAAGTGTAAACACGATCATTGAATCAGATCGTTAGAAGTGTTAATAATTAATCATTGCGATTAATCATCAGGGAGTACGGTACAAATACTTACTTTGTTTACATTTAAGCCAATAACAGTATAGAATATTACACATGTGTACTGACGCAAGAAACAATAATACAATAAGTAATCAACACTGTTTTAAAGTTATTTAGAGGAATTAACATATTCCGACGTAAGATTTCATGTGTTAATGTTCTTATAACTAACCTAAAATTTATTCAGAATAAACGAACTTTTCGTTTAGTAATTTTCAATAACTAAAGGTGTCTAACCTAACAATAATATATTGTAAGAGCATTCTAAAGTAAGGCTGTGGCGTTCTATTCTGTAAATTAAAAGAAGTCACCTTTGAGACAGATAACAATTATAAATAATCTATTGTAGCGCAACAAAAATGATCGCATTTCTGTTACATAAAAGAAGATTCACAGATTGATAAATAAATTGATACTTAATCCCATAATAAAACAGAGACCCAATTATGACAATTATAGTCATAGACAAAATTAAATAAGAATGCAAGGTAGTGTTGAATAGAATAAACGAACCTGTAAAATAAATAATAGCTAATGATATATGTTTAATAAAAAACAAAACAGAAAAATGAAACAATGACGTAATTTATGGTAATAACAGATAAGAATTTTGTGTTAGAAAAGTATTATATTATAACAAAAATGTTATGATAAAGTTTATGTGATGTTATATCAAATATGTGTTGAGTTCATGAAAAATAATGAAACAAATAGTGTTATTCAATGACTGTCATAGAATGAAGTGTGAGGCAGTTAACCAATGTTCATAAGTTCGAATTTTGTTGTATGTGATCAAGAGATCAAGATAAATTTGTTATTAGATGTAGAAAAATAATTGTTTATACAAATGTTAATAATTAAGTTTTGATTGTATGTACGAATTTATATAAAAGGGACTATAGATGCCTAACAGACATAACCACAGGTAGATCAATTTACAATAAAAGGCCTAACAGCCAAAAATACTAAATAAACACTTATAACTTAAAGGTTAGATGCATCAATTAATAATAATTAATAAATGCACTATGAAGAGCTAGAAAGAAGAAAAAACATTAAGTTAATAATAATATTTAATAAAATTTATACAAATTATAATAATACCATAATGCCATAATATCGATTGGTAAAAAATAATATCGAAGGTGGATTAAATATAATAAAAAAGGAAAAAACGGAATTTTATCAAAAAAACCAGTAGAAGATGTGTATAAAATAATAAACCAGCTATCGGTAAAATTACATTCCGATAGGACAGCAAATTGACAAAGAATAGACAAAAAAATATATGAAAGAAACACTATATAGTCAAAACATGTGGAAGCGGAAATTAATATAGGTTGCTAGGGAAAAAATTAAGAAGAAAGTTGTTGATTTTAAAAATAACAAGAATTGTTTTGTAAAAACTGAAGGTGATGATTTAAAAAACCCAAGAAGAATATATTGAATTGTAATATTCGAAATCAAGAGATACGATTATAAAAAAGATAAAACTCCAATGACAATACTTACATCTATCACTAACACAGATTAATAAAATAACGATACATTATGAAATAATAATCGAGAACAAATAACCGAATTCTACAAGAAGAAACTTGGACTGTCCCATGTCCGAAGGGAATTGATGAAATAGTAATCAAATATAAAGAGTTAACAATAACACAACTCATAATATTCACAACACCAGAAATTATAACCTTGCAAATACACGGAACAACACTAACTGCTTCAACCGAAGGAAGAACCTATTTGGATCCTGGCGGTGCAGAAGAAACATCAATCGTGCTGTAAAACAATTCAGAAGCTGTATTCCGAAGTGGATAGGACAAGATTTACTTTTATTAAACTGAAGAAAGAAAACTGTACTTCATAATTGACCAGAACAACGAATTTAGCGATCAACCGCCTACGTGATTTGCGTCGTTAGAGTCTGGTAAAATTATATTATATTAATCATACTAAATACACAACACATAATTTTTTTAAATCTTGCATTCTTATTATGTATTTTTAGTCTTCCCCACAGTTACAAGAACCTTCACACCCTGAAATAAATAAAATACGAATCAAATATAATATATAACCAAATATAAACAAAGGATTAAATAGTCAACAATCGATACCTGAATCTATAGTCCCAACATATATTAATTAGAATATATCCGAGTTAATGTGAATTGAATACACAAATAAAGAACCTTTATATATTTGTTACACCTTGTTATTTGGAGTATGGTTTAGTGAACTGGAACAAAAGTAACTGAATAAGTAGTATAATAAATGGTTAATATAAACATCGAATAACCTACAAGTTTCGTTGAGCCGATACTACAGCGCTTATAGCGGAATTATCTGACACCAAAGAGGGAGCGTAAAATTATAAAATTAGACAGAACTCTCTTCAAGGCATAATAGGGTTGGATGAAATTGTAGAATAAATCTTAAGTTATTTCAGTTCTAGGCACACTAACACTGATAATTATTAAAGAATTAAGTTAACATTAATTAAGTACATCCATATATTCCACAACTCCAAATATTTCCGAGAATTTATACAATTAAATTAATACAACACAATTGACAAATACAACAGTGGGAATTTAGACCGTACGTATCGGTTTACTTACAAATTGGTTTACATCGCGGGACTTGAACAGTAGCGGACACACCGGGGTTACTTACAAATTGGCGCCCAACGTGGGGCTTAAGTTAAGTAACTGTAACCATATTAATATTACTTAACCAGAGCAGGCAACTGTGGGAGAGTAAACATGCATACCAGAGGTAGATCAAGGATTAGGGCAGGAGAAACGGAGAAGGAGATAGATGAACAAGAACAGGAAATAGAACTAATAACAGACAGTGAAATGGAACAACAGACAGACGAAATAGCGGAAACTGAAATTATTGTGGACAAGGAAAGGGAACCAGTGGAAGAAAATGCCCAAGGGGACCAAATAGATAAAACTGGAGCCAGAGAAGTACCAAGTTGGCAGGAGATGATGAAATTTATGACAGAACAATTTAGGAAAACAAATGAGGAAAATAAGGAAAACTCAAAGAGGCTGGAGGAAAAATTAGATAAAACAAATGAGGAAATTAAAGAAACCTCAAAACAAATGAAGGAAGACATCCTACAAATACATGAAGAGAATTTAAGGCAGATCAATGAAAAAATTGAGAATCTTCACGTGACAATTAACCAGAAGGTGGACCAATATAATGAGGAAAGAAAATTAGAAATAGCCAAAACAAATGAAGGGTTAGAAAAAACTAACGAAACAATAGTACAGGTTCGTGAAGAATTACAGAATAAAATTAATGACACAAAAATTGAGAATAAAACATTGGTCGAAGAAATCCAACAGGAAACTGTCGAAAAATGTGAGCAAATTAAAAACGAAGTACATCAGGTACGGGAAGAAAATAAGGAAGGTATTAAGCAAGTACAGACAGACATGGGCGAACGACTCGAAAGGGTCTATGGTAATTTAAATAATATGGAAGGTCAAATCAATACCAATAAAAATAAAATAGAAGAGATTAGTAGGCGTGAATTACAATTACAGGAGGAAGTAGATTCATGGCGGGATAGGACATGCCAAAATAGTCATACAAATAACCATGAGAACAGAGAATCGATTAATTTTCGTAATTATAAGCGCAATCCTATGGAATTTTTAAAGAGATTGGAAGAGGTGATCATAAGAAATAGAGAGAGTCGCTGGAGTATTATACGAAGCATGATTGATGAAACGTTTAAAGATACTTATGATAATTGGTGGACAGCGGTGCGTCCGGATATACTGGACATGACTGAGTTCAAAAAACAATTTAAGGAGAAGTATTGGTCGGAATCGACCCAGAATATGATTAGGAATAATTTGAGTAACGGTCGATACGAAACAAATGTAGGCCAGTCCCCTACCTCATACTTTTTAGGAAAAGTATGTATGGCGCGGAACTTAGAGCCCCGAATTCCCGAAGAATGTTTGGTAATACAACTATCCTATCATTACGAGGAAGGGATAAAAAATGCGCGTATGTGTAGTCAAATCAAAATGATTCCAGCCATGGCCAAATTCTTGGAGAATTATGAGCACGAGAACCAATACCAAAGAAATAGAATGCTAAATCATAAATATCAGAAGTATGATAATAACGCGCCACCAACCAATTCTCATAATAACGATCGCAATCGACCTGCGCAGAACGTTAATACTAATAGAACACAAAATGAAAACACGAATAATAATTCCAGAAACTATAATTATCGCGGCAATAACAATTATAATTATCGTGATAGTCGCAATAATAGAGGAGATGGGGACAGACGACCCAATAATTATAGACATAACGTCAATTATATTTACTCCAGACCTCAAGGTAATCAGCGACGATACTACCCAAGGAGTCACCGATATGACAACCATTATGACCAATCTCGGCATGAAGACAACTACCCACATGATGGAAATTATAGGATAGCAGAACATAATACGGAGGATCGCACGGAAACAGTACAAAACCAACACAGTAATCAGAATGAAAATAGAGAAGAGGGAGTAAGCCCTCATTTAAACTAATAGAGGCAGTGAAAATTAATGAATACCCGTCACTGAACCGTAATCTTGGGGAACAACGATTAATAAATAAAATTAAGTGTAATCATAAAATAACCATAATTAATAACCACTATTTAAAGAATATCAGGGAAGATTTGTTAGAAGAGGATCAGAAACATGTAAACAGTAATAGTAATAACGAAATCATATATATATCAGCAAATTTAAATGGGGTAAAATCTACCATAATGATAGACACTGGATCTAACATATCATTGATAGACAATATTGAACTTGAAAGAATCCAGCGAGAAGTCCAGTTACCCATACCGACTTTACCTGTCAATAATGTGATAATTATCGGAGCCACTGGGAGACAAAATAAAACAGTCAAAAAACAAGTATCACTCGATCTTACCAATAACAATATGACCCTACCAATAGGATTCTTGGTCGCAACGGGACTACCATTTAATGTATTGATTGGATGCGATGCGTTGCGCCAGCATTCCGCAATAATTGACTTGCATAAAGGTACAATATCTTTAACATCCGAAGGAGGATTATGGACAGCCGAGTTAATCAACACTAATCAAACCGGTCCAGTTAACACCAAATGTGGAGCCATAAAAAGCTATTTCTGTAAGAAGAATAAATTACCAGAGATCATTCAATATGAAGACGATGATCCTAACCTATGGCAGAGTAAGTTGGAAGAGATTCGAGAATTCCAAAGGGAAAAAACTTATAAACAAATAAGTAAGGTACAGGCCGAAAATTTAATCCAAATATATAATAAATACAGACATGTGTTCTCCAATGCTCCAGGTAAAGTAAAAGGATATCAATGTATAATAAATTTTAAAGAACCGGTGAACTTTCGCCGAAAGTCATACCCAATTGCTTACTCTATAAAAAACGAGGTCCGGAACGAGATTAACCGTATGATGCAAGATGATATAATAGAATATAGTCAATCACCATATACCAGTCCCATAGTAGCAGTCCCGAAAAAGAACGGAAAGGTGAGAATTTGCCTGGACGCTAGGGAAATAAATAAAATGATCGTCAATGATAGGACTTCACCAGGCGAAATAGAAGAAATTTTAAAGAAATTCCACGGTATTAAATACATTAGCACTTGGGATACGGTATGTGGGTACTGGCAGGTCGAACTACACCCAGACAGTAGAAAATACATGGCGTTCCTTTTTGACGGAAGGAACTATCAATTTAAAAGGCTACCTTTCGGACTAATTAATTCGGTTGCAATATTTGTGAAATGTATGGACAAGGTATTGGGACAAGAAACACTGCAGTTCACTACGGTCTACGTAGATGATTTACTTATAACTTCTTCACATTGGGATGAACATTGCGAGCGGGTGGAACAGGTACTAAGAAAATTATCTGAGAACAACATAACACTTAAGCTAAATAAATCTAAATTTATCGCCAATCAAGTAAAGTTTTTAGGTTTCAATTTGTCTGAGGAGGGTATCACACCTTCAACAGAAAAAGTAGAAGCAATCCAAATGTTCCCTACTCCAAAAAATAGAAAACAGCTACAATCTTTTCTTGGAATTTGCAACTATTACCGTAAATTCCAAGATAACTATTCAGAAGTGACTGCCAAGTTTCAGAAACAATTATCATCTAAAGACAAGTGGGCATGGGGACCAGAACAAGATAAAATTCTGCATTTGATCAAGAAGAAATTTTTAGAAACAGTTATGTTGTACCACCCTGATTTTAACAAACGCTTTTATTTAAATTGTGATGCAAGCAATGTTAGCTTAGGGGCTACCCTATATCAAGAAGATAAAGAAGGACATCATATGGTAATCAGCTTCGCCAGCAGAATGCTTAACAGCTGCGAACGCAATTACAACGTTACCGAGAAAGAGCTGCTAAGCGTAGTGTACGCATGCAATAAATTTAGAACCTATATACTCGGGTACCCAGTGACCGTAAGAAGTGACCATAAATCAATTTCCTTTCTAAAAAGATGTAAACTTAGTCACGGCCGGCTAACTAGATGGGTCCTTGCCTTGCAAGAGTATTGCATTGATTGGGAATATATACCTGGAAGAAAGAATATAGCAGCCGATATCTTGTCCCGAATAAACATACAAGATCAATCATTTGAAGGAGAAAAGGAAGAGATCGCGAAGGTGTACCATGTCATTAAGAGTCGGAAGGATCTGGAGATGATTGTCAATGAAATTAGTCAACACCAAAAATCGGATCCCAAATTAATAAACATACGCCAGAAGATACAAAATGCTGATGAAGTTATTACTAAATATTACTGTATACATGATGACCGATTATTTATTAAGGTTACTCCTAAACAAATAAACTGGAAACTAGTAATTCCCACAGCTGTGGAAAACAAATTAATATTGGATTACCATGAACGATATGGACACATGGGAGCCATGAAAATAGTCAAGGACCTAGAAGAACAAATGTACATAAAAAATTTGACCAGAAAGGTACAAAAATCTATACAGACATGTCACATCTGCCAGATGGTTAAACATAATAATGAGAAGAAGGAGGGAGTCATGATCCCAATAACATCCAAATATAAGCTGGAGAAGGTATTTCTAGATATATGTGGGCCTTTCCCACGCAGTGGAGGAAATCACAGATACAAATTCATAATAATTATTTTTGATCATTTTTCCAAATACACTAAACTTTATGCTATTAGCAGAGCCACTACCAAGAAAATTCTGGAAATAGTCATCGGACGGTACATAACAGAGGTTGGCAAACCGTCATCTATTATCACTGATCATGGTACGCAATTTAAGGGCTATAAATGGAGAAATAATCTGTTAAAACACAACATTAGAACATATAAGACTTCAGTTTATCACCCCAGCAGTAATCCGGCAGAACGTGTAGTGAGGGAAGTTGGCAGAATACTACGAACTTACTGTCATGACCAACAGAGAAGGTGGTACGAATACTTGTCAGTAACCGAAGAATTTTTAAATATATCCTACCACCAGTCTATTGAAAATACCCCATATACTGTTATGTTTGAAAGGCTTCCACCTAGAGAAATCCAAGATATTATAAACTTTCCAAATAATCCAGAATATCAATTTGAAACAATTAAATTTTATAACCGAGTTATGGAAAAGACGGAAATGAAGAGAAGAAAATATGAAAAGAATAACCCAAAACCAATTAAGTACCAAGTGGGTGAGAAAATATTAATAAGAAACAGGGAGCTACCAAGTACTCTAGAAGGAATAACTAAAAAATTATTATTATTATATACTGGGCCCTATGTGATAACAAAAAATAATAATAACAATACGTATGAAATAATGAACCCTATCACGAAAAGGATTAAGGGAACGTACAACCAAGAGTCCATAAAGAAATATAATGAATAAATTCTAAAATGAAGTAAGGACAAATTATTACCTTATATTTGAACAACTTCTGTATTAACAAAAAGAAAAAGAATTTATATAAATGAATAAATTCTAAAAAAAAATAATAAGAACAACTTATTACCAATCTTGAAGAAAAATACTTGGAATTTAAAAATAATTTGAGTTGAATACTACCACTAAATTCTAAAATACAATAAGAACAACTTATTAAAGATTACAGAAGAAAACGATAATTATTATTATGTGTATAAAGAAATAATGTGTATAATGAATAACAAACCCCGAGATTTTAGAAGAAAACGATAATTATTATTATGTGTATAAAGAAATAATGTGTATAATGAATAACAAACCCCAAGATTACAGAAGAAAACGATAATTATTATTATTACGTGTGTAAAGAAATAATGTGAATAACGAATAACAAACCCCAAGATTACAGAATAAAATGAGAATTATT
Organism: Magicicada septendecula; assembly: GCA_034769895.1. Taxonomy (NCBI): domain Eukaryota; kingdom Metazoa; phylum Arthropoda; class Insecta; order Hemiptera; family Cicadidae; genus Magicicada; species Magicicada septendecula. The sequence goes on from CM068368.1 coordinate 92,053,297, forward strand.
ATTAAATGTTTATAAAGAAATAGTGTGAATAATGAAGAATGAACCCCAAGATAAAAGTTATTACCTCAAACCTACTTATCCAAAATAAAGAAGAAAAAAAAATCATATGACCTAAAATACATACTACATTGCCACATGATGGAACAATCTCAGTAAACGATTGAATGTAACTAATATAATGTTAAAGAAGACAAGAAGGAAAGAGTATTTATGAACATAATTCATTAAAAAATAAACAGCCAAAATAGTGAAATACGATAAGAAGAAGAATAATTAAGTATAAGGAATATATTTAGTAAGAAATACAATTATAATGATCAACACACAACAACTGATTAAAAAAATATTGAGATCAGAGGAAAAAAACAAACGAAGAAGATACTTAACATTACAATCTCAACAAAAATGAAAACAAAAATGATTACAATTGATAACTGTCAAAGTCAATATTAACGAATGTTTAAGGAATTAAAATGGAACTGCGAAATATGAAGAACAGTAATGAAAAAATATAAATGCAACAAAGAAAAAATCTTGTCCCAAATATTTATTATTAAATGATTAAAGAGATTATTAGGAGATTATTATTATATTTTATAGCTGACTGTAGATGAATTCCAGCAGTACTATATTAAGATGTAGTGTGGGCAGCAGAGTATGAAGCCAAACAGTGCCTCTCTGAACTGTACCAACGCATGTGTTAGGGATTGTTAGGGAAATTAAATATTTAAGGAATATTAGAATAGTTGCAAAAATAAATTCAGTTTCCAAAGGAATAGGACGAAGAAAACAGAAAGAAGCGTGTTGACAGAAGAATAATTGAAAAATGCAGTAATTATAGTAATTATAAATAGGAGAGATGTAAAACTAATGTATCAGTGAATAGTGTAGCCAGTTACCAACAAATAATGTGTACAGAAAAAAAAAAAAATATCAAGAATCAAGAATGTTAAATAAAATGATGAAATGTTATTAAATAAAAAAGGTACTAGTACTAGTCTAATGAAGTTACATTGAGAAGACCATCGTCAACCATTAACAATGAAATTAAGAAAAGGCATGTGAAAAAGGCAAGTTTATTTGACCTAAACTTCATTCAGGTAAACTAAACTTTTTTAGGAGGGGAAGCATATGTAGCGCAACAAAAATGATCGCATTTCTGTTACATAAAAGAAGATTCACAGATTGATAAATAAATTGATACTTAATCCCATAATAGAACAGAGACCCAATTATGACAATTATAGTCATAGACAAAATTAAATAAGAATGCAAGGTAGTGTTGAATAGAATAAACGAACCTGTAAATTAAATAATAGCTAATGATATATGTTTAATAAAAAAAAAAACAGAAAAATGAAACAATGACTTAATTTATGGTAATAACAGATAAGAATTTTGTGTTAAAAAAGTATCATATTATGACAAAAATGTTATGATAAAGTGTGTGTAATGTTATATCAAATATGTGTTGAGTTCATGAAAAATAATGAAACAAATAGTGTTATTCAATGACTGTCATAGAATGAAGTGTGAGGCAGTTAACCAATGTTCATAAGTTCGAATTTTGTTGTATGTGATCAAGAGATCAAGATAAATTTGTTATTAGATGTAGAAAAATAATTGTTTATACAAATGTTAATAATTAAGTTTTGATTGTATGTACGAATTTATATAAAAGGGACTATAGATGCCTAACAGACATAACCACAGGTAGATCAATTTACAATAAAAGGCCTAACAGCCAAAAATACTAAATAAACACTTATAACTTAAAGGTTAGATGCATCAATTAATAATAATTAATAAATGCACTATGAAGAGCTAGAAAGAAGAAAAAACATTAAGTTAATAATAATATTTAATAAAATTTATACAAATTATAATAATACTATAATGCCATAATATCGATTGGTAAAAAATAATATCGAAGGTGGATTAAATATAATAAAAAAGGAAAAAAACGGAATTTTATCAAAAAAACCAGTAGAAGATGTGTATAAAATAATAAACCAGCTATCGGTAAAATTACATTCCGATAGGACAGCAAATTAACTAAGAATAGACAAAAAAAATATATGAAAGAAACACTATATAGTCAAAACATGTGGAAGCGGAAATTAATATAGGTTGCTAGGGAAAAAATTAAGAAGAAAGTTGTTGATTTATAAAATAACAAGAATTGCTTTTGGTATAAACTGAACGTGATGATTTAAAAACCCCAAGAAGAATATATTGAATTGTAATATTCGAAATCAAGAGATACGATTATAAAAAAGATAAAACTCCAATGACAATACTTACATCTATCACTAACACAGATTAATAAAATAACGATACATTATGAAATAATAATCGAGAACAAATAACCGAATTCTACAAGAAGAAACTTGGACTGTCCCATGTCCGAAGGGAATTGATGAAATAGTAATCAAATATAAAGAGTTAACAGTAACACAACTCATAATATTCACAACACCAGAAATTATAACCTTGCAAATACACGGAACAACACTAACTGCTTCAGCCGAAGGAAGAACCTATTTGGATCCTGGCGGTGCAGAAGAAACATCAATCGTGCTGTAAAACAATTCAGAAGCTGTATTCCGAAGTGGACAGGACAAGGATTACTTTTATTAAACTGAAGAAAGAAAACTGTACTTCATAATTGACCAGAACAACGAATTTAGCGATCAACCGCCTACGTGATTTGCGTCGTTAGAGACTGGTAAAGTTATATTATATTAATCATACTAAATACACAACACATAATTTTTTTAAATCTTGCATTCTTATTATGTATTTTTAGTCTTCCCCACAGTTACAAGAACCTTCACACCCTGAAATAAATAAAATACGAATCAAATATAATATATAACCAAATATAAACAAAGGATTAAATAATCAACAATCGATACCTGAATCTATAGTCCCAACATATATTAATTAGAATATATCTGAGTTAATGTGAATTGAATACACAAATAAAGAACCTTTATATATTTGTCACACCTTGTTATTTGGAGTATGGTTTAGTGAACTGGAACAAAAGTAACTGAATAAGTAGAGAATAAATGGTTAATACAAACATCGAATAACCTATAAGTTTCGTTGAGCCGATACTACAGCGCTTATAGCGGAATTATCTGACACCAAAGAGGGAGCGTAAAAATATAAAATTAGACAGAACTCTCTTCAAGGCATAATAGGGTTGGATGAAATTGTAGAATAAATCTTAAGTTATTTAAGTTCTAGGCACACTAACACTGATAATTATTAAAGAGTTAAGTTAACATTAATTGAGTACATCCATCTATTCCACAACTCCAAATATTTCCGAGAATTTATACAATTAAAGTAATTCAACACAATCGACAAATACAACAGTGGGAATTTAGACCGTTCGTATCCGATTTATTACACTATCGATTATAACTAGAGTTGTCATTGTAACTGAACTGAGCTAGATAAAAGTAAAAAACCGGATGATCTGTAATCCGTTTGTTATTATAAACCAAATGTATTTCATTGCATTTATGCTAGAACGAGCAATAAAATAACTGAATTGTAAAGTAACAACCATTGTCAACAATTATTCCAACAAATAATTAATCAGTATTACTAATTAATGAGTTGCATTTTTATAGTAAACAAATAAACAGAAAATTAATGCATGATCTTCATTTAACTATTAAATCAATAATTGATTCATAAAATATCAGAATTAATTAGTAATATATTCAGAAGAATTCTTTTTATGGGACATTTCTCTTGAAAGCCCATATGGCGCCCAAGTAAAATTTAAAAGTGCTCACAAAAAGCTTTCACAACATAAATATACTGTTTGATCAAAAGCTTAACAGTTTATTAACCCCTGTGACCAACTGAACTTCCAGTACAACATCACAGGTACGTGAAGGTTTAATTTATATAAAATAACTTTGTCTAGACTATACACTGACACACACAGACGACACTATTCAACAGGAGAGTGAACTAACGTCAAGAGATCTACGCAACTGTTTACATTCAACAACGGATCTAAAACCAAATAATTACTCAAATATAAATAAACAAAAACAACAAGATTGAATTAAACTATTTATTAATTAAATAAATAACAAATAGTTGAAGGATTCATTTAACGAACGCAAGCGTTAAAATCAACAACCAGTAAAGGTTTTAAACGGTACGTAACAGCGATACGTTTTAATGTAAATTAGCATTGCTAATTGTATACTTTAACGACCATGGCGAGCGTATACGCCAGCTTCTTTTACGCAATAAACATTTTAAAGTTTACGGCTCACGTCTTTTATTCTTTCTTTCCCTTATTCTTATCTTTATTCGTCTGGCTTCAACATTAAATGTTCATAAATAAGAACGCAATAGAACTTAGCGACAAACTGAAATAATGTATCAGAACACTGAACAAGTATCTTACAGTGATACAAGTGTGTTTATTGAACAAGAACGTATTAAAAACCTCCCACATTGGAGTCATTAATTGTTAAAATGACATAGCTATACCATTTAACGCAAAATATGTTCCGCTAGCAACAAAAGCTATAACAAAGCAGAAAAGTCAGACTTTGTACAGGTATAGTATTTAGCATACGCAGTGTTCTTGCCCACCACTTGAGCAGCGGTCGGACCGAATTCAGTGAATGCAGCACGCGATACAGTATACATCCATATAGTATATACATCGATGCAGGGGTGCCCATTCCCCCCAAGGCCCAATGCGCAAATCCCCCCCAAAAGTCTCAGCACTCCCCTCAATTGAAAAGTTCCCCCACTAATAATGACCAAAGGGGTGCAAGCCGTTTCGGGGGGTCTGGGGAGTATAGAATACCCCCCCCCCAGTAAAAGGGGAAAATTTGAAAATTAAGACTTCAAAACTCGAGTTTTAGGTATATTTTAGACCTAGATCTCGGGGTTTTTCAATAAGCCTATACAAATGACTTTAGTTGAAAAAGTCATGAAAAACAAAACAAGATCCTACACTACAGTTACGATAATTGTTACACATGTTACGATAAAATTTACTACTAGTTGTACTGGTAGAGACATTTATGCCGCCAGTTCGTTAAAACAATCATAAAGATATGCAATTGCTTTCGTTTTTTACTAATAACTTAGTTTGTTGCACAAACACTAAAAATTTCCATCAATGTTGGATTTAAAATGTTATCTTGAAAAAATCCCCCCCCAAAAATTCTCAATGCGCAACTTGCGCTATGAACCCCTGCCTGTGGGCACCCCTGCATCGATGACTTCAACAGCAATATGCAATGCTTTTACGGCCGCATATAGCATTGTCTGCGGGACCTCAATGCGTGCTACCTGCGCGCCCTAGCATTGCATTTACGAACTACAGACGTAAACAAATGTCGATGTGTATTGAACAGTACGAGGTGTGCTTATGTTTGTTAATGTTTATAAATATTTATTGTGTTTAGATTTGTGATATTTGCCTTACACTGCTTTTGTTGATAAGTATAAATGTTACTTTAGCATTGGCCTTCAGTAAGTTACGTCGTGTTTTTATATACTTCCGAACAGATGTTTCAAAATTGATGTCCCGCTGCAGGGACAAATACACTTTAGTAACAGATGCGTGTATGTAAAAGTAATTTGTATAGGGATATTTTCTGAAGCATTATGGGTACAATAAATAATTATAAGTACTTACTTTTGCTTCAGAAAATGTCAAGTCAGAGTCAAAAGTTTCTTACTGATGAACAAATACTTCAGTAATGGAAAATGATATGTCCTAACCTAACTAACCTCCAAAAAAGGGGCTTCTAACCTCACAGAACCATCTAAAAGGCACAGATATGAGTCAGACCTATGGTAGACTAAAGATATGATGTGTATCATCATTTTCCAGAATGTGACGAAAACAAGAACAACTCAAGATACAAATTAGAGAGGTGTAAAGGAAAAACACGTGTGTTTTGTAAAAGTGTAAAGTGTATCTATGCTTCCTAAAGGCAGAAACTGTTCTAAAAAATGTCATTGCATCTAGCTTGTTCTTTTCTTAACAGTTTTATTTCATGTTGGTGAGAAATAAATTTTTTAAGGAAAATTTTTATCTTTTTGTCAAGCTCCTAAACTGGATTTGTCCCTCCATAAGGACATGTCAGAAAAAGGGGAAGGGGTGTTTTTGTTTTTTTTTATGCACTAAATGTCTTTAATTTTTCGATAATCAACTTTGTACATCTATTAAATTTTTTGGTCAAGTGCTAGTGAAAGGGTTAAGAAAGTACTAAAGTGAACAGTTACTTTTAAATGCTCAAAACAAGACGTTAACAATATAATGGTAAGATTGGTCATTGTAAATAGCAACAGTTCATCAGTTCAACCTGATTTTTCCAACTGTTTATAAATACATTTTTTATTTTAACGAACAGTTCGTTTTCGTTGTGCAAAAACAACATAAACGTCCACCACTAACCAGACGGTTCTGTCAGACAGCGCATGGGCGGAAAGCTATGTGTGAAGGACTGAACGGACGACTCCTGCACAAGATCATTTCTACCTGATGCCACGCTAAACTGACACACCTCATGATGCGATTTCATCAGCCCGTCAGTTCACACTTTTGGTGTTACCTTACATCATTTTGTCCCTACACGAGCATTTCGGTGTACCACATATGTGTGACTAGTGGTTGATTTTTAAAATTACAGGTACCGGAACGCTTCAATTCTCAAGTTTCACAGACACAAACATATTATATTTTATATTAGCTCGAGATCTTATTCACTAAGAAGTCCGTTTTCAATCGATTTTTTCCATTGCCTTATAAAATTTTTCAGGGTCTACGGGATTATTGTTTTTCCTACTTTACTTTTTTTGAAGCGGAACTCCGAAAAAGTTAAGTTTTGTACTGCTTTCAGGGCCATAGAATAATGGGGGCCTGGCACTTATTTTCTACTTTCAAATAAAAAATCTGTAACTTTCAGTTTTTCGTTGGCAAAACCTAGACCATCTTTGCGATTCTGGAAAAAGGATGAACGATAGTAGTTAAGATAAAGATTAGTGCTGCTGTTTGATTTTGACAAATGTTTAGTTTTGTATTACGGCTGATGAGAGGCACAATTTAAAAAGTAGTAGTCATTTTTGGTAATAATTAGATTTTCTTTTTATATATTTTTTTAGGTAATTTATTTTTGGATCCTAGAGGTTCCGGCGCGTTCCCTCTAAAATCAAGGCCTGGGTGTGACGCACAGAAATGATCGTGGATAGGCCGTTTAAAGAATCATTTTTGGATCCTAGAGGTTCCGGCGCGTTCCCTCTGAAATCAAACCCTGGGTGTGACACACAGAAATGATCGTGGATAGGCCGTTTAAAGAATCATTTTTATCAAAACTTCACGTTAGAGCAGTTTTAAATATATACACAGAATTACTATTCCCGCCACATGTAATTTAGAGACAACTCCTTATATTTAAGCCCACAACGAATACATTTTATTGCCTACCTCTCCAAAAAAAAGAAGCTGTGCGATTTGAAAATAATTCTATAGCCATCGGAATGGCTCCGCTCGGACAACACAACTCAGGTATAAAGGAAAATTAAAAGTAATCCGATTGTGTTTTATAGAAAAATCTTTTTAGATTCAAAGTAATTCATTCGTTTTTAGTCTTTGTAAGGTATGTACTACATTGTTATTTAGCTGTTAGTTTGTTTCTGTAAACAGTAAAAAACACCTGCCAATGATATCGCGTGCACCTTGGTCTCACGGTATTCTCGTTCTGTGTTGCTTTGGTTCTCAAAAATTTCAAAGTCAAAAACCAAGTCTAAATGCTGGTACCACAGACTGCCAGCCTAGCAAACCGTTAATGCGTACTTTTCCAAACTCGATTCAAAACAATAAACATACGTTATAATGGTTTTATTAAAACTATTTTATAAATTATTATTATTATTATTGTCGGAGGTTTACATGGTTCGGAGTCAATGTTATTAAAACCATTTTCTTCCGGGCTGTTTGGCCGTGATCCAATGCTGTTCATTTCAGCAGACGTTTCAGCAGGGTCTTCGCAGGCCGGGTCTTCAGTGCTACAAATGATCTAAAAAACACTAACACGGGTGTCAGGTTAGTGACCACAGTGTAGCACATTTTTAGCTCCATTTTTAACACTGAAGATGGCCGGCGAAGGCCCGGATCAAACGTCTGCTGCAATGAACAGCATTGGATCACGGCCAAACAGCCCGGAAGAATATAGTTTTAATATTATTATTATTATCATGAAAACATTGCACAAAATAAACAGTTGATAGTTTACTTAAAGTTAGACAGTTTACAAACAACCGCATTCTGTAATTGGCCACCCGAAATCTTAAAGGATACACAAATCTCAGCTTTTAATGCACTTTAAAGCCGATGTTTTTTAATACTATCGTACAGATATTACGGAGCGTTAAATCTATACTAGCGGATAGACAGGCTAACAAGGAGGATCAGTTTGATGCGAAATCTGTCGTAATTATTTTGATGATTTACTTCAAATAAGCTATTATTCCATCAGAAAGTAAAGAAAAGGATAGGTTTTAGTTCGTGTAAGCTAGATTTTTCCGTCAAGTGGTTGTAATTTTATAACTCTGCAAACCCAGGTGTTCATAGACTATGGACTTTTTTAAGTTTTTACAAAAGTAACACAAAAGTTACTGCTCAAAAGTAATACATTCAATGTGTGTATATTACTGATGGGTATAATATATGATTCGAGGAGGGATAACGTTCATTTATTTGATCTTAATAGTCAATAATATTTTATAATTTGAACAAAAATATATTTTTATTATTTACTACAATGGTTCGACAGTTTATTATACATACTATTGTCATCTTCAGAAATAGAATGCATTTTTAAATAGAAATTATTTAATACGACACGAAATACGGGAGTAAAATTAGGAAACTCGTGAAAACAATATAGAGCAACGATACGGACTTAATTAGTAAATTTAAATGTTCAGCTAAACCCTAAAACATAAAGCTTACTGCAAACTCAGTTCTTTGGGGGGCTTCTTAGACTGAACCACGTTGACACTAACAGAGTTTTGTAATTTGTACGTGATTAAATAGTCAAAGGCAGAACTAATCGTTAAGCTAGTGATTAATGATCCTCTGTAGTTCTTCAGACATCATTAATGAATGATATTTGATTCCGATAATGTTCCACGCCTTACTGTGTTGAATAAAAGAAAATTTTTACTAAACTCGACGCCAGTTGTGATAAAACTATAAATTTCTTTCTTACGTTATCTATAACGATAAGTAACTTTTACGCAATGAAGGAAACATGAAGTGACATTCCCCTTGTATCCCCGAACTTACACACGTTCCTGTGGATTATGATGGACTCTGGATAATTACTCAAGACGTTGTTGTAATTTATAAGATAGAATAAAATTTAAAATAAGACGCGGAGATAGAATTACTGGAGAACAATGAATGGTTTCGAATCAATTGATCAATCGGTTCAACAAACGTGATTCGAAAAAACCGATATTAATGTGATAGACGCCTGTTTTAATTAGGACATTGGAAGATATATCACAACATCAGCTGATGATATACCGTATGGTATTATGAAATTTAACTGAAGCTCTGTTGGACGTGTAAAGAATTTCAGTGTATTAGTTTTCAGAATTAGATAAAAGGAAATCTAAAACCAAAATATTTAAAACCATTGTTAGAAGTATCATGACTTACGGCTTAGAAGTTTGGACTACAAATAAGCACACAAGAACAAAATTAATGACAGCAGAGATGGACTTTTGGAGACGTTTGGTAAGAGTATCCAGACGTGAGAAAATTAGAAATGAAGTTATTAAGGACAGAATGAATGCGAAAAACGCAGTTGTTAATTTTATTCAAACAAAAAAATTACAATGGTATGGACACACAAAAAGAATGTCACAGGAATTATTGCCAAGGAGAGTTATGGACGGACCTCACCAAGAAGAAGGATAAGAGGAAGACCACCTATCACCTGGATAGAATAAATTCAGACTATATTGAGAGAAAGAGAAATTTAAGAAGATCTTTTGATGAACAAGCAGCAGTGGAAGATGAGAGTTCAATCAATTTTGTAATCTTTGGTTCCGAAAAATGTGTGAACATTTTACAGCCGGAATAATAATAATAATAAAATAAAAAGAAAATGATCTTTTTAGTTCATACTAAAAAGATCATTTTCTTTTTATTTTATTATTATTATTATTACTTGACTTACTAAAATTTGACTTACTAACTCATCATAAGTTTGTATTCGAATTTCAAGTGGCAAGCCTGTGCATAACCATTCTGGCTAACAAAATAATGTTCGTTTGATCGTTAACACCCGGACAATTATGTTGTCGCATACAGTTAGAAACGTATTACGTATTACATATAAATAATAACGTTGTTTCTTACTTGGAGTGGTTTTATCTTGAAGGTTATTTTTACCTACATGGTTATGGGTTTTCCTCAGCGTTAATATTCGCTGGAAATAATTTGTGATAACAGATATTCTAATTTCACTAGAATAATTATTAGTTCTGCCTTTGACTATTTAATCAGGTACAAATTTCAAAACTCTGTCATTGTCAGAGTGGTTCAGTCTAAGAAACCCAAAGAACTGAGTTTGCAGTAAGCTTTATGTTTTAAGATGTAGCTGAACATTAAATTTACTAATTACCTTCCGTATTGTTGTTCTATATTGTTTTCACGAGTTTCCTAATTTTACTCCCGTATTTCGTATCGTATTAAATAAATTCTATTTAAAAATGTATTATATTTCTGAAGATGACAGTAGCGTATAATAGGCCTAAATATACGAAGTTCTCTTAACCTGTACTTAAAACCTTCTGTATTTCTATCATTTCATGTAAGTCTGTATCTTGAAACTTGCGGCTCGTGTATCTGATAATAATTAACGGTTACCTAATGTCAAGCAGGATCTGAAACACTTGAAGTGAACAGGAAACTTCATCCGTTATCACAGTTATCTAGCACCCTATGACATTTGATCGCAGGCAGACAGCGTCTAAACAGGATATTATTACACGCTTCCTGCTGTCGTTGGTAAAGGCTAGGAAAGACTGTAATATTCCTAAAAATTAGATCGTTATTAGAGACATAAAATTGAATATCTGTTATCTAGTGGAAATTCAATAACAGCAAGTATGTGATACAACTGAATTCAGTACGACACGAGACGACACGGCCATGTTTCAAATATTTGCAGTAATCTATGTGATCACGGTTATGTGGAAACATTGCAATAATTGTTTACAATTGGGAAAATTGGACGAGTCGTTGTTTGGAGAAAGTCTCGACATAACTCCCAAGCTGCGTATTTGGAACCCGGCGGGGTACTGTATGCACGTTGAACGTAAGCCTGCTTTCGCCTTTTCTTAACTTACAAAAGCCAGCTAATGTTTTCCGTACGAGCTAAGTCGTTCTTCATTGATACAGTTTTGCATACCTCAAAATAGTGCAGTAACGTTCACTAAGATGCAGCAAGAATTGTGAAAGATTAAGAAATTATCATAAGTTTCGCTTTTTGGCAATAGAGAATTCTATTAAATAAAAATAAAAATATGTGATATTAGAAAATTGTAGGCTGTACAGCAGAATCTAATGCTAACAGTTCACATTTAGTATGTCATTTCTAAAGTTTCTAATGAAATCAGTGTTTATTTAGTACGATTATATCATACATACCTTCCGATTTTATTCAACATCTACTCGGAAGTTATTTTTAGAGAAGCTTTATATGAATGTGATGTGGGAATCTCTCTGAACACTGAAAGAATAAATAACATACGTTATGCGGATGATGCCGTCATACTCGCAGGTAGCTTAGAGGGGCTGCAACAACTAATGAATAGAGTGACAGAAAGCAGCTGTAGATATAGTCTAGACATCAGTGTTAATAAAACGAAGTTAATGATGGTATCTAAGAACGAATTCACAAACTGCAGCCTTAGTACAAGCCAAAGGCCAGTTGAACGTGTAAGCAAATTCACATATCTTGGCATTATAGCCAACGAACATTGGGACCACTCTCAAGAAATAAAGAGCAGAATTGAAAAGGCAAGAACAGTGTACACTAGAATGAGCAGTTTATTCAAATGTCACAATTTAACAATAAACATAAAGATGGGACTGTTACGCTGCTACGTATTCTCGGTCCTCTTCTACGTTGTAGCATCTTGGACTTTGACTGAAGTCCAATTGGAATCTTTCGAAATGTGGCTTTACCGTAGAGTACTGAGCATTTCATGGACAACACATATAACTAATGTTGAAGTTCTTAGAAAGATGAAGAAAGAAAGGGAAGTTATTAACACAGTGAAGATAAGAAAGCTTCAGTATCTGGGACATGTCATGAGAAATTAACAGAGATTTTACTTATTGCAGTCCATACTACAGAGAAAAGTATTTGGAAAGAGAGGAGTTGGGCGACCGAGAATCTCATGGCTGAAAATTTTAAGGACCTGGTTTGGCACGAGTACAACTGACTTATTCCGTGCAGCAGTGCAGAAAGTTAAAATAGTCTGTATGATGTCCAACATCCAAAACGGATAGGAACTATCAGAAGAAGATATCATACTGTGCGATATCACCATTCATAGTACAGTACAACCTCTTTTATACAAACCTCGTTAAACCGGATTCCTCTGTAATCCGGATTACAGATAATTAGGCCTATAGGGCATACATTTTTTGTATTTTGAAATTGCTGTTTAAAACAGAAGAGTCACTTTACAAGTACAATACTGAAAATACAGTAGTACAGTGTTTATTATACCCGAATTGTTGAATCACTTGATTACAACGAAGTCATAAAGGAGTTTGCAGTGCAAAAGCTAGACGAGTATTCTTTAACTAAGGTATATACATTAATTTTGTTATATTTCAATTATAATGAATTTTAGTTAGTATTTTAATTTTAAGTCATCACATGGGCATACATTTTTATTGTCTCACGATTCCTTGTATTGTCTCTAAAATTTTTATTGTAGCCGTTCGCCGCATCGTAAACGCGAAAAAGTTCTAGTTACTTGATAAACACAACAATGCAAACATTCCTAGTCGTCATTTGAAGGCAATCACCGTATCTTTAGAGTAGGTCTAGTGTGCGTGAATATGTTCAGAGTTAAAATAGGGAGGGGGCGGCACTCATAAATACTGCACAGGGCGGCAGAAGCTATTATTAAGGCCGGCCCTGGATTATTAGGGCAATTACTGTCGTTTGCATAAGAAAGGTGTAAGCTGAGAATAGAGACTCTTCACTTTTGGTATCGCTACAAAAATGACATCTGTAGATCAGAATTATCAGAAGATTACCTTCACATCTTTCAGAGCTACTGAAAAGAAGAAAGCACAGAGCACTCGGAGCCCTTTTATAAACTTCAATATGAGTAGTCCAACGACGAATTTGAGGAAGAAGAATTTAAAGAATTTGACGGGGATGAATCTGCTTAAACCACAATAAATACAAAATATTTAAAATAATTTTATTTACAGTTAATTACTTAAAGTTAGTTTAATTAAATAATCTACACTGTCTGCACATGAAAATTTACGTAGAATACGTCCATATTTAAGCGCCTGGCTCAAGTTATGATTAACTTTGAGAGACAGATAAGATTATAAGGTCAAATTTTGTATGAAATATCGCATTTACACATTCGCGCTCGTCACTAGCCGCACTCGCGAGTGACATTCGCATGTTCGTCCCCACAATGCGAATGCCCAATTTCACACTCGCGAATTCATTGTCGAGGCGAATGGACGACGTGGAGGTTGTGGCCGCAGCCGCCCTGCACTTGCTAAGTGTTGACAACTATCTTGAAATTATTCGTGAAAAAATTATAAAAAGACGTCGCCGTAGACGATGGTGGATGATAGCATGTCATCGCAACAGATCCATGTAAGTAGAAACTATTTTGTAAAACTATTCAACTACTAAATTTGCTTACTTAAATAAATAATTTGCGCAATGTGTATTGATTAATTCAACTAGTGCGAAACTATTAACCTACAATTTTTTTTTTACTTATTAAAAATTAATCTTTGTTTTTTTTTCAGACAAAGTATGGGAAACATGTTTCTAGAAATGCTCTGCTCTGGAGAATTCTCAAACTTTTGCAGAATGTCACCAATTAATTTTGATTACATACTGAGCAAAATTGAACCAATGATTGAAAAAAGAGAAACTAATTGGAGAATACCGATACCAGCCAAAGTCCGTCTAGCTGTAGCTTTAAGGAATTTTAGCTACTGGCGATAGCTACAGAAGTCTTCATTTTTTGTTAAAAATTTCAAGTTCGATTATATCAAAGATTGTCACAGAGGTATGTCAAGCAATTAACATCGTTTTGAAGGAAGAAATTAAGGGAAGTAAACAGTTACTTATAAAATGAGAACTTTATTCATTTTTTTTACAAGATTTTAACTTTTTAAATTTAATTTTCATTGGTTTGCACACCCATTTGTTCGTATTCGTATGCAGCACTTATCCACGCTGTCTGTAGAATGCTTTCATGTGATTGTTGTGATCGTGGCTGCACTTGTGTTGAGGAAGATGGTACACTGGAGATATTATGGAGTGGAGACTGTGATGGGGCATGTTGGATGATAGGAGGGGGTGTAGGAGAAGAAGAATAGGAGCTGAAAGGAGATAGCATGTGACTGCGAGGTGGTTTTTGCAAGAGAAGCCCATCAATGTCGTGCATTAGGAGATGTCTTTCGCGGATGGAATAATTCCTCAGTTTCTTTGCCAGTAGCTGTCCATACAGATCGCAATCGTCTGGTTCTTTTTTTTTCGTCTTTTTTGTTGAGCACACTGTTGAGTGTCGCAAACGTTTGTTGAATTTGATTCCTTGCGTCATCAATTTCAGACGCTAGCCGGCGTCGTTTTTCTCGCTGAGTAGGAGGTACAGCAAATTGTGTTGACCTAGCACTTGTTTCCTCATCAGCTAGCCTTGACTCTTCGTTATTAGTGACCCCACGCTCTTCTGTTTCATTCTGGTTGAAGGTCTGCTGCTCCTCAGGTTGAAGTGGTAATGCCTGGAATGATAAAATTAATTATTATTAGATATGGAAAACTGAATGTAGCTACCGTAATGTTAGTAAGATATTAGTTAGATAGACGCGCTCGTTGCGAACTCAACAGCGACTGTGTACACACTGAGTTCGCCTCGTGGCTACAAGTCTTTGACTCGTGCCCATAAAACCGCTCCCGGCGCGAGCGCTGCGAGCGACGAGGCGAATGACGAGTGAACCGACCACACATTCGCCTCGCTACTCGCCTCGCTCGCGATTCGCCTCGCCGTTCGTGCGAATGTGTACGGATTTACTAGTGAACGCTGTAAGCGGTGTGACCTTGACCGGAATGTTTCCACGACGCAACTTTTAGTTATTACTGTACTTATTAGTGTGACGTACAAGTCTGGGGTGTTCTCAGACACTTCAGGTCTAATGTTCATTGCAAAATTTTCGCGTTTAATTAGACGAGAATTCAGAGACATTTCAGTGGTACCTACACGTCACTTAGATTCAATCAGTAAAACTATTGTATGTGCAACTTTATTGATGTAATAAACAGTTCATTATAAGCAGAGCGATGCATATTATTTGTATGCGGTAATTAAAACCTTAAAGGATCTACAGTTAAGAAAAATAGTTGAGTAACTCAAAATTCATCTGGTCTCCTTAGCAGTTAAAGAGGTACAACTGCATTGTGTGAGGGGTCTTTTTAGTTTTGACGAGATAAAAAACCGGGTCTTTTTCAATATAACCCCGCATTCGTTAACTATGGCAAATTTGTTCATCTTTCATTGTCTATCTATACTCTATACACTGTCTACAGTCGGAAGATTATTACTGATTCTAAGCGACTTCCTCCAATACACAAAACGTCTGTTGATGGTACACATGATACAGTTAGTTCAACACTATCACTAATTGTTTCAAGCAGAGTTTCAGCGGTTCTGTCTGGTTCAGCATGAAGGAAACATTCTTTGTCTTCGCGGCAGATAACCGCCAAACACCACTGTTATGTATAGGCCTATACACGGAATACACGGTCGACTTCGAATTTCCTGCGAGAGAAGCTCGACTCATCTACTTCAACAGTTTTCCCCGGTCCTCCTATTACTACGGGATTACAGAGTAGAGATCTGGCGCAAACTTCACGCATGTAACCAGTCCGTAACAGTACCATATAGATATTCTATGACAATCGAACTCGTCAGCACAGAATTTGGTGGATGTATACTCCTTTGCCAAGGCGTAGGTAAAGAATGTAACAATATTAAATGGCAATTTCGATTTTTCTATCCAAGTACTGAGAAGAACTGAGCTTAAGAATTTGCATGCTATAAGGTAAAGTGCCCAAATACCGTCCACCTAAAAAAAATCTTCAATTCTAAAAATATGTTTAGAGTTAAAAATAATTAAAAAACTGATTTAAGCAACTCAACTCCATACCTACTAGTACTGCTAGTGTGATTCTACTAAATAAATCTTTCTTAACAAAAAAAAATATATAAATAAATAATCAAAACGCAAATTTTGATTTTTCAAAAAGGTGTCCTAATTCCGTCTCCCCTTTCCAGTTAATATCTACTCATTTATTTTTATGGGAAATTTGATTAAAACAGTGTTAAGATTTCTTATAATAAATTTATTGAGATGAAAACATGTTTATACATTTTTATACATAAGTTACATCTATTTACCCATCCAGACAAAAATCGCAAACAACGTTTTTGACTTTTGGTGAAGATGAACACATCTCGTGGCACCACTTGAAGAATTTCGAACACTTTACCCATTTCTCTCCTCCCTTGTCTTGGGAAAAACGCTTTCCACAAATAGGACATGACGCATCTTCATGGCTTGAACTATCCTCGTCATCGGTGGACACCAGTGGAACTTGTGTTTCATCCTCAGAGTCGCTTGAACTTGAGTCATATTTCTTTGTTTTCTTTTTGGGAGGTTTTGTCGATGATGTTCCAGACTGATCTTTATCTTCAATGGTGAGACGTTTCCTGGCCTTTGATTGGGATTGTTTCTTCTGACGCTCTTCTGCCATTTGTTTCTTTTCCATTGAGGCTTTTAGAGACGTCTTATGGGGAGTTCCTGTTACCAAGAATGAGGTCCCGGATCTAGAAGATGTGGAAGGCTGGATTACTGAAACTTCCTGGATATCTCTTGGACTGACCACTTGAGGTGGAGCTGGAGCATTCTGGTTGTCATCATTCCCTCCATTGTCAGGCACCTCTGGTCCTTCAAGTTGTCTAGCTATGAAGTCATGCTCTTGAAAGACATCAGGATCAAACGGATGAATTCCTAAATCCATTGACGGCAGTTTCAAGAGTAGCAGCACGAAGGTACGCTTCACAGAACAAACTGGATACTTGTAGTTTCCTCACAATTCTGTTTGGGTTAGAGGCCAACCATTGCTCTATAGCCTTTGCTATCGAGTTTTCAAAGGAAACATAAGTGCTACATCCAAAGGCTGTAGCTTGTCTGTTGAGTGAGGAGGAAGGCAAACTATAGATACTCCTGCCTCTCTTGCCCGGTCAAGAAGCTCTAGATTTCTAGTGTGGGAATAGTGACCATCAAGGATGAGCACTACTGGCTTTTCTTTTGAGGGCTTGACAGTGGAAATGAAATGCTCAAACCACCTGAAAAACAATGGACAGTGACCCAACCTGAATCCGAGCATCCCCCTATCGACCCTGGAGGAGCTCCGTCAAGCAGTTCTTCCTGCCACCTTTTCTGTGGAAATATTAGTAGAGGGGGAATATACTGGCCTGGAGCCGACATACAGGTTATCACTGTGGTTGTAGCCCCACGTTCAGCAGATGAAAGTTTGTGAACTTGCTTTTTCCCCTTGCACGTAACTACTCTGGTAGCCTTGTGCTGTACCACAGTTATCCCTGTTTCATCTACATTGAATATTTTTGAGGGGTCAAAGTTTATTTTTTCAAGTTCAGTCTTCAGGATAGAAAAATACTTTTCAACATTTTCTTTTGTGAATCCTTTGGCTCTGGCCATTGACAGGTTCTGTGGTCGTCTAAGGGAAAGTTGTGGGTGGCGTTTAAAAAATAATCTAACCCACTTTTTGGCAGCAGCCTTTGCTTCACTCGAGAAAGGATTAGGTACTTGGTTTTTAATAGCCAACTGGTAAGCCAATCGTCTCAGGTCAGACATAGTCAGTTCATAGTAATGCTGCTCCATATCCAAACAGTTTTCAACAAGACTTTCCTCGAGCTCAGCGGAAAAAACTGGTTTCCTTCCAAATTTGACCTCACACATTCCTCAGGTGTGAGGTCAGATATGATGAAGTCTTTCAAGGTAGCCATTGGAACACCATAAGCCTTTGCAGCTACTTTATACCCCATTTCCTTGTCTCTCACAGCAGTGATAGCTTTCACCTTGGCATCAGGATACCATGTTTTGCGGGGCGGCATCTGAAAAAAATGTAGGCCTTGTTAGTAGGCCTGGTATTTATTTACTAACTTACCTTTACCATTTATTAAATAGGTTATAGCTTTTACCTTTTATTGCGTTTATTTAAAGTAGCCTAATGTCATTTTTAAAGTTGTTATTTTCTGCATAGAACTTTAAGTTTAATATATACATTTTATTAATTAGCATTAATTTTCTTTTCAAGAATAAGGCATAGAAGTGTTAAACACATTATAAAAAGGTCAACAAGTGATCATACATCAATCGAAATTAGTCTAAGTGGTCAGGAAAAAATAAAATATATCACATGAAAAATGCATTATGAGGGTCCTAAATCCGTCCCCGGAGAATCTCGAAGGGGACGGATTTAGGACTCCAGTAATAACAAAAATGGCGACTGCTCCTGACCAAACGACTACAGCTACACGGCTGTGACAACTGGAACGCAATATTCAAGTAGTAATCTATAATTATCAATCGCTAAATGATGAAAAACTTACCGTGAGGCGTCAATATAACTGTTTAAAGTTGATTCCACACTGTAGCAAGCTTTCACAAAAACTATTTTTGAGAAATTTAAGCGTAAATGAACGGAACAAAGGAACTGTGTCACTGCCAGTAGTCAACTGAATGGTTCTGAAGAGTTTCCTACGCTGTTGCAAGGTTGCAGCACTGTCCATGGAAGTTAAAGAGGGGGACGAATTTAGTGCAGGGACCGGATTTCGGGCACTTTACCTTAGGGTTGTGCCGAGTTGATGTTTGTCCGCATCTGATGCGTTCGCATTAGTTGACACTGCGCATCAGTTGAAATAATCAGATGCAGAACATTAGGTTGTTGTTTGGCTGATTCGTTGCTACAGAGTGTTGACTAATGTCTAAACGCACACTATTTTTCGTACAGCTGATGCATACATACCTAATGTTTAAACTCCTCTATATTGGCACAGTCTAATAAGGATGCATAAACACTTCTAGCGAAAAATTTACTTTCATGCTACATCTAATTTCCGTTGCTTGATTATTTTAAATATTAAAAAATATAATGAAAGGTTATAGAGTAAAACAAAATTTAATATTCAAAAGGATTTAATAAATTTATTTATGAATCGGTATTTACTAATTACAACATTTGTTTACAAAAATATATTGATTTAAGTGTTTTCTTTTAAAAACATAACCTGTCGAACTTTATTTGTTTTTAATCGCGTCCTCCTGTCATTGATCAAAAGTCCTGCTTTCGAGAATACCTTCTCGCAAGGAACTGACGTTGCTACCATTGGGAAATAGTATTTAACAATTTTGGCAAGATAGGGATAGTGGTGACTATTTTCTTGCCACCATTTTAGTGCGTCATCTTTTCTTTTTATAACAGTTTCTTGTGTATATCTGCAATATTTTACAATATGATTAGTAACGGCAGCCTCTGATGAAGCCTTCTAAAGGTGAAAGCCGATTTAGGCTGTAAGGTAAATCTTTACGATTTTACTTATAAAAAACCTAGTGTTCAGAGTCGTCAAACAATAGTGAT
Source organism: Magicicada septendecula (assembly GCA_034769895.1). Taxonomy (NCBI): domain Eukaryota; kingdom Metazoa; phylum Arthropoda; class Insecta; order Hemiptera; family Cicadidae; genus Magicicada; species Magicicada septendecula. The sequence continues at coordinate 92,073,318 of CM068368.1, forward strand.
ATTTAGTGAAAAGTACATTGTAGTGGCTTGTGACAACTCTCATCAGTTAAGCTCATTAGCTGTCGGCCAGGCAGGCTCATCTGCTGTTGGTAACTAATGCGAGACATTCTGCTGTTCTGTTGCTAGCTAATGCGAGACATTAAACATTAGTGGTTTCTCCGCATCAGTTGTGCAGCGCATCAGTTGCGTCGAGTAAGCTGATGCGAAACAGCTGATGCCGTTGTTTCGGGCCATCCTACTTTACCTTATATCATGTCAAATATCACTTACTCGACCGTTAAAGGTTTTCTGAGAACTACTTAACGTGAGGCAGAGGTGACAATAACGCAGTCTGCTGGTTGTTGTATAGTCAGTTTCATGAAAGATGAACACTGATGAATAGTTTGTGAGGTTATATCGAAAAAGAGCCCAAAAACCTATTTGAAGGAAACAGTGTATGATGAACAGCTGAACAGCCTATTAGGCCTACTAGTAAGACGGATCTTTTTCCATCGCTGCTTTTTTTTTTTATTAAAAAGCGACTTTTCGGCTACACAACAAGTCGGTAGCCGTCTTCAGGTAAAAAAATAACTAAAAAAATAAAAAATGAGAGACAAACAATATTCTGTCCCACAACCGACAGAGAGTGAAAACACAAACGTATATAGGCTACATAATATATGCGTAGCAAACAAACGTATATAGGCTACATAATATATGCGTAGCACACAAACGTATATAGGCTACATAATATATGCGTAGCAAACAAACGTATATAGGCTACATAATATATGCGTAGCAAACAAACGTATATAGGCTACATAATATATGCGTAGCAAACAAACGTATATAGGCTACATAATATATGCGTAGCAAACAAACGTATATAGGCTACATAATATATGCGTAGCACACAAACGTATATAGGCTACATAATATATGCGTAGCAAACAAAAGTATATAGGCTACATAATATATGCGTAGCAAACAAACGTATATAGGCTACATAATATATGCGTAGCAAACAAACGTATATAGGCTACATAATATATGCGTAGCAAACAAACGTATATAGGCTACATAATATATGCGTAGCAAACAAACGTATATAGGCTACATAATATATGCGTAGCAAACAAACGTATATAGGCTACATAATATATGCGTAGCACACAAACGTATATAGGCTACATAATATATGCGTAGCAAACAAACGTATATAGGCTACATAATATATGCGTAGCAAACAAACGTATATAGGCTACATAATATATGCGTAGCAAACAAACGTATATAGGCTACATAATATATGCGTAGCAAACAAACGTATATAGGCTACATAATATATGCGTAGCAAACAAACGTATATAGGCTACATAATATATGCGTAGCAAACAAACGTATATAGGCTACATAATATATGCGTAGCAAACAAACGTATATAGGCTACATAATATATGCGTAGCAAACAAACGTATATAGGCTACATAATATATGCGTAGCAAACAAACGTATATAGGCTACATAATATATGCGTAGCAAACAAACGTATATAGGCTACATAATATATGCGTAGCAAACAAACGTATATAGGCTACATAATATATGCGTAGCAAACAAACGTATATAGGCTACATAATATATGCGTAGCAAACAAACGTATATAGGCTACATAATATATGCGTAGCACACAAACGTATATAGGCTACATAATATATGCGTAGCAAACAAACGTATATAGGCTACATAATATATGCGTAGCAAACAAAAGTATATAGGCTACATAATATATGCGTAGCAAACAAAAGTATATAGGCTACATAATATATGCGTAGCACACAAAAGTATATAGGCTACATAATATATGCGTAGCAAACAAACGTAAATAAATAAAACTTACCAGCCGTGAAACCTATGTCTCCATACCAGTGCCGGATTTAAGCATAGGCTACATAGGCTGCAGCCTAGGGGCCCGCACCATCAACAAAAAAGAAAAAAAGATCACTTCCGAAGTTTCCAAGGGAAAGAATATGCGTGTATAGACAAAATCTGTCATTTGTCATGGTGCGTCTTCGTCACCTACAAATTTTCAACGTGCCATGATTTATCCCTTGGCATTTCCTGTGTACAGCCATGAGTACCCTACTTGGCAACTTGGTGACAGAAGTTCTCCCTTTACGATTCGTAGTTTACAGAACGGTTTAAATCACTCATACGAGGTCTGACACAAAAATAACGAGACTGATGCTGTAATTTTTTTTATTTACCTGATATGTACAATTACTGGTGGTCGCCTTCAAAGTAGGACCCCATTGAGTCCACACACTTCTGCATACATTCCTTCCACTGCTCAAAACATTTCTGCATATCGCTTTCTGTCAGGCTCCGCAGGAGCTCCGCCGTTTTTGCCTGTACCTCTTCCACCGTTGAAAAATGGGCCCCTTTTAGCGCCGACTTGATTTTGGGGAATAGGAAAAAATCGCACGGTGCTAAATCGGAGGAATATGGAGGATGTTCAAGGACTCTGATATTTTTACTGGCCAAAAATTGTTTGAATGATAACGCATTGTGGGCAGGCGCATTGTCCTGGTGCAAGATCCACCCATTCTTCCACAATTCAGGGCGCTTCTTTCTAACATGTTCACGCAATTTTTCCAAAACTTGCAAAACTTGTTTATAATATTGTTGGTTAACTGTTTGACCACTGGGTACCCATTATGCCATAACGATGCCCTGGATATCGAAGAAAACGATAAGCATTGCCTTGAACTTCGAACGACTCATGCGTGCTATTTTTGCTCTCGGAGAAGATGGTGTTTTCCAATGCATTGATTGCCGCATTGGTCTTGAAACTTATTAAAAATAGGCTTCGGACAACCACGTCAGAAGATAGGCTGAACTTTTTATCTCTTATGAGCGTAGAGAGTGATATTTCGAAACAGTTATCTTATGAAGATGTCATAAGTAAATTTGTTAATATTAAGTGTATGCGAGTACTAATAAATCAAACCAAATCCTAATGAAAGTAGTACACTACAATCTTTTAATAATGCAACAAAATTATAATTAACTTACACATTTGTACGATCCTCAGCCATTTGTCACGATTTGCGAGTGACCTTGGGGTGGTTCACGTGAGTTTGCGCGTTTGTGTTGTGTTCAGCGTATGTGTGGTGACTTATAGATTTCACGGTTGGTAAGTTTTATTTATTTATTTTTTGTATTACCTTTTTGAAGTGACCAAAAACAAAAATAAGTTACTCTGTTCGATTTGTAAACGGGTTTTCAGCACTGAACAAGATGGGAGATCATATTACAGAATAGACAGGGCCGAGACGGAGCAGTCTATCACATCTTTCAATATTACCTATAAAATTCACATTTTTATTATAAATAGTGTTCATTTCTTTCTTTTCAGGATCATCATCGTCATCTTCATAACACGGCATAGGCAAGATGCTGCATGTTCCGTCTTCAAAAATCCTCCAGCCATCTCTTCCTGGGTTTACCCACACACCTGTGTCTTACAGGTTTGTATTTCCAGACTAGTTTGGTCATTCTGGAATCTGACATTCTTTCTAAGTGTTCATTCCACCGTTGTTTGTAATCTTGTAATTTTTCATTCAAGTTAAAAATTCGTAATTCTTCTCTTTTGGCCTCATTCTTTGTAAGGTCAAGTTTAGAACTCCTCTTAAGAACGCCTCTTGTTTCTTGGTTGTTGTCCATAGGACAGTACAGGGACTGCCATAACTTTATAAAACTTTAATTTTGTATCTCGACGTACCTTGTTTCTAAAAATACGGTTCATTGACCCACAGATCGTCTGGAATTTACCTAACTTAATATCATATCATAATTCCTATCATAGCCAGTATCATTTCCCAAATAATTAAAGTGGCTCACCTGTTCTACAATTCGGTCACTAGTCATTATTTTTGTTCTTATTGGCTCCTTACCTCGGAATGCCATTACCTTTGTTCTTATAGCGGAGATTTTCATATTGTACTCTATTATTTGAAAATCTGATGAAGCTTAAAAACAGATTTTTGCAGATCAGATTCTGTATTTTGAAGTACAAGCAAGTCGTCAGCAAACAACAGCACATTCAAATGTCTGTCTCGTGATAAGTTAATACCAGGGTCCACTAGATGTTTCCATTTCCTTACCAGTTCGTCAATATAAATTTTAAAAAGAGTAGGTGATATACTATATCCTTGTCCAACACGTTGATTGACAGATATTTGTTGAGATATCCTACAATTATTTTTGATAGCTATTCTTGTTCCATTATATAGGCCTAGTAGGCCCTAGAGTTTTTATAAGTTGTCGAGGGTATCCTTTTCAGAATCATAGTTACTTTACTAAACAGCGTTAATTGTTCATTTCAACTTCAAGTAGAAACTATTTTGATCGTAGTTGGTGTTGGAGCGTTGAAAAGGGAGCAGCGTGCGGTTTCGAGGATATGTAGGTATGTGAAGAGGAGGAAGTGTTCTGATTTTTACAAATTTCAAAACTGGTCACCTTAGCCTAAACATCTGGTTTGTACGAAAGCCAAGTGCGATGATATCAGTCGATATCCCGATTATAGCGTCCAGTCTAGGAAACCAAATGATGACAAATAACGTGAAAGAGTATTAAACTAGTTACGTCAGTATATAAAGAGTTACGTCAGCATGACAGCAACGCTGTGATCAGTGGCGTAACAGCCGGCCAGCAGAACCCGCAATGCGGGAGGGCCTGCGGACTGAGCGAGGGGGGGCGCAAACATTTCTCTTAATTATTTAAGAATGAGTGTAAACCATTGAACTTAAGTAAAACTAAATTTCCCCGTATATGTATTTAACATCAAGAACAAGTACGTTTGTTTGTTTTTTACTGTTATTTTACCAGTACGTAATGATGTACTCTGACAGTAGGCTATATATTATTTGGATAACTGCACAGTGGAGCGGTGATTCCAGTTGAGAATGCAGAGGCAACCCGCCCAGGCCTGCATCGTTATTGGTTATGGGCTACGAAAGGAAACTAATAAATGGGCCGCAGTACTTGATGGGTAACTTCAAATTTTGTATTTTGTGGCCACAAAGAGAATCTAGGCCAGCTAAATACCGGAAACGTTTTGGCAATTACCGACCTTCAAGTAAACACGATCCATTATTGCAAGTTAAAATCGGAATAGAAAGTTTGTCCGGAGAGTAGGGAGAAGTATTTAAGTCCCAAATTTAAAAACGAACTCATTCAGCTTTTATCTATAAAAGTTGAAAATACGTATTATTTTGAAACAGACTGAATCTGCTAAGTTTTCCACTGCAATAATGGATACTAGACAAGATATTGACAGAAATAATCAACTGATTCAAACAATCAGATGTTTCTCGATTTCTGAAGATGAAGCAGGAAGGATCACCAACTTAAAAATTAATGGAAGCTTTATAGGATTTATAGAAACAAGCGATGAAACTGGCCTAGGTTTAGAACAGTCTTGAGGAGAACGTATTCTGTTTACGTTATATAGTCCTAATGTTAGCTGCTGCCAAATCTATAAGGAGCGGTATTAAGTGGGCGTCCTCAAAGGATTCCTTACAAAGGCAAAGGGGCACCCGCGGGGGCGGTAGGAAAAAAGAGTTACGCCATCGGATGGAATGCATTCGATTGATTATCAGATCGAGAAGGCATAATTAATTTTACAAAACATTAAATTTTTATAATTTTTATGAAGGGGTGAGTAAAGAAGTGATGGGGCCGTAAGTGGGGGGAGAGAGGAGCTCTAGCGGGGCAGGCATGTGGTAGTCTGAATCTATACTACTATTATAAAGAGGTAAAGTTTGTTTGTTTCATTGCCCGAGATAACCTCAGAAATTGCTGATCCGTTTTAAAAAATTCTTTCACCACCCCGTGTTCCCTGAAGTTTGAGAATGGTTTTAGACATTAATTTTTAACCGATAGTTTTAACAGTTTTCAAAAACAGAGCCTTTTAAGTTTGGTTCCGTGTCATGAAGTTTCTTTTATAATTTGTTCGGCATGTGACAAACTTTTGTTTTACATATGGTGTCAGCGAGTGAAATTTATAGCTAGTTTAATTAATTTAGTTCCTATTTTAATTTTAGTTTTTGTGTCAATATAATCCTCCTTTTCGTTTCCGAGATATTGGCGGTTTTGTAAGAAATTTGATTGGTTGGCACGTGCAGCAGAACTCACGTATAAACCGTTTTTCTCAAAACGATTCTTCTTAACTAAGTATTAAGGATCAGGATTTCTTATTAGGACAGTACTTAACTAAATTTTTAAGTTTTTACTAACTAATTATTCTTTTAATTTTAAATAGTTTTGTTATTTTTAATTGTTTTTATGTTTTTTAATTTGTATATTACATTTTGTTTTTAATTCTCTATACTACTAAGTAAAATTAATAAGTTACGTTTATTTTAGTGTGTGTGGGGGGTGCGCGTGTGTGTGCGAGAGAGGAGGGCGAGCGCGCGTTTTGCTAAATGTTTGTACGTATGCTAAAACTATAATATCAATACATCAAATAAATATTATCCTCAAAATAATTATTTCTACCGGAACTTGAAAATCGATTTTTTTTTTTGGACGAACTCAATAATGTTTTTATAAACACTGTTTGGTGAGGCGAGGTAAAAATTAAGAAATCTTAGTACGCATTTCTGAAAAATATTTTATTGTGCGTATTTTTCATTTCGCCTGATGTTAAAGAAGTAAAAATTACTATTTCCTTTATTATCTGAAAAGGTAGGAAAAAGAGTTCCTAACTTACGATAAACTGAAACATTAATAGTCCAGCGGTCACGTGCTGTACCCTATTTAATAGACTTTCGCGCTCACTTATTTCGCCATCACGCTACTGATATTTTCACTACACTGCATTAGCACAGTAAAATATATTTATTGCCTACAGAAATTTAGAATATCTGCCTACGTTTGGATATCACTTATTTTGTACATAAATTTAACATAAAATTTATCGTATTAACACATTCTAATAAGAGAAACATATTCTCACATTACCTCTTTATCGCTGATAACACACAGTACTATCATTAGGCTATCACAGGTATCATTAGAGCGGTAAAATGTTCGGATGCCTTCGTTAGAATTCGTACCACAATTAGCTAAGTTCCCCACTATGCCAGACTTACGGCTCCATCACTATCTTCGCTCAGCCCGTAGAAACTAGTCACTAAAAACATGCACAGAGCGCGTTGCCAAAGGCAGTCGCTAGGGCGCGCGCTCGTTGATCTACGTACGTAAATATTTCGTAACGTAATACATAAGAACGTAAATACTTCGCGCGCTAAAATTACGAACAAAGAGAAAAGTGTAAAGTACTTGTCGTAGAGGTGTCCCTCGTTGGATAACAGTTATTTCGGAATTAGTGGAAGCTACCATGGTAGTAGTATTTAAGAGGAATGTTTGGCCTCACTTAAACAGAAGATATCCACAGGAACAACAGAAACACCTGAGTAGAGTTAGTAGAAAACCAACGGACTACACCCTAGCATTATTATTAAAAGCTCTATTCGCATAGTATTTATTAAAATAAAATAAATAAATAAGTTATATACATTTTTTTATAGAACACTACTCTGTTCAATGCGTAATAACGAATAGACCTATTTTGTTTCCAGATAGACCATGGATCGGAAGCCTCAGATTCGTTGGAGTCATTAAAAAGCGCAAACCAACTCCAAGGGAGAAATCGCGACTGTACGTAAATCGTACAAAGGTCCAAAAGATGGTTCCAATTTGCGGGCCCTTCTACAAAGAAAAGAACAGTTCGTGGTGGTACTACGAAAATCCGAACATGAAGTTGTTCCGCGGAGACAGAATGGTTTTGTATTTTAAAATAATTTGTACGAACGTTACGAGAAGGAAAAAAGTGACGGCACGCGTTGAAATACCTCTTGGCCCCCCTCCAAAAATCACCATGTCGGAATCCATAGAAGACTCCAATGAAGCTGAGAGTTTGAGCGATAAGCCAGACTTTAATATTTTTAAATTCATTTAACCTAAAGGCACGTAAAGTAAATTCTTTTTTATTATTTGAACAGTAACAGAACACGTAAAATACTTTTAGTTGTAAAATACGTAAGTATGTAGCCTACGAAGTCGACGGAAATAAAATAAAAGTTTATGGCAATCTTTAAGACTGTAGTACGATTTTCAGTATTTGCGATGTGCGTATTACAAAACCGGACGACAGAAATTTAACGGTGGCTTAGAGATGATGCGCAGTGTACAAACACCTCGTCGCGAGGCTAACAAAGTTTTCTCATTTATTTCGCACACGCGCACAACAGTCTTGTCCAGTGTTTCATAGTGTGAACATCGGCTGCAACAAGACTGGCCAGAACAATGGAAGCATGTGTGGGACAGAGAGGTAGATAATATGGAAGTGACACAATGAACTGTTATAGCGTCATCTCCCCTCTCTTCTCACTAGATAACTTGGATATACTTGTAAGTAAGCGGGGGTAATACTTGCAGCTTGGGTCGGCGCAGCTTACTGTTCAGAAACGACTACTAGCCTTGTGTTTACTAACGGTCTTTCCTGAACGGTAAGCTGCGCCGACCCAAGTTGCAAGTATTACCCCCGCTTAAAAAGTAGTCTAGAGAAGACAGTACGCGATAACAGTGTCTCACTAACGCGTATAGGCAGGACGATGTAAATTGAACTCTAGGGTCTCGATGCGCAGTAGACAAGGACCTCGTTACGAGGCTAACAAAATTTTCATCCACTTTGCACATGCGCAGAACAGTTTTGTGCAGTGTTTCATAGGGTAAACATCGGCTGCAAGAAGACTGGCGAGAACAACGGAATCATGTGTGTGACAGTGAGGGAAATAATATGGAAGTGAGACAGTGAACGTTATAGCGTTGTCTCACATAAGTTATCTAGAGAAAAGAGAGGGGCGAGGTCGCCATAACGTTCACTGTCTCACTTCCATATTATTTCCCTCTCTGTCACACACATGCTTCCGTTGTTCTCACAGTCTTGTTGCAGCCGATGTTCACGCTATGAAACACTGTACAAGACTGTTTTGCGCATGTGCGAAATAAATGAAAATCTTGTTAGCCTCGCAACGAGGTGTTTGTCTACTGTGCATCGAGACCTGATGTTCAATTTACATCGTCCTGCCTCCAACTTAGGTATACTTAAAAGTGTGGGTAATTCATGCATTGGATCGGCGCGGGTTTCTGTTCAGGAATGGCTGGCCTAAACTGTCCCATTACAACAAAATTTGCACGCTTATGATGTGCTTGCCAGAAATCAATTTACATTTAACTTTATCTATTATGTTACTTAAAATCATCGGTGTGGCTTAGTATGTGTAACATAGAGCTACATGTACTCATTACTTTGAAAACACTCATTTGCAGTTTTTGATATATTTATTATTTGCATTATGTTTTTAAGTTACGTAGGCTAACCTATATTTATTTTAAAATTATAAATTCAAGAACATTTTGAATTATTCATATTTAATTAATTTTATATTATTAATAATAATAAATAAAACTTTTCTTACAAGAATATATTTTTTTGTATTTTTTGAATAGGTCACGGTTTTGGTAGTATAAACAAACTATCATCATCATAGTTTTGATGATGATAGTTTATACTGTCGAAACAGTGTTATATATTTAAAAAAATACAAAAAATTATATTTTTGTAAGAAAAGTTTTATTTATTAGTAATATAATAAAAAATACGTATATACAGAGTGGTGCAGGGAAACGGGAAAATTTGAAGTTGATGTTGGCAGCCCTGTAGATGTAGCAGAAGCGAAACTGTCTGTCTAGCAGTAACGGACATTTAGTTACCATGGAGCAGTGGAGCGGTGCAGAGCGTGCGGTCGCCGTAAGGGCGTTTTACCGACATGGTGACAGTTTGACGGCTGCACAACGAGAGTTTCGGCGCCACTATCAGATCCCGCCCCGCGGTCAAGTTCCTTCGTTACACGCAATCGAAACGTGGGTTCGTAATTTTGAAAAGACTGGTTCAGCTTTGAAGAAAAAGCCTAGTGGGGGGAAACCCTGCTCAGCTTCACCAGCGTCCATTACACAGTAAGTACCAAAGTTATCGTATGGTGTGCAGTGTCGTGTCATGGGGTGATAGGCCCTTACTTTTTTGAAGATGAACGAGGCACTGCTGTCACTATGACGTCTGAACGTTATGTCAACATACTAGAGACATTTTTGGCTCCAAGACTCCATACTTTTCCAAATCTTGACATTCAGCACACCTGGTTTCAACAGGATGGAGCCACCTCACAGAATGCCAGACAGTCTATGGCAGCAGTGAAACGTTTGTTTGGGGATCGCATAATTTCAAGGAATGCTAACATCGCTTGGCTGCCCCGATCTTCAGACCTTTCAGTCTGTGACTTCTTTTTATGGGGACATCTGAAGAGCATCGTGTACCAGATTAGACCAAGAACCCTTGCTCAGCTGAAGACACAGGTTGAAGAGGAAATCGCCAAAATTCCAGGTGACACATTGCGCCGCGCTATGCAAAACCTACAGAAACGACTTACTGAATGTGTACGGCAAAATGGGCAGCATTAGTGATGCCTAATGTAATTTCCAGTCTTATAAAACATGAGCCTCAGATAAAGTTTTGTAAAGTTCTTTCATTTTTTTCTAATTATTTCAAATTTTCCCGTTTCCCTGCGCCACCCTGTAAAAGAGTAATTGAGCAAATATGAATATATTTAATTATATACAAAAATGTGTAGTACATTTAAAAAATAATATTGGCGTTATTTAACTACATAAACGATTCTACAGTACTTAGAATCTTAGTTCGAAAAAAGTTTTCAGTCGCTGTCAGGCAATTTCTCTATTCCAGAGAGATCATCTTCCCCTTCAGCGAAATCATCGGAACTGTCTGAAATGTCTTCTTCAAGATGAATTATGAAGCGATCTAATGTTTCATCCACAATAATTTCCTTTTCCGGATATTTTTTTTCAATTCTTTCCATGCGTGTATAGATCTTTTTTCCCAATCGTCAGCAGTTACTGTTGACATTTTTTCTTCACAGAAGTTTGTAACATAGTTTAAATTAAAAACGTTACATTTTTTTTCAGCAACATCTTGATTAATTTCTCACCACATCATATCTACAGGATTTAGTTCAGGTTGGTAAAGGGGAAGCGTTAAAACTAAATGTCGTTTGGTTTGCAGAATTTGATCTATTAAATATGTTGTAAATTTTGGTTTGTACGTTTTGAAACTTTCATAAAGTTCTGATTTAACCATATCAGGAGGGAACGTAATGCGTGTCGATATTAGCCAGTCTTGCAATTCGTAGAATTAGACGTAGGTGTTTTTTTCTAACTGTACGTTATGATAACGGGTATAACTTATAATGTTTGACTAACACACTGTTTGCGGGCAAATTTGGAACCAATGTTTCTTCAACCCAACGTCTGTAGTTGTCAGCGTTCATGGTATCGTAGCAATTTTCTATATTTTGGTTAGTCTTAAAAATCAGCAGTGCGTTTGGAACAAACCCGTATTGACTGCCGGCATGAACAGTAATGAATCTTTGTCCTTTCGCAACTGGAACCGCATATCCACCAGGTTTAATCTTATCATTACACGTGCACGGAAATGTGTGGCTACTATGAATATAGTCTTACGTAATATGGTACGTTCTAAAAGTATCTCGGGTATCCCAGCAGAGCCCAGCTGTAATGAGTGTGTGCGTACATATTGCTGCTACTTTGAGATGAAAGACAATTACGTGACACTTATCGTGCGTCAACAATTAAGGCTATTCCAGACCGTACCGGCCGGCGCACTGTGTTCAAGGCCAGACAGTTTGCACGGTTTCCAACGGATTCTAGAGAGCCTGTAATACGCAGTTTGCTTGACACGTCATCCAGAAAGTGACCAATTATTCTAGCATCTCAGCGGGGTATACATGCAAGCATCCAGCGGCGGACAGTTTAGTTTACTTCGGGCGATTACTCAGTGCGTTTCAAGTGGCTATTAGTGAAAAGTGATTATTGTTTACGCGATACGAGAGTTCATTTTGTAACGGCCACTTAGGCCGTTACGCAAAATTTAATAACTAGACTACTTGGCCTAGCGGAAGCGAAAAGTGTGCTGGAGCCCAGAGTGACAGGACTTGAAATAAAATACTCTTGTAACCAGTAACAATTTTTTATTAGTGCCATTTTTTTTTTAACAACATAAATTTAAGTTACTACAAATATTTAGTTACAAGTCTTTTAAGCAGTTAGATTCTAATATAATTTTCTTTAAGAACATCAATTAAGTTATCATAAAATATTTAAGTACAATTTTATTTGAAACAGCTGGAGTTCTTGTACCATTTTTTTTTAAGAGCATTAACAAGATGTTCAATCCGAATACAAGGGGGTCAGTCTATTGAGTTGTTGTTGACTGAAGTTTAATAATTAGAACGCTCCCATCTGTACTTTTGCTGAAGAGATCAAATGGTACCATGTTGACCTATGTACCATGAGTGCTGCAGGTGATTCTCATTCCGCTGCAGGTGAGTCCAGCGAGTCTCATTCCGGGCAGATGTCCTTCGGTGTTCTGTAGCAGGAGTATTTCTGGGCCTAACGGCTTCGGGGAGTATTCTGGTGCACTGCTCTGCGGATGGTGACAGATGTTGATGTTACCACCGCCGCTTCCCCTTTCTACCGGCTGGTACGGGGACCCTATAACATTTTTTATTTGTCGATTGGCCGTCAGAAAATACACCCACCCCTACACTCTCTCGCCTCGGAACACACACACTACACTCATTGTCACAATTTCTATCAACATTCTATCTGCTCTTATTAATTTAGCACGGTTCATTTTATCCAGTTATAGTCATTACTTTTGATTAAATTTACAATTTGATTAAATTAAATATACAATGTCACCACGTGTTTCCAGACCGGAAGTAACGTGTAAGTCAATTTTACAATACAAAGATTTTACAATGAAATAGACTTTAGAGATGTCCAGGCTACACACACATAGACAAACATAACCCATCATTAAATGAACACAGAATAATATAGTTGAGTCTCACCTGAAAACGCTTTACTGGATTACGAAGTCATATTGAAAGATCTACGAAGCTTAACCCTGGGCCGTCAGACCATCGAACACTCTATTGGAAGGTTGGCGAAGAAATGAGAGTGATGCCTGAATTCTTCGGTCCCACTATGCTACATAAAATCGACTTGTTTCGATCTGCCTATCATAACCTTTGGTAAGCTGTTCACTAACCGTGTAATGAACAGCTGATACGATTGATCAGGCCTGCTCGATTGCGTTGCCGTGGCTCAGACACGGCCTTAATAATCGAGTGAGCTGTGGCGCACAGCTGCTATGTGCGTGGGCGGCACTGATCGTTCAAATCACGCCAGAAAAATTCAAACTCCGGTACAATTTTTTCCCTTCAGCAGCACACTCTGTCAGCCAGAGGAATCTGTTATAGCCTCTGAGTCGAAGAAAAATTTTACTTCTCTCAAACACATAATATAAAAAAATGAGTGTATGAATAATTACTATTACTAAAGTACGTAAATTTAATTAATAAACTTGTGTTAGTGGTTATAATCACTAACAGAATTAACACTGTTGCTCACCAGTACAGAAAAATTATTCCGATTAGCTCTTTAAAGCTTCACAGTTCATCATCAGATCGGAAAATAAGCTGATCAGATTTTCCGATCTGATAATGAACTGTGAAGCTTGAAAGAGTTAATCGGAAGAATTTTTCTGTTCAGGTGAGCAACAGTGTTAATTCTGTTAGTGATTATAACCACTAACAGAACTTTATTAATTAAATTTACGTATTTTAGTAACAGTAATTATTCATACACTCATTTTTTTATATTATGTGTTTGAGAGAAGTAAAATTTTTCTTCGACTCAGAGGCTATAACTGATTCCTCTGGCTGACAGAGTGTGCTGCTGAAGAGAAAACATTGTGCCGGAGTTTGATCGGAACATGAGCTGATCAGATTTTCCGATCTGATAATGAACTGTGAAGCTTAAAAGCGCCGATCGGAATAATTTTTCTGTAGTAGTGTGCAACAGTGTTAATTCTGTTTAAAATACGTAAGTTTTTTAAATCAACAAAATACAGAAGATTTTACTTAGTGAAAAAATAAGTCTCCTTTCTGTTATTGCTAATAATATTGGCCTTGATGTTTAATAAAACGTTTTAGGTTTCGCATTAAACTTATTCACAGTCCTTGTAGTTTATGAAAATGTCAAATAAGAATGCTTCATAATTTAATTAATCACCAAACTTGATAAGAAAGCAATAACTGTTATAGAAATCGACGGTACGTTGAGTGTAACTTAAGCGCACAACATTAAGGAGGATGGTAAGTAATTAGCGTTATTGGTGATGCTCAAAGTGGACGTGTTCGAAATAATAGGTATCGTCACAAAGTCGGATTTGGATAGGTGTTTGCAAATTAAATGAAAATTAAATTTAATCGCCTTCACTTCAATGTTGCACTCGAGCTTATTACTGTAGTTATTTATCTGTAACAGAGAAAGGTTTCTCACTGGTCCCCTGTTGCGTATACGACAATAATCTAATGGCGACACAGATAAAATTTAACAGAACAACTAGGCAATAATGCCGAGCGTGCTGCTGGTTGCAGAACAGCTTGCTTTGTAATAAACATACTGTAAGTAGCACAGAACATTCTGCAAGTCATAAAATAGAGAATGTGTGCATGGTGGTTAGTTGGACATGTTTGGTTAGTTGGACAGTACAGTCTGTCCAAGTTATAATCTTGTAGTTCCACTGCTAAGGTGGGTTGGTTGTAGTGGACTGTCTTCCTGTAGTAGAGGAAGGCGTTTACGGCTGACGGCTGATACTGTCAAAACATTTTTCGTGAGATGTGGTGTGAAGTTAAAATCATCTCCGAAATCACATTAACAAAAATTACTATATATAACCTATCAACTATCAGCCACTCTGTAGGTTATAACACAATATAATTCGCTTTTTCAAAATTTAATAAGTTGGTGACCAGTATAATATAGGCTTTAATTTGTTATTATACTCTGTATTACATATCTGCATAACACACGAGAATAAATGTAACATCAGTATGAATTTTTTTCATTTACTAAAAACATCTTCGTCTCTTTAGAATAGAGACATTCTGAACGTCGCTGTTTTGGTTCGTTTCGTACTTGTATGGCAATCGGCACATGCGCAGAATGAAGTATTCAGCACCAACAAGTGGCTTCGTACTCGTGTACTCGTAATACTCCTAATATTCGTAGCACTCGTTTACTTGTTGTTACTTGTGTACTTGTTTGGGGCTAGGTGGCCACCAGATGCGGAGTGAAGCGGAGCGGAGCGTAGTTGAGCGCAGTGGATTTGAGCTGAGTAACTTAGGGGGCGGAAATAGAGAGCGGAGTGTAGTTGAGTTGTTTTTATAACCTCGGCGATGTCAGACGTGCTAAATTTCAAACTGCGGTGAATGTCACACTATTTTTGATGATTTGACCGCTCATCAATTTAAAAATTATTTCAGAATGTTACGCGACCAGTTT
Organism: Magicicada septendecula; assembly: GCA_034769895.1. Classification (NCBI taxonomy): domain Eukaryota; kingdom Metazoa; phylum Arthropoda; class Insecta; order Hemiptera; family Cicadidae; genus Magicicada; species Magicicada septendecula. Next base: position 92,088,873 of record CM068368.1, read on the forward strand.
AACGAACTTCTCGATATTATTCATAGTGATATAACAGCATGTAATACTAATTTTCGGAAAGCGATAGGACCAAAAGAGAAGTTAGCAATTTGTTTATGGTAATTTTTATTTATATATTAATTACAACAATTGAAATTTACATAAATCAATTACTAAGTTACAAAAATTGTTGAACAAAAATCATTGTCCTATAGTTGTCAGTGGAAAGGTGGTGTGGTGGGGGAAGCGGAGTCAGCTTCCAAACGGACCTCGGCCGAGGCAAAGCTGAGCGGAGTTGACCCGAGCGACGTCGCTTCACTCCACTCCACTCAGCTCCGGTTTCGGTGGCCGCCCGCTCGTTAGTTGCGTAGGGAGGTCCCGCGACTCGGAACCGCGAGGCTGCGAGTAATCGGAACGGATATTTCGGCTATCAGTTATCGTTGAATCAGAACAGGTATTTCAACTTTTCAGTCACTGTTATATCCGTTCCACAAAAATATCGTTCCAAAATACCTGTTATATGTATATCGGCCCACCTGTAGCTTCAACTGTCTTGACATCAGAGTGTGCTGCAAACGAATTAATATCCGCTTGATAAGAACACATTCAATAACAGAACATATCGGTTAATGGCTGCAATAACATGTTTGGTAATTGACGCTAACGGCCGCCGACCGTTGTTATCAATACAGTTACTATAATTTAGTTAAATTTACAGGCTGGATCAATACAAGAGAATGTACGTTTCACTTTCTTAAATATTGAGTTAAGTATGTAGTTAAATGTTATCATAACGAACAAAATAATGAGTAAAAAATTTATATTAAAAAAGATATAGCCTTGCTTACGATTAACACGCGACGGTTATGCACAAGGAAATACTGTTGTGTTCACTGTTGGGATTTTCTGTTGCGACCGGTACCGTTCCAGTCGGCTGTTACCACGAGCCTCTTAACATTATCACCTTCGTACCGGATATACAGCTTCGGGTTGGCTTCGAAGTTGTCGTTAAAGGTAAATCAATGGCGGTTTGTGAAAAACTAATTTATACAGTAGAGCTTGTCGTCGTCGAACCGCGGCTAGGCCGGTACAGATAACAGAAGATTCTTCTGGTTATTTGAATTAATAGCCCCTGCAATCCCCACTGTCATCCCAAGTACTCATTTCCACTGAACTCGACATGGAAGCTGCAAAAACAGGGATTTATTTTATGACGAGAATTGGGGATTGATGATTCGGCTTGCCATGGTTACGGAAGAAGACATTATAGCATGTAACCAACGACTTAAATAAGAAATATCAAAGCTAACAAAGGAACAAACAAATGAAGAAGAAGAATTTTGTAACAATATAAAAGTTAAAATTGAAATACGAAACCGTGCACCACAAACGGAAACATGAGCGAATATTTATACGAATTCTGCTGCAATCTAGTTGTAGAATTGTGACTTAAACGTACTTTTCCCCAGCTCGATGACGAATTATTACGCCTGTCGGTAATAATTGGAAGATTCGCAAGCCGAACGACTCTCAACAGGAAAGTGTTAAACTGTTTTTTTGTTTCTTTCTAATTTTCTAAACTGTTCGACACATTAGCCCAAACTGCTGTTACTCAGTTTTAAATACTTGTTGTGAATTATTATTATTATTATTATTATTATTATTATTATTATTATTATTATTTTATGTTATGTCAGTTCATGTTTACGGGCAATGTTAGTTACGCACCAAGAAGAAATTTAGATTAAATGTTTGACAAACTTTTTTTCAATACGTTGATTTACTCTTTTGGTATCCCAACTTTGTCTTGCTTACTTGCCAAACTACTACCTGTCATGCTCCGGACGAGGCCTTTCAGTGTCTCCACCATTATCAAGTCCTGAACCACGACCAAGTGGTAAGTAAACGCGTCGTGGTTTAGGACATGATAATGATGGAGACACTGAAAGGTTGCAGTTTGGCAAGTAAGCAAGACAAAGTAGGGATACCAGAAGAGTAAATCAACGTATTTAAAATAAGTTTGTTAAATATTTAATTGTAATTTCTTCTTGACACATAACTAACAGTAACACGTATAACATTAACTAACATAATATAAAATAATAATAATAATAATAATAATAATAATAATTCACAACAAGTATTTAAAACTGAGTAACAGCAGTTTGGCCTAATATGTCGAACAGTTTAGAAAGAAACAAAACAGTTTAACTCTTTCCTATTGGGAGTCTTTCGGGTTTCGAATCTTTCAATTATTACCGATAGACGTAAATATTTGTCATCGAACTGGTGAAAAGTACGTTTAAGTCACAATTCTTCAAGTAGGTCGCAGCGGAATTTGTATAAATATTCGCTTATGTTTCGTTTGTGGTACACGGTTTTGTATCTCAATTTTAACTTTTATATTGTTACAAAATTATTATTCTGCTTTTATTCGTTCCTTTGTTAGCTCTGATATTTTTTATTTAAGTAGTTGGGCGTTACAATGTCTTTTCCCGTAACCCTGGCAAGCGGAATCATCAATCGCCAGTTCTCGCCATAAAATAAATCCCCGTTTTTGCAGCTTCCATGATGTCGAGTTCAGTGGGAATGAGTACTTGGGATGACTGAAGCGTAGCGTCGTCCACGCTGCCTGGAATTCTTAATCTATTTCGGTGATACAAAAAGGGGGCATTATTATTATTATATTATTATTATTATTATTGTTGTTGTTGTGGTTGTTGATGTTTTTGTTGTTTGTTGTTGTTGCTGCTGCTGCTGCTGCCGTCGTTGTTTGTTGTTGTTGTTGTTGTTGCTGCTGCTGCTGCCGTTGTTGTTGCTGCTGCTGCTGCTGCTGCTGCTGCTGCTGCTGCTGCTGTTGTTGTTGTTGTTGTTGTTGTTGTTGTTGTTGTTGTTGTTGGCACACAGTAAGCTAGAGCACATACGATGGCTCAGCGGCAGGAAAGATTCGTGACTGCTATGACCGCTAAGCTCATAAAGCAGTTAGATGAGTGGACTGATCGCAAACATGGCGATATTCATTACTTCATCTACTTCATAACGTAATTTCTAACTGGTCACGGTCTCTTCCGGACTCACCTATATGCGATGGGGAAATTAGACAGATTAGACTGCATTTTCTGCAAACAGAAACTAGGTGTGCACCACACGTCTTTCACCTGTGACAGATGGAAAGAGGCGAGACAAACCCTGGAAAATGTAGAGGGGCAGATCTCACCCGAAAATATCATCGGACTAATACTGCATAGCGAACACTACTGGGATTAGGTAGCAGCCTACACAGAGAAGCTACTAAGGCAAAAGAAAGAAGCAGAAAATGATCTTGCTAGGGCATCTGACAGAATAGCAGAAAACAGTAACGTGGACCCGCTGAAGGTTTAAAACAAATGAACGTGCACAGGACGAAGAACAAATGGCACCACCTTGAAGTATTGCGAAAGCTTAGACCCGAGATGGATCCGTGCCGTGGGCAATAGGGTTTGTGGTTTTGGTGGGTGTGAGTGCCATACACCGGTAGGAGGGAGTGGGAACTTCCACCTGGGAACATTAGTTGTCCACAGTTCCCCTCATAACAAACAAAATTATTATTATCATTAATATTTTACTGTTAATACGTTTCATTAATCTAAATAATTCGAGTATACTATTGCAAAATAGTGTACTTTAAAAATAAGTCAAACGGTTTTATTCAAATAATTGTTAAATTAATTAATTGATTATAACAATTGTATTAATTTAATTTAGTAATTAATTAAAGTATAAATTATTATTAATTTCAGTAATTTTTAAAGTATTTAAAATAATAACGTAGCATTTTAATATCGTTAAATATCAATTTTTAAATTTACGTGTTCCAGAAGAGAAACAACACCAGTTTACGAGTATACGTTTCTGCGGGAAACTAAACGAGCCGTTGGGCGATGGCGACTGCAGGTATGACGGGTATATGGTTTACAACGAATCGGGCCAACGTTACACGTACATGGGTCGAACTTTCCCGCTGAAACCAAAAGACGTACTGAATTTCAGGCTGGAATACGAAAGTCGCCGGAACATCTCGCGACGGGTGTTCACTTCTAACTTCAATAAAGAATATTACTTAGAGGATGTGGGAGTGGAGAGGATGTGGGAGGACGTGGATTCTGATACGTCAGAAGCGTCAAACAGTTCGTCAGCGAGTCTGGACGACGACGATTACTAGGAACGAATCGTCACTTTCTGAAACCAGGAGAAACGGACGATGTTTACGATTCAATAACCCTCCTTAACACTCCTCTCTGCGGACCTCCAGAGTAGCAAACTATAGTTTGTTATTACAGAATTAACGTTATAGAAGTAAAACTGAATTTTATACATGTTTTTTGAAATATGTTTTATAACTTCTTGCAAGTAGCCAGAGTAATATTCTGTTCCCAAAATCCACCCAGACAAACTCAAAAGGCGCGTTTTGATCTCACCATACTAAACCCTATAACTTCGTGAATAAGTACAGTACTTGTATAGTGTGCACTTTGTGTGTATGTGTACTTATTGCATATGCAATGTATCATTCTGTAATCCAGTTGCTTATAACATATGTAATACTATGAAAAAGTCGAAGCGATTTGTTGTATCCAATAATGAAAGTCATTAATCACATTTAGGCGTAATTTTATTGTCAATATTAAGACGCCGTTTAATAATTCGGTAGCCTGAGGTTATGTATTTAGTAGTTTCAGCTTCAACCTCGTGCAGTGGCCAGTCGCTAAATACAGGACGCAGCTCCACCACTTTCAAATCCGTCCCTACATCTTGCGAGTCTGGCGGAAAACACCCGACGTCTTCGATCACTACGAAGTGACTCGCGCTTATCAGCACAGCTAGTCGATCCTTAAGTAGATAATGAAATAACTAGAAACAAGTTTTTTCTGAGGATCCTGTGATCTTTTCTATCTGAGAATTATCTTCGTAAACCAAGTTGTTTTATTAGTTTACTATTCGGGCTGTTTATTGTTCAGTGCATTCACAGAACTAGAAATTACCTGCTCACCCATGGCCGGCTCTGGTGGAAGGCCGGAACATTAAACGTGGCAACGTTGCGTCTGAGGCCGTATAAGCATATTATAATAAAATAGCTAAAGTGAACATGTTATATTGTGATTTAATTTCATAGCATTACTAAAATCATGAGTAGGTCTATTTATAACTAAATCTAAATTATTGGTTTGTGCGCACTTAGTACTATACGTTTAACTTGAAGAAATTAGTGAATTAATGTTAGGCCTAATAAGTTAATTTTGTTCGAATCATTGAATTCGTGTCATATGAATAAGTAATTATATTTCTTAAATAATATAACCGTATTTTACATAATAAACTTTTAAGTTGCAAAAAGTGAAGAATTATAAAAATGCTGTTAAACGGCAATTAAAAATAAAGCGATTTGATTATTGAAATACATAAATTAAGAGATCGTCTAGTCGACCTCAAAATCTCAGCTGGTTCCAGTGTTGGCACGTTTAATGTTCTGGCCATGGCTCACCACATACTGTGAACAGTGAGAAGTTAAGGTTTATTAATGTCCTTGTTATGTATTTGATTCAACAAAAAACAATCTTTCATAGTCCAGATAGCTCTTATCGCCAACAATATTGTCACAAATTTATTGTGCAGTCACTGAAAGCTTATACAGACTACAGTAAATACTAAAATGTACCAGAAAATAGATCCCTAACATTTCAAAATTAACTCCAACTGAAATAATCCATTTAAACCTTAATTCACATTAATGATTACAACTAAGATACAGTATTAACAATTATTATTAATAATATACAATAATTAACACAATATTTGGCAGTTAGTACAATTTTCAACATAAAATCAACACTTTCGCATTCAACTAAATCTGGTATAGCCTACTCGTTGGAAATGAAACGAAATTATTACGATAATTATTAACAATTTATAGTAATAAACAATCATGAATACTTTTACATTACATGAATATTTTTAAATCTAGCTATACTCTTTACAAATAAAATACAAACACAAATTAAATTTCTTCTGTTAATAATAGCATCTCGTATGGTTATTAACGATACGCAGGATGATAAAGGTATTCAACTTTAGCTTTGGCTATTAACTAGCCAAGATTTCGAATGTTTGAGAAAAATTGTTTTGTTTTTTATTTTTATGTAGGTAGGTAAACGATTGTAGAATCTAGGATACAAAACATGGATAAACTTGTTATACCCTTCCTTTGTAGCTAAAGTTATCAAAAGAGTTTCATTTTCGCAACTTAGTTGTCGAACGTTCTTTTTCCCATAATCTCCAATCTTATTCAAATATATTTAAAGGTACATTTCCTATAAGACATCCTATAAAAATGTCTTAAAGGTAAGTAATTAATTTTATGAAACAAAGGAAATGAGTTATAACTTACATTTTTTCCTAGCAGAATATAATGTTTTTCTAAGGCTAATATGTAAAGGATCCAAACGTGATACGTACGTCCCGCCCCAACAACCAATTCCGTACGCTAATTTTTTTGAATGAACTAAAGCGAAATAAATATTTTTAACAATATTTTGAGACACACGTTGCTTAAGATATAAAATATTCTCAAAAAGCCAGCTACTTTTCCTCTTATATTGTTTATGTCAGTTTTCCATGTGATTTGACAAATCCACCGTAACACCTAAATATTTGTAAGCATCCACGTGTTCTAATTTTGTACAACTACAAACTGTTACTATATAACATTGGTCAGTTTGAAATTTTTTTAGGAACTGAGAAATACTTTTGCCCTTTTAAATAGAAAAAAACAATTTTTTTTTTTTTTGAGCATTTGTATTCTGTATTCAGTGATTCATTCAAAAATTAGACAGAACCTCTTCCCCTCAGTACGCCAGAGAAGTAATTACTATTAAATTGCTACGAAAATCACTTAAATCAATTTTCATATATTTGGAAAACTTCCGGCAGACCGGTAAACCTTCCTAGGGAGTTAGAACCTCTTCCCCTTAGTACGCCAAAGAAGTAATTACTATTAAATTGCTACGAAAATCACTTAAATATTTTAACATTGAAAATGTTTATAAGGACGTGTCGCACATTTGCGGTCGATCGCTGGTGCGTTATCGAATATGGGAACCGGTGAGTTTCCATAGAAACTACTTCTTTGTTGTCAATAACGTAGTACACATATAAAACTTCGCTTATGAATGCGACTACATTTAACTTATAATCTGTACATTGGTAAATGAAGAATGAATTCATTGATTGGTGAATGAACATAAATATATATATTTTTTAGATTTATTGAAGCATTTTCAATGCCCTTCTCTGTGCATTGCATTTGTACCTGTAAATTTTTTTCATGTATCTGGGAAACTTCCGGCAGACCGATAAACCTTCCTAGGGAGTCAGAACCTCTTCCCCTCAGTACGCCGCAGAGAGATGGTTATTATTTAATTGGTACGAAAATACTATGTCGCCTTTATTACCTTTCATAATAACAAAAACACATCAAATTTATTTTATTCTTGGATTTTGTTGTCAACGACATGTCCGTTGACTAACTAAATATAAGTACACTCTTAAACAATTGAAAATGTACAAACACACAGAAACACATAAAAACGACATCCTAAACGAACAGACACAATTCAAATCACTCATATTATTCGAACATATCACACCCCACACACACAACAACATCGATCCTTCAAAAGACGGCGCCGTCGCCAAGAACAAGACGGAGAGCGCTCCCAGGGGCAGCCTCTGACGAAGCTTATAATAAGCGAAAACTGCTTCGGTTCAGGCTATAAGGTAAAGCTTTTACATTTTTACCAATAAATAAGTTTGTGTTCCGAGTCGGTAGTGATATGTTTATATTTAGTTCATTTGTTCTGTTGATATTGTGATGGTACATCTCATCACATATGTATAACATATATTATCACGATAAGATATAAATAACAAGTACTAGCACAAGCCATGAAAGGGAAAAAACTTATTAAAAAGTATGTAACTAACATTAAATTATCAATTCCAACATCCAACAAAAGTAACCAAAGAAGATTATATTAATATTATATAAGAAACAGTAGTTATAAAAGGAAATTCAGAAAAGAACAAACAGAAATAACTAACTGTTAAACATGTAGGCCCAAGGAATTGAGCCAGACCCAAGCAACATTGAAATAGTTAGATAAACACTACTAAATTAAATAAAACTAAAAACAAAAGCTTGGTTTTGATAAAATATAAAGATGTTAATGGAGGGAGATGTATAAACCATCCATTGCTATCATAATATAGATAATGAACATAATTTTAAAGTGTTTAGTAAGCCACTAAGCTGACATGACTTCAGTATTATTGTTATTGTCAGAAAAATAGGTGTAGATATTTAAATTAATGATATTGTATGTAAAGTAGGAATACTCAGAATTATATTTAGTAGTAAGAATAACAATATTAGAAGATATTAGATCTGTAAGACATACAACAAAAATGTCAAACAAGATTAGGTCAATGCCTCAAAACACAAAAGTATAAACCTGCCAAAACAGTAGATAAGAGGCCAAAATGGGGCGAGATTAGTATCAAAACTATTTAATTTTAATGAACAATAAAATGGTACTAATTAAAAATAAATTTAAGTCAAAATAAATGAAACGTAATCTGAGGTGACAAAATTAAAAACGCCAATTTTCAAAAATAACTTAGTCACGTGACGTGGGGTCAAGGCTCAAGACCAATCAAAAACACCAAAAAGCTAGGTCACCAAGGAGATTTAAATATTTTTAGAGAGACAGTTGATTGTTAGATATAAAACTGAAAACTTCAACAGCATATTGCTGGCAGAAAAAAAATTAATATTAAAAGAGTGAAAACTTACTCCAGGAGAGGCGATTCCGATAAAAGTAATACCGAAAAGATCGACAACACACCAGAACCAAGAAAAACCAACACACTAACGAGAATCTGAGAAAATAGATACCCAACTCAAAAGCGTCCATTCCGTATAACCTATACGAAGGCATCGGTGAGAAATTTTGGTTAATTCCAGCAGAATACTACATAACATCACAACACAATTTCCACTAAAAAACATAGCTGTTCCAGATAAAGGAGGCTATATACAAACTATTACTATAAACTACTATAACTAAGACTTTATTTAAAACACTTTAATTGGAATTTAAAAAACATATTATTCTGAGGTGAGAACTCGATAGTCCGCCATGTTGTGTTACTGAAAGCACTATTGCAAACTGAAAGCGAACAATTTTGGAAAACATTATTATATACATTTTGTTAGTCGATAAGAAGTAAATATATTTTGTAATGCATTGTATTTTTAAGTAGAAGCATATTTCCTATCTTTCCTAGCAACTCCAAGTACCCATTACCTGAGAAACATAAAATATATATATTGTGAATTTTGTTGTTGTTACGGACTAGTTGTTACGGCGGATGAACTCATCCAATTGTAAATCCTCGACTAATGAAACGGTAATTTGACCAATGTTTCAAAGAAATTACGAATAAAAGATATAATTTGTCAATCATACCAGTCCTATTTTATTACAATAAAGTAATTATAAAGACTATTAATTACAGGAACCAGCAGAGAAAATTTGAAGTGGGCGCAAGGACATCCAGACACGAAAGTAGATCCAGTGGGCTGCTTACACGATCTATTTGACCATTACTGAACAAATATTATTCACGCGCCGATTTCAAACGGACGGTAACACACTAAATTCTCGTTCCTATAAAATCGTTGCCAATCATCGAATACTGAACGACAACATAGTAAACGATAACAAAATAACTAATATAATTAATAGTCACAACACAAGGACATTTACGAACCGATTAACGAGTACAACCAAGTTTTGAAGGGTAACTTAGTTTGTTATCCGCAGTTCATAAAACACACCCGTAACAAATCAGTTTGTTATAATATATTTGCAAGTTTATTATCCTAAGAGCCCAAATACACTTATTAGATTAAAGACAAGTGTTTGATTAGCTTTGACATTTACTGTTTACTGTGTGTTACACCAAACGGCAAGTTTGTATACAATAAGTGCGTCTAATACATATTTCGCCGTAAGCACAGAGAAGACGAGATGTAACTGTATGCGTGTAACAGTCCGCTTTAGATGATAAACAATATTAAGCCTACCCGTTTAACACGATGTTGCGTACACGTGTGTTCGTTGTGTTACTGTTCACATTGAAGTCAACGCTCTCACAAAGTGAAGTTGCTGAAAATCTGCCTCTGCCGTCAGTCAAAACAATTTTTGGTTTAAGGGTAGATGTTCCAGGTATTTATGACGTAAATTAAGATTTACACTATAGGTACTGAAACTGATTCGAAGTTAAATTGTACATTCAGACTTTGCCTTTACATCGGCGAGACGTTGTTTTGGATCATTTATTAAGGCTTACACTGTCTCTTAATAAGGTTTAACAATGGCGCTCGGTGCAATGCGTATGTAAATTGTTTCGTCTTATTTACAATGTTTAATAAGTATGTATCAGGTAAGAGAGGTATTCCGGTGCAGTGGGAACAAATTCGTGAAGAAGCAGTTGTTTCTGCTTTCAAAGGAAACCAGCTTTTTCTGTTATATACATTTTCTGACTGTTCTTGAACGGATCTTAAAAATATTTTTAAAATAAAACTGACCTTTTTCAGACAGACACGATTTCCCCTCAGCAAGAAAATCGTAAAATAAAGATTGTCAACATTTTGAGAGCACTTTCCCCGTGGGTCTGTCTGATTATTTTTCTGTAGTTAGTTTGTCGTTTTTTTTATTGAAAGTCATAATGAAGTACTTTATATAGAATGCTATGCAGTTCTAATGAAATCGTCTATACATTTTTATTTTCTGACTTGTAGTTAACCATTAATTGGATAAACTGGACGTAGTTTGTCAGTGATTTTATACTTTGTCTGGTATTTAATAGTTGATAGCAGACGTAAATGTACAAAAGCGTGATATTCTTTCTTTTGCGAATCGTCCCAAGCCATCGTGCAAAGTCCAGCTTTGGTTAGTCTACCTTTATACCTTTACTTCAGCTTATTTGAGACAGACGTTAGTTACCTTCACATCGGTAGGATGTTGTTTTACGACGCCTTTTGTCTTGCAACGGCGCTCAGTTTAAAATGTATGCCAATCATTCTCCACAGCCGTCTCGTCATGATAGCAAAAATATCACGAAGTAATATTTTGCATCTGAAGTAATCTTTAAAATGAGACTTGACTTTGAGAGACTTGACATGAAAAATGCCTTGTCAAGGATTATTCAATTCGCTTTTCTTAACCTGTGTTGCTTGTCCACTGAGGCAATATTTCTTATTAATATCAGCGGCATTGTCGAAGCTGTGCATGGTTGGGATTATCATAAAGTTTTTCGTTATCAAAATGTGGGATTTCTGCATCTGAATATTGCAAAATAAAAATTAAAGTTCCGTCTTATTCTAAATTAAGGGTAGAGTAATGCAACATTGATGTGTATTAACTCAGAACCAATTATTTTGGCGACAATGATAATTAAACTGACCTACTTAAAAAACATATTAGACTACATTCTGTGTACATTGGATTATAGTACGGTATTAGCTTTTCAAATATGTACAGTAAAATCAGATTTTATATATCTTTTAACTACGTTATTTATTTTAGGCGTAGGCCTACTCTTCCATTCAAAAGTAAAGTAGCAGTTATAACTATTCTTTGTAAATTTGATCTAAGGCTTTCACGCCCGGCGTCAACATTGGCTAAGTTCTAATGGTGGTTAGAACACCAGACGTTTCGGCTTCACCATCAGTGGAAACGTTTGGCAGTTGTTCGCCCAACAACCGCAGTAGTAAGGCAAAAACCAAGTTTTACACTGAAGATGGCCGCCGATGGTGAGGCAGAAACGTCTGGTGTTAACACCATTAGACTACGGCCTAATAACTCGGCTAACAGTCTTCTAACTAAGTTCTTTGTAAACCTTCATATTTAGCAGAAAGTGAGTTAATATAGAGCGTTTACGGATTTGGAGGCGAACTTATTTTTCTTTACTTTTCAGAAACAGGCCTAATTCTTTTACTTGGTAATTACTAAATGCTTGGTAATTCTTGTTAATTGATTAAGTAATAATTATACCCAGAAAGTGTAGCTGCAGAAAGATAACCTGTTAGTTGATCGAATGATGGCAACCTTGAAGTCTATTACAACCCAAGAAGTCTCAGGCTTCCGTCCAGATAGTTTATTTTTAACGGCTTTTGAAAAACGGTTGTAGTCACTTGTTTCTTGTTGGGCAGCACTGCACTGGCCGTTGGAATCGTTTCGAATTCATCCCATCGACTCCCAAGATCGGCGTGACGATGAATGACTGCTAAAACTGCCTGCTCGAACTTTTACACCAAGTCAAACCGTTTGCAACGGTTTTATGTACATAGTTAAACTAAATCTGCTTGAAAGTACATGCTGATCAAGTACATTTTCTTTGTCAGTAGCAAATATCAATGCTCGAAGGTCGTTAGAACCTCACATGTCAATGTGTTTGCCTATGGTATTCAAATGTTGTAGGTTTATACCTTACGAGTCGATCTTGTTTTTTTGTAGGCGCTCTTTCTCTGAACGCAATGTAATGATTGCTTTCTCTCTATATGTGACGGCATAGCGAGTAGAAGAGTTCTACTTTTCTAGTTTTCTCTTCTACTCGCTATGGTGACGGTAACGCTATCAGAAAGTCATATCTTCTTCAAGAAAAGCCGCCTTCATTTTCGACACATAGGCTATTTCTCTATATCGAGCTGTTCGTTTCCCTCGCCCGTTTGTTCGCATTCACGAAATGTTTCACACGGCCGGTAGCAGGCCACACCCTAAACATCTAGCCTATCTATCGTCCCTGCGGCTGAAGCTCGGGACGCAGCACACGAGCGGGCCACGGGCTTGCTCTTCGTCCAGCACAGCCCACTGGTCGGCGATGAAATATTTCCTCATCTCACTGCCCTCATCGTCTGCAGGTGGTCCAGATGGAAGCTTTATCCGTTTCGCTTGCAATAAGTTTCCTTTACAATGTTTTTGTACACTATACAGCGCCAGTAAGCCACCTTTATGTTTGTTGATGTAGTCCACTATGTATCGATGACCGTTGAAAATGAGCAAAAGAAACCATACACAACCACTGGTTTGATAATTGTCATAAAAACCAATACCTTAAGGTATCTTGTCACAAGGAAGAACATGAAATTTCACACTGCCAGTAAGTGGTTGTAGCCTTGACCGTAAATGCGTGTGAGAGCGGTATGTATCGCTACTCTCGAAAAGCCCCTCCGACGAAATGTGTAAGCAGTGACATCTACTGCACGAGCTGCAACTATGTTGTTTATAACTTAATAATCTGAACGTATCCGATGATGATGATGATTATTATTATTATTATTCCAGCTGTACAATGTTTACACTTTTTTCCGGAACCAAAGATTACAGCAGTGATTGAACTCTCAACTTCCACAGATGCTTGTTCTCCAAACATCTTCTTCAATTTCTCATTCTCTCAATATAGTCTGAATTTCTTCTATCCAAGTGATAGGTGGTCTTCCTCTTTTCCTTCTTCCTGGTGGGGTCCATTCCATAACTCTCCTTGGCAATCTTTCCTGTGCTATTCTTTACGTGTGTCCATACCATTGTATTTTTGTTTGTTTGGATAAAATCAGATTTTTTTAATAAACTGTAACACATTGTTAATGGTGGCCCTGAGGTAATCAGGGACCCGGCTTACCAAGATGTAGTGTGTCGGCAGCAGGATGCATGGTGGGGTTGGCGGCGGAAGAACATAAAAATGTCAACGGCGGCGCCCATAGATCTAGTGAGTATGGTCTACTGCGGACGGGTGGATGAGACTCGTTAGCTCAGTGAAGGCAACTCATCTAAGAGACGGGAACTCTAAACATAAAACCCCTGGTCCTCCAGGTTGGGGGTTGGGCGTAGGGTTAACAACCCACTCCATAAAATAATATTGTTATGAAACCAAGAGAAAAAGGAAAAGCCGGACGGATTAATGGAATTGGGACTGGATCGTGGAAAAGGGACAAAAATTTTAAACTTGCGACGTGGAACTTGCGTTCCTTATACAGACCTGGAGCCTTGAAGATATTAATAGGAGAGGTTCTCAAATATAAGATACATGTTTTGGCTATGCAGGAGATGAGGTGGACTGGCGCTGGAATCTCGGATAGAAGGGACTACTCTGTGTATTACAGCTGTCATAACCGGGACCATGTGCTTGGAACTGGCTTCTTGGTAAGCCGTAGAATGAAAGCAAATATCATTGATTTTAAACCCCTTACACCTAGAATGTGTAAAATAAGACTTAGGGGAATCTTCTTTAATTATACTATAATAAACGTGCATGCCCCAACTGATGATAAGCCTGAGGAGGAGAAAGATGATTTTTATGACCTGCTGGAGAATGCGTATGCTAGCAGCCCTAGACATGACATAAAAATAATCATAGGTGACTTAAATGCCAAAGTGGGAAGCAGCCATGCTTGTAGTAATATAGGAAAGTATAGTTTACACTCTGAACACTCAGACAATGGTTTCCGATTATTGAACTTCGCAGTTGGTCAAAATATGATCATAGGAGGGACTTTCTTCGACCACAAAGACATACATAAGGGCACATGGATCTCTCCAGACGGGAGAACGGTCAATCAAATAGATCATGTCCTATTGGATAGCCGCCATAAGTCAGACTTACAAGACGTTAGAGTTTATAGAAGTGCCAACATGGATAGCGATCACTATCTCGTAATTGCAAAACTGAGAGCTAGAATCTCCAATAATAGAAATGAAAAAGGAATAAAGGCTGTTAGATACAATACAGAAATACTAAAGGAAGAAGAAATAAAACGGAGGTTCGAGGAAGTTACTAATGAGAAAATTAGACAGTGGAGACTTGAATGCCGTGAGGAACAAGATATAGAAAACCACTGGCTTAATCTGAAAAACATGTTAGTGACCACGGGAGAAGAAATCGTTGGTTTGAAGAAGAGACATGGGCGAGATGAGTGGTTTGATAAGGAGTGTGAAGAGGCAACTGACTTCAAAAACAAGACATACAAATTTATGATCCAAAGGAAATGCACTAGGGCTGTTCAAGAGGAATACAGGAAGGCCAGGCGGATGGGAAAGAAGATTCATAGAGGAAAAAATAGGGAGTATATGATGCGACAGATGAAAAAGATAGAGGAATATAAGAGTAAAAGGCTGAGCCGAGATATGTACAGGAAGGTGAATGATATGAGACAGGAATTTCAGCCTAGAACAAATGCCTGTAGGGATAATAATGGTGGCCTTTTGAGTGATAATGCTGGCGTAATCAAGAGATGGACAGAACACTTCGAAGAGTTGCTAGGCTCAGTTGGGGAGGCTTCGATGGAGGCATCTGAGAATGAAGAGGAAGCAGGAGAATTCGAGGATGATAGAGAGGAGTTGGTGCCATCCTATGACGAGGTGTATGAAGCTCTAGAAAAGCTTAAAAATAACAAGGCAGCAGGTTCCGATGGTTTACCAGGGGAACTATTAAAGAGCGCAGGAGGAGATTTCATAAAGGAATTTGCCCATCTCATAGAGCGAATATGGCTGGAGGAGGTAATGCCTGATGAGTGGAACAATGGGGTGGTGTGTTTAATACATAAAAAGGGTGATCCGCTCATATGTAAAAATTATAGGGGCATCTCTTTACTTAATACAGCGTATAAGGTATTGTCCAACATCATATTTTCTAGGCTGCTTCCCTACGCTGAGGAAAACATAAAAGAATATCAATGTGGATTCACTAGGAATAGGTCAACAACAGACCAAATATTTACACTAAGGCAAATCCTAGAAAAAACTTTGGAATATGGAGTGGCCACTCACCATCTCTTTGTCGATTTCCAGTCGGCATATGATTCAATCAACCGAAAAATGCTATATAGAGCTATGAAGGAGTTGAATATACCATCTAAGTTGGTGCGTATGGTTGGAGTAGTTATGTCCAATTCTAAGTGCCAAATAAGAATAAAATCAAATTTATCTAACTCCTTAAAAACATTGAATGGGTTGAAACAAGGAGATGCCTTAGCGTGTCTGTTGTTCAACATAGCTCTAGAAAAGGTCATCAGGGATTCAGGAATTCAAACTAGCGGACACATATTTCACAAGGAGGTACAGCTTCTGGCCTATGCCGATGACATTGACGTCATAAGTAGGTCTGAATCTGGCTTAAAGGAAGCCTTTCGGGAACTGGAGTTGTCCGCTAAGGCTATGGGCTTGGTTATAAACCAAAGCAAAACCAAATATATGGTTGTAGGTGCCAACACTCGTGCCCTGTCCCTGCGCATTAACGATTATGAATTTGAAAAGGTTCAGGGTTTTCCATATCTCGGGTCATATGTGGACTCTGGAAATGACTCCTCTAGAGATATTGAAAGACGGATATTATCTGCTAATAGGTGTTACTACGGACTGGTGAAACATTTTAAGTCTAAATTAATAAGTAAAGATACAAAAGCCACCCTATACAAGACCTTGATTAGACCAGTCCTGATGTATGGCTCGGAATGCTGGGTGGTAAAAAAACTAGATGAGCAGAAACTACCCGTTTTTGAGAGGAGGGTACTGAGGAGAATCTATGGCCCTGTGAGGGAAAACGACATTTGGAGGCGATTGTATAATCGAGAGTTGTACGAAAGGTTTAAAGACCTTCCGATCGTGCAACTCATACAAATTAACAGATTGCGTTGGGCTGGTCATGTGCAGAGAATGGCGGAGGATAGAATCCCAAAAAGAGTGATGAATTATTTGCCGATGGGAAGGAGAACGAAGGGAAGACCGCGTACAAGATGGCTGGACCAGGTTGGTAAGGAGGCAGTGAGGCTGGGTACAGCAAACTGGTGGACATTGGCCGGGAGTAGAGACCAGTGGGGAAGATTTCTTTTCGAGGCCAGGGCCCGGACTGGGCTGTAGCGCCGAGGATGTATGTATGTATGTATGCATTGTTAATATAACCTACTACTCATTGTTGTTCTTACTGAGACAGGTTGCTCACTTAACAGGATATTAAACTTCATCGTTCGCTTCCGTGCATAGCCTATGTGACTGCTTAAAATCGTACTAATTATACATTTCTTTGAAGGATCGTGTCTATGTACAAATGTCATTATGGGAAAATCTTACTCCATATAGTTGTTACAACTGATAGAATATATTTGAACGGTTTGCAATGTGACAAGGAAAAGCTGGGTCAACAGGTTTTCAGCGGCCTGAGACAAAATTTGATTATATCATCATGCAAAATAAATTAATATAATAATTATTAAGACCCTGTATGTTCTCGCTTGTAAAGCATTTCAAAACTATTTCTACTCAAAAGCTAACTAAAACACAACTCCAATTAACTGTACGTAGTTACCAAGAGGTTTGACTGTCAAAAACATAAAACACATTGAGCTAATGTGTTAAAATTAAACACGAATTTGCGTTTGCCGTGTACTTCTGACAGCCACGAAAGGACGCAAAACTGCATTTTCTTACTCACTTATTCTCATCCTCTTCTACCCTGGGGTGTCGAGGAGTTGCAAAGAGATCGCCACTGCCAAAAAAACCCGCCCGGCTTTCCCTCTTTGCTTTCTTTGAACAAATGTGGCCTCGAGTGTGCAGGTTATTGGTCTACAGCGCACATAGCTTGGTGGAGGGGACGCCTCCTATCCATCCAAGCCTACATGAGGTTGCTTCAACTGTCTGATATCATGGCTCAGCCTACTCCCTGGGACGTGTTCTTGCACCAACCAGGTTGCAACTCCGGAAAGAGAATGTCATTTCCTACAATTCTCTAGTATAAGTTATGGTTATACCGCCAATACTCGGTCGTCAGAACCTCGTCAGTGATAACAGGGCGCGCCGAATGTAAAGACATTGCTCGGGAAGGTAAGGTTGACTTTCTTACTTCTACGTCCACTAATTGACCAAAGAAGTTGCGGCCAACTTACTTAACTTATTGCTTTTTTGCCGAGAAACTAAACACGTAATCACATCAACCTTATGGGTCTTACACTGAGAACTTCACATAACTAGCGATATTAATTACATGCCTACTTAGCTTATTACCTTTGTGAACGCATTCTTCTTGGCGGATAACTTTAGCAGAAAAAAATGACTGGTATACCTGGCGGGTTAGCGATTAATCAGTTATCATTGTTCGCTGGTCACTGTTGCCGAAATCCGGAATATTTTACCTCTTAGCGGCGGGATATTTCAAGCCCCAAGATAGATATTCAGCTTGAGGAAAGAAGAGATATTTTATTAGAAATCGCCTTATTTACGCCACGCTGAGCCGTGCTTGTTGATAATTACTCAGAGAATTACTCCGTACTAATCTATTATATTAATGGATCCTTCTTCAGTAAACACACAGAAAGCCAGTAAGCTAGATTGTGTAGAAATAAGCCATGTGTGTACGTAATCAAATAAATTACGATATGTGTAAAAATGATAAAAACTTGTGGAATATGCTGGGATTCACCCTGTGCACTTTTCACAATGGAATATATATAAGAAGGTTCACAGGTTATCTTATGAAAAAATTGTACGCACATAACTACAAATTCAGTCTTTATTTTGTTTTATATGAAGAGTTCAGTTCCTTGAGAATAAATGAAAACTGTGTCGTAGACATGCGCGGATTCACGGGGGGAATGGCGGAAATCCCGCCACCCACCCTAAATGGTCACATCAGTCGAAATTATTTTCTTTGCTTTGCGATTGTGGAATAGTTCAGGAATTGAGAATATGATTCAAAATTCATATCATGTTATGTAGATTTATGCGTTTACTTTAGTTGATTATTTAATTTCATAAAATTACTTTAAGTTTTAAATCTACCTTACCAGTATGATATATAATTTTTGTTTCATACATACCATAAATGAATACTGTGTATTTTAAACTGTAAGTGAATGTTATTGAAAAAACAATGAACTGGAAAACACAGATATGATTTTATTCTTGTTAATCTTAGTACGTAGGCTTTCACGGCCGGTGTCATTATGATTATCTTCTAAAACTTCCGGGCTGAAAGGCCGTGGTCGATTGCTTGAAAAACTGCTAAACGTTTCGGCCGCACCACCGGTGGCCATCTTCAGTAGCGAAAAAATTGTGTTCGAATAGATGACACGCCGAACACGTCTCCCAATGAACTGGGAACAAGCAACAGTGAGTTATTTTTTTTATTTTTTTTTTTTTCGCTCTGGGCTTTGCGGTTGTGCGTCGCAGAGACGAACCGCACGGTAACTGAGTTCCGAGCTACCTTCTGGAGCTCCTGCCTCGTGGCCCTGCCCAAGTAGGGCGCGTGCTCTATAGCAGGCCCATTCTCGGCTGTTGTGCTAGCCTACGCTAGCGCAGTATACACCGAGGGCGTTTCCACGAATCACCTGGGCGTATACGGTACCTTCCCAGCCCAGTCACTAGAGGATTGCCTGGGAACCTCGCCGCACGTGCATAAAATTTGCGTGCAAGCCGCCTGAAAGTGTCGTCTAAGGAGCGGACGCCAAGTCCTCTCCTTAGAAGGCGAGATGAGAAGCGACGGGGGACTTTGGCCGCTAGCCGAAGCCCCCTGTCGAGGACGCTCTGCAACTTCTTTTTATGCATTGCGGCGAGGTAACCCCAGACCGGGCAGGCGTAGGTAATGACCGGCAGCAGATACGCGCCGACGATCATCCTACCAAATTTCCTGGTCATGGCTGAGCTGATCAGGAGTGGAAACAGTGCGCACAGGCGAGTGGATGCTCGCTTAAGAACTGTCTGTGCGTGGGTACGCCAGGTGAGCCGACGGTCAAGGTGTAAGCCGAGGTACTTGACCTCGTTGGACCAGCGCAAGTACGTTCTGCCGATACGTAGTTGCCTAACGGGGTTCTTCCGTCGCTTGGAGAATTCGACGGCTACACTCTTGGTAGCGTTGAGTTGCACTCTCCAATCCTCGGTCCAGTCCACGAGCGTGTCGAGCTGGCGCTGCAGTCGTAGGACGGCCCTTTCCTCATGACGATCGGCCGTAAATACGGCCGTGTCGTCAGCGAAGAGGGCCATCTGGACTCCAGGCTCTCTCGGCACGTCGTTGACGTAGATCGAGAACAGAAGGGGGCCTAGAACACTACCTTGAGGGACGCCGGCTGTGATTCGTCTCTCGGAAGAGACAGAATCGCCAACTCTCACGCAGAAGGTCCTCTCCGTCAGAAAGCTAGCAACCAGATGGAGGTAGCAGTCCGGGAGCTGGACTTCCCTAAGTTTGAATAACAGGCCATCATGCCATACGCTGTCGAAGGCTTTCTCAACATCTAAGAAACAGCCAACGGTCCGTTCTCTCCGACACCCGGCTTCCGTGATGCTTTCCACCAGTCTCATCAGTTGATGAGTGGTCGAATGCCCCACACGAAAGCCGAACTGTTCGGGGACCAGCACGTCAAAGTTGGTTAGATGTTCTCGTACACGACGCTGTACGAGGCGCTCAAAAATCTTGGACGTAGCGGAGAGTAGGCTGATAGGCCGGAGGTTTTCCGAGCGGGTGGTATCCTTTCCCTGCTTCGGGATCACGATAACCGTCGCCTTTCTCCATTTCTTGGGAAAGTAGGCCAGTCTAAGACACGCGTTGAACAAATCAGTCAAGAATTGAACTCCAGGCTCGGGAAGAAGTCGTAGAGCGGTGTTAGTAACACCGTCCGGGCCTGGAGCCTTTCTTGGCTGAAGTTCAGCGAGCCGGTCTGAGACCTCTTCCAAAGAGATGGGTTCGGGCTCCGCCGTGATCGGAAGAGACAGAAAGTCTTCCACAGCCATCTCGACTTGTTCGTCGAAGTCCCAGTCCATGGGCGGGTTGGGAGCGAACTGACGCTCGAAACACAAGCCCAAGTACTCGGCCTTCTCCTCCGGGCGACCCAGGAGTCGACCGAACGGTCCAACAATGTCGGGGAGTGGAGGTCGGCGCCTCCGTCCCGTCAATGCGGTAGGTATTCTGTACGGGTGAGATTGCGGGTCCGCATCCCCCGTTCGGGCCACGTCGAGTTCCCAACAGCTACGTCGGAACGCCTTCAGACTGCCGCGCAGTCGTCCGGTGAGCCGATTGTATGCTGCCTTATCGGCCGGATCACGGGTCCTCTGCCAACGTTTCCGGAAGTAATTCCTCTCGCGAGCGAGAAGAGAGACTTCCTCAGGGATGCGTTGGTAGTCAGGCGTGAAGCCAGCTCGCGTACGTGAAGACACGCCTATAGCCGAGATGATTGCCTCTTCGATTCCCGCAACTGCTTCGTCTAGGAGGCGAACGGAATCGAGTGGGGCCGCTGGCGGCAATCTACGGCACAAGGCCGGGCCGTAGCGATCCCAATCGATAACCTTCTTCTTGTCAGAACGTGCATAGGCGTGCTGGGTAGCGACGTGGACCAAGATAGGGTTGTGGTCGGATGTCAGCTCCGTAAGTGAGAATACCTCGACCGGACAGACAACTCCTTGGGTCACCGCGATATCCAGAACATCGGGAGCCGCGTTAGGCCTTGACGGAAAGAACGTGGGTTGCGCTGGACCAAACACCATCCCCCGCCGCGATTCAACAAAACTGAGCAAGCGCCTCCCGTTCGGAGTAGTCAGGCGACTATTCCAAACGCGATGCTTGCAATTCAGATCGCCGGCCAAAATTACCCTTCGATGGGAATCGAAGATGACGTCCAGGTCGCCGACAAGGAGTTCAGCTTGTGGGGGCTTGTAAGCTGAAACCACGAGGACGCCGCCAAGAGCTCCGTGGACCTTAATGGCGGTGGCCTCTAGGTTGGTAAGCTGCGGCAAAGCGACACGATGATGACCTATGGAGGTCTTCACCGCGATCGCCGTGCCGCCTCCTCGTCGGGCAACTCGGTCATCCTGATAGACCACGTAATTTGGTAATCGAAACCGGTTCGCCGGGGTCAGGTGGGTTTCCCCGAGGAGAAGTACGTCGGGTTTGAACCGAGCCAGGAATTCAAGAAGGTCGGAATGCTTGGAACCGATGTTGTTAGCATTCCAGGCTACGAGCGAGAGATCTCGTTTAAGGGCTCGGTTCATAGAAGACCTATGACTTCGCAGGCTTCCACCAAGAGCATGAATCTCTCAGTTGGGTCAGCAGTTTCCAGGCGGTCTCGGATGGACCTGAAGGTAGATGCGACTTTCTTGAGGTCGTAGCCAGACAGAAAGTCGCGGACGAACTGTGCGTCATCGGAAATGACGGACTGGGCGGTTTGCCTGGAAACTGAGGCCGCGTAAGAGCGACCAGGTTTTACGGCAGATCGGGTCGTGGTGGAAGCCACAGGACCAGGGCCAGACGGTTTTGAATCAGCGGCAGGAAAAGTACGCTGTTGCGCTTCGTCGGACTTATACCGGGAAGCAGGACTTTTCTTGGGCTGTGGGCCGGCAGGAGCTCGGGGCCGAGCATCCGGTGTGGTTATCCCTTTGTTCCTGGGTTTTGTGATGCCTGCTCGCGGAAATCGCGGAGGTGGCAAGGGTGGCGAGGCTGCCTCTGGTTCAGAGGCGGGAGTAGGAGGTTTCGCGGAGGTGGAGGGTTCATTCTCCGGCTCCAATACCGAGATGACGGCTACTGGGCGTGTCTCTGCTTCGGAAGGAGACGCGGTACGTTTGTTTGCCTTTGCAGGGGCTGGAGGTGGAGCCGGAGAGGGCGCGCGCCGTGCCGGTTGTGCCTGAGGTTGAGGCCTGGCCTGTGTCTTAGTCTGTCTCTGGGGTTGGGGCTGCATAGCTGGCTGCCTTGGCTTCGGGAGGGGCCCCTGCGGCTTCTGCTTCCGCAGGAGCTCCGCCTTGTAGACCGGGCAGTTTACGTTACTTGCTGCATGGCCTTGGCCACAATTAATGCAGCGGAATTTGGACTTGTCTGCCACAGTGCAGGCCTGAGTTAAATGTCCCAACGAACAACGTAGACAGGCCGGGGCATTGCGGCAGACGTCGGTATGGTGGCCGAACCTCTGGCACCGGTGGCACTGCGCGAGCTTGCCCTGGGGACGACTGGTTTCCACCCTGACGCGGAAGCCAAACAGCTGCGTCAGTTGGAAGATTTTGTCAGCTGCCTCGCCCTTCTCGAGCTGGAGACGAACGAGCGGGAGAGGTACTCGGGTTTCTGAGTGGGTGAACAGGCGGAAAATTGCCTGCACCGGGTACCCGAGGTCTCGGAGTTCCATGAGGATCTCCTGGGGATCGGTGTGCGCGTCAAGCCCTCGCAAAATTACAGACAAGGGCTTGACTCGCTTAGGAGAAAAGGTATGATACTGAAGGCTGTGCGCCTGCAGGAAGGCCTCGACCAAGCGATGGTCCTCGAGCTGGCGGACGACAATCTTGACCGTATCACCGCCAAGCAGCTTCAGGTCAAGCTTGTCGGCCGACAGGCCGTGGGGCGCGATCAGCCGTCTGTATAAGGCGGCGACATTGGACACGCTATGGACATACAGGGGCGGCGCGCGACCAACAGCGGCAGCAGCCGGAGCTGCTGTCGAAGCAGTCGGAACCGCGGCCTGTTGGCCCTGAGAAGGTCCGATGTCCATGGCCGAGGTACTAGAGGAAGCGGTTGGATGGGTCCTCTTGGGCTTCTTAGCCGGGCGATTACGCCGACCAACGGTCGCGAACTCGCCCGACTCGTCAGCCGGAAGAGGAGGAATCGGGTTAGGGAGAGGATCATCCGTCTCCATCGCCCGAGGCGATTCTGGCGAGTGGTTGTCAGGAACCAATGCGTACCTTTTCAACAAACCCGTGTTATTCTTGTTACACTTCACAAACACGTCTTGTTTAGGCCTCTGACAAATATAAATAAAGCGTCTTGTAAATTTCATAGCTGCCACGGACCAAGTAGTGAGATCGAAATGTTACATCCTAGTGCAAGGTGCCTTACGTTCCGAGTAAAGATAATAATAAATGCTCAAATGCGCGCTCTCATACACACGCACGCACGAACGCAACGAATATCTTTGTACACAAATGTTTACAATGTGTATGCGCGCATGTAAGTGTAGTACATATCAAAATGTAGAAACTGACAGCCTTCCATGAGCGGTGGACTAGCCAAAGAATTACCCCCACTATAAGTAAAGCATAGGGCAGCAGTCGGCAACCCTGCGCTCGTCGATAAGGTTTGGCGCACCCGCTAACCAATTTGTAATTTTATTCTCTTTTGAACGAAGGAACGCACCCGCATTGTACCTACTTCGAAGTACTGTATTATACAATAGTACTAGCCATTTACCGAACAACGCTACATCTTCCCGCAATACGATTTTCGAGCTTGTTGCTAGAGCCTGTAAACACCTTTCTCCCCAAAGAAGAAACTTGATTTTTTCAAGTTTTACATTTTTGTTCACTTTTTGAAAGAAATGTGTTACTGTGATAAGTTCTTTAATAATTTATTTTTATTAAAATGTTTTCCTGTTTGACTATTTCTTTCCTATTACAGTTTTGTTAGTTTTAACGTGCGTGTGCATGATGACAAATTGTTGATGACTTATTCCTAATGTGAACAATTTTCACAAAATTTATATAAAAAACACTGCAAAGCTTTTTTTGAATCGGTGTTCCACGTCGCTAAATATAAGCGCAAGGGTATTAAAAAGCGACAGTTAATGTTTGTAACGTCCAGCTATTGAACTCCGCGCCTTTCTATTTTCTACTGATGGGGTAGGGAGGGGTGCGCCCATCGAACTGGTTCTCAGTTTTGTATGCGCCCCCATAAATTCAAAGGTTGCCTATGCCTGGCGTAGGATGTCCAGAGACGAAAGAGGGGAGACAACGTGATAATAGTTCGCTGTCTCAACCACGCTATCTCTCTCTGTCACACACTCTCGCTCTCGCTTCACAACGATACTAGCAGGCTTCTAATGTTCTCGCCAACCTTGTTCCAGCCGATGCTCACGCTGTGAAACACTGGTACAAGATTGTTGTGCGCATGTCCGAAATGAATAAAATTTGTCATCCTCGCAACGAGGTGTTTGTTCACTGCCCGTCTAAGTCACTGTTCAAAATCTATAGGTCTACACACAATCACCATACGAACAGTGATGTATCGTCGTTTTTAAATCACGCTCTCTCTCTCTCTCTCTCTCTCTCTCTCTCTCTCTCTCTCTCTCTCTCTCTCTCTTCCGTTTTGCCCCAGTCGCTACGTTTGAGAGAGGCTAGGTGGACTGAATTGAACGTTGTGTCGCCAGGCTTTTACAAAGTTCCATTCTACAACTATGCTAACTTTCAAATCGTTTTTCAGAAAAAATGTGGTCGTTCATAAAAATAAAAAAAAACACGGACAGAAAATGAGAATATTTATTTTGCGAGAAAAAATGTTAAAAATGAGAAAAATACATATTTTGCGAACTTTCAAAATTTGTTGTGCACCTTTCCTTTCAACACGTCTTGTTTATGCTTCTGACAAAAATAAGAAATGACGATTCTAGTTATAGTAATTTCGAGGTTGCCACCGACAAGTATTCAGAACGAACTGTTACCGTTTTAACCCTAGTCTAAGATGAATCAGCTTCTTGTAGAGATAAGAAATGCACACGAGCCCGCGCGCACACACAAAACGAATGCCATTTGTACACATACAAATGATTTGTTTACAATCATTGTGTGTGTGTGTGTGTGCGTGTGCGTGTGCGTGCGTGCGTGCGTGCGTGCGTGCGTGTGCGTGTGCGTGTGCGTGTGTGCGTGTGCCTGTGTGACATAAAAACGTCACATTTGTTGTGTTTCAGGTTTCGCATGTATCAAATGGGCCTGTTTCCACGGAGTAATCAACAGACAGATCGGTGACAACGCTCTGTTCTTCACGGGCAAAGCATCGGAAGCGTCAGGACTGATCGCAGGCTGCGTTGACAACACCGCACCGACTGGCCACGGCATGATGTACATAAACAACAAGGTGCAGTTACGACTTAACGACATAGTGCATTATTGGCTGATGTTCGTCGACAAACAAGGTAACGAGTTCATAACGAGGAAGAGATCGTTTACCGTGAAGAGGAGGCGCTTACGCACAAATTGAACGAAAACCACACAGTCCTATAAAAAAAAGTAGGCCTAGGCCTATAGTATGGCTTAAAAAAAAAATAAAATATCTGTATGGAGAACCATACATGACTTCCATGTTCTACGTTTAATATTTAAAATCATTTTCAAAATGAAATATTTCCATAGAAATTACTTCTTTCTACTTACTGCTTCAGCGTTAACCACAGTACTGTGGTCACCAACGTATACCATCTCAAGTTAGCGCACTCGATTTTCACTGATGATGGCAGTCGATGGCACTGCCGAAACGTCTGGTTTTTCAGAAAACATTGGACCACGGCCAAATATTCCGGGAAGGAATTTTAACAACAAACTACTTCTTTGTTGCCGATAACGTAGTACACATATACAAAATTAGCCCCTCCCCCTTCAACTATCATTTTCATTTATAGAAAATTACCCCCTCCCCTTCAACTACCCTTATTATTTATAGATATTTCATCATCTTTTCTACAGCAAATTGTTATGACCTTCTTTTCAGGATACTTTATCAAAATTAAGTACTTTACTCTTGTTAAAACATAAAATGTTGCAGGTAAACTACCCCTTCCCCTTACCCGATCTTCACCAAACTCAACAGCCCTTGAGTCCTTTACAATTTAGGCACACATGTAAACCATTATTTGATTCTGTTTGAATTTGGGGCAGTTATCGTTTGCCATAGAAAAAATTCTA
Organism: Magicicada septendecula; assembly: GCA_034769895.1. Taxonomy (NCBI): domain Eukaryota; kingdom Metazoa; phylum Arthropoda; class Insecta; order Hemiptera; family Cicadidae; genus Magicicada; species Magicicada septendecula. Next base: position 92,115,635 of record CM068368.1, read on the forward strand.
CACACAGACAGACACACAGACACTTTTCGAAAAATGACTTTTCTCCATGTTTTGAGGGTAGTACAATCAGAATCAGCCCTTATCTCGAACACGATTTTTTTCGCCATCACCGTACTTCCATTTCCTTATGGAACATGGAAGTAAAAAGAGCCAGTATCGTGCTGACACTGCTTTCGTCGCAGTGGTATCTTATTTGCCGTGTAAATAATCTGCTAAAGCGACTTTTCGACAGCGAAAACGTTGCAGCCGTCATCAGGTATTACGCGGACACAGAAATACGTAATATAACTTTTATCATTTGGACGAAGTACGTAAAATATTTAATCAATGAAAATGTAAACCAACACATTTTAAAAGGTGTATATACACTTTAGGTCAAAATAAAATATTTTAATCTTAAACAATCTCCACTTTTTTCGTTTTGAGAATATATAGTACTACTGTAAATTCAACAGTACATAGACTCTGCCAAAATAAGCTAATTTATAAAAATTATGAATGTTTATTTTTACAGAAGTAACAGGAGTGGCAACCATATTGGATTTTGAAAGGTGTCAAATTGATTATATATAATTTATAATTTACCTTGTAATTTCCGTCCAGTGACGTCGAGCGTAATTTGTATGGTTACGCGTTTCAGGCCATGTGGCCCATCCTCAGACCATCACTCCAATGATAACCTGAATAATAGATAACAGGTTCCATTGACGCAGTTCAGATGCTACACGCGGTGCACCGTGTTCGGGTAATAGAACGCTTTTATATGTTTATTTAATATATTTTATGTATTTATTTATTATGTGTTTGTTTTGTGTGGATTTTATTGTTTAACGAGCTCCTTTCGGAGTGATGGTCTGAGGATGGGCCACATGGCCTGAAACGCGTAACCATACAAATTACGCTCGACGTCACTGGACGGAAATTACAAGGTAAATTATAAATTATATATAATTATCATACAGTGACCTGGACCGCTTTAAATATGTTTAAAGTGTCAAATTGAAATGTAATTAGGAATTGTTAAATTATTTAAAGTAATAGTATCGGTAATGATTAAGAGTAACAATGCCCAAATGTATTTAAGAAACTGTAGATTAATCCTTTCAAACTATATGTACAAAAAGTAAAACTCAAAATTGTGTAAACTGTGATTTATTAAATGTGAAGGTAATTGGTAAAACATAGAATTGAAAACAACACAGAATAATCAAGTCGTCTCAGGCTTTATGTACAACTAGGTAATATAGTAAATTGCATAAGCCACTAATAATTATAAAGCCACAAAATATTGTAAATTATTGAGAAATAAGTGTATTAAATTAGTTGTCAATGTAAAATAACTTTATAATGCAGGAAATTATTATAAAATATTAACAAATATATAAAATATTACAATGTAAAACCAAACCAGGGAGAAGAAGAAAAATTTAGCATCAACAATACATTTAATTTCTCACTCCTTCATGTAAGTTATTATCAAACAGAAATTATCTGATAGAGAGAAATAGTAATTTTACAACTAAATATGCGTCTAACATCAGAAAGATTGTGAAAAATTAGCGAATAAAGACGTTTATAGCAAGAATAACTCAGTATACTAAGGAAAGTATAAAAATATAAAAGTATACTAAGGAATTGTTAGTAAAAATATACCAAGCAGTTTAAGAAGAAAGTAGTAAGTCAGGATAAACCACCTTCGTAGCCTTCGTAGTCCTAGAGATCCGAATACTGATACTATGTTTTTGTGGCAAATCTATTGTAAATCAAATGATCTTGAAAGACTACGCGCTGACGCCGGAAATTTGGTGATTGAGCATTTGCTAATATTTGATAAACAAAGAACAAGAAAGCAGATAGAGAAATTTACCAAGAAAACTAAAAAGAATGGAGTAAAATCGAGTAATGTTCGATAGAAAAAGAGAAGACAGAGATCGTTCTTCTTACTGGCCTGGGGGATTTAATACGGAGTTAAGTGCTTCTTTTAGTAAATTTTCCAAAAGCACATTTTTAAAAATATTTAGATACATTTTCTTCAATAGCCAAGCGACCAACAAACGAGACGGTTACATATCTTCTGCTAATGCTTACACATCTGCCTTACTCCTATAAGCATTATAGATATGGGAAATAAAAAGCATTTTTATTCTACGGTATTTTACTATGGAAACAAATCGTGTCTACATTAAAAAAAATTATACAATAAAAGGTTGCTAAAATTAAAAATTACGTTTTCTAAACTCTAAAAGTGGCATTTCACACATGTGTATGGTTAAAATAATGTAGGTATGCCAAGTGTCATGCTGGTAGTGAAGCTGGCGATCGTGGACATCGTTTAACTGGAATGAGGAAATTTTCAACCACATCAAGATACACGACACCATTTATGCTTTTCTTCATACTTTAAATTTGCCGAGTGCACAAAAAACACTCACATTTGGGCTGTCACACTCAACTGGCTGCAATGTTTCATGTGGATTTGGGCTAACCCAGATCCTGCAATTGTAGGTGTTCACCTTGGCACTGATGTGGAATGTTGACTCTTCGCTAAATACTACATTTTCCAGGAATGTCTCATCGGCTCCTACTCGATCCAACATTTCTGCATAGAAGTATCGACGAGCGATTTTATCTGCTTCATTAATTATTTGTAACATGGAAAGTTCGTATGCTTTCAGGTGCAACCCTTTGCGTAATACACGCCAAACGGTCGGTTGTGTTATGCCGGTCTCACGAGAAGCACGTCGTGTTGATTTCTTAGTGCTACGGGCAAAGCGCTCTCTAAGTTGTTCCGCTGAGGGAGGACAAACATGCGGGCGGGGCGTCCTGTTAATTTTGTATGACGTGCAGAACAACCAGTTTCAGCAAAGGTTTGGTGCCAAAAGTAAATTCTAGGCCTACTTAGAGGATCTATACCATATTCAGCACAAAAATTACGTTGGGCTGTAGTTGTTGATTTCGTTTCATGAAACCAAAATACAAAACGAGCACGTCCCGCGACAGTGAAAGTAGCCTTTTTGAAGAACAACAATGGTGTTAAGCGCTTCTGGTGGCTGCATTTAAAACTACGCCACTACATGAGTCAAAATTGCTGTGCTTTGCTTTAAAATGACACCTCAACCGAGTCTGTAAATCATATGAACAAATTTCAGTATACTTTCAAAGTTATAAAGTTCTTTCTGAATCACCCTGTTGTGCCGGGGTTTGAATTTTCCCGGCGTGATTTAAACGTGGAAGGCCGCCAAGGCTTGGCCGCTGGGTGGCAAAGCTGACTTGATCAGTAAACCGCGACCGTGAACGGCGGTGCGATCTAGTACACCAGTCAACTGTGTCACCTGTGCACGCGTCATGAAAACAGCATGCCGAAGGTTAGATTTTGCAATCCGCAACTTGTATAATTTTTGTACCATGGTGGGTCCGCAGAATGAGTGGTTCTGCCTCATTTCCTTTTAATAAAAAAACGAGTTGTACCCGTTTACGCCCAGTGGTGGACGCCAATTTAACATTAAATTTTGTTTATGCTCTTTATCTCAGGGTAAAAAAAATAATAAATTCTCATTTCTACTGATAGCTCTTAAATTTATTCACACTAGTTTGTTATCACTTGGAAATAAAAAATAGCACAAAATTCTACGTACTCATTAGTATCTGTAAATATAAATTTAACACATTACCATAATTTAATACTCATTGCTAAATTGTAAATATCGAACAATAATACATTAATAAAATTGAATACTCATTATTAAATTGTAAATATTAAACAATAATTCATTAATAAAATTGAACGTGAATTCATGAATATTATTTATGTACGCGCTGAGTTTTTTTTTCAACCCTCTTACAAATACGTTTTTTGACTGCTTGTGGCGTGTTAATTACATTCGTTTCCCTGTCCGCGTACTCACGTAATGATGTTTTGTTTTCAAGACTTCTAAGAAATCTCATATCCATCGCTTGAAATCTTCCTTTTGTTCTCATACCAATCTTCACAATATTCTTGAATGGTCCAGCAAATTTCATCCTTTTCTTCTTTCGTGCTAACGCAGTTCGCCCTTGATAATCATCAGAACGGTTTTTCATCTTCGTAATCTCAGGTTTGGTTCCAAAATTTTTACGCACTTCCCCAGTCCTACTTCTAAATTTTCTATCAGTACTGGTAATATTAATTGTAGTACTCAATTTTTTCTTTTTAGTTCTCTGCTTTTCTTCAGCCTTCGTGTTAGCTAAATCAATTCTCAGGTGGTAACCCTCATACACATTACCATTTGCTTCCAACGCACGATATGCACTATTTTCATCAGTAAAACGTACATATGCATGGATATTTGTCCGGTTTTTATGAAACTCTTTCTTAATGACAGTACGTCTTTTGGGAAATCGTGGATCAGATATTGCAGCATATCGCAATCTCGTATTTACAACCGTACCAAACTTCCTGAAATATTTGATAATTATCTTTTTTGTAATTGTGTTTGGTAAGTTGACAACCAACACAGTACAAGTGTCTTTATCACCTTCATATCTATCATTATTAATTGTAGAGCTTTCTTTTGATATTGAGACATGATGTGCAGACAATGCTTTAGTTGTTGAAGATTGATACTCTGTGTCAATTTGATCCATAGTATTTCCATCTAATTTGTTTTCTTCCATTTTTTCTGATTGTTTTTGTAAATCAGTACCCACCTGGTGGATTTGTCCTCATAAATCTCTTCTTATTAACTTCCTGTGTAATCTTAATTATTCGTTTTGTTTTCTTAATTCTTCATTTAGTCGTTCGTGACTTTTTCTGGTTTCTTCATATTGTTTTCTTTGTTCTTCATCTCTCTCTTCATTCTTCTTTTCCAATTCTTCAAACTTTTGATTTATGAATGACACTAACATTTGAAAATTTGCTTCAGATGACTGCGACTGTGATTGCGGTCCCCCGGCCCTAAGTTCTGCACTGGTTGTTGAGCTTTCTTCATTCATTACGTTTCCTTCCTCAGGCTGCTCATAGCCCATCTGGTTATTGATATCAAACTCATCTGAATTCTCTCGCCTAGATGCCATTTTAGCTTGACTTCGGGTAATCATTCAGAGACTTAGAGACCGATATACGACAACAATAATATAGCTTAAGCTACTTACATGTACTTATTTTAAACTTATTGATAGCCACTGTCTGTCACTGCCCTAGCTTACTATTTTATCAAGCCGTGCGGTGCGGCGCCAATTTAATAAAAATTTAACAATTAATGTTATATTATCTATTTAATGTCCCGCGTGTGGGAGCCAATTTAATAAAAAAACGAGTTGTACCCGTTTACGCCCAGCGGTGGACGCCAATTTAACATTAAATTTTGTTTATGCTCTTTATCTCAGGGTAAAAAAAATAATAAATGCTCATTTCTACTGATAGCTCTTAAATTTATTCACACTAGTTTGTTATCACTTGGAAATAAAAAATAGCACAAAATTCTACGTACTCATTAGTATCTGTAAATATAAATTTAACACATTACCATAATTTAATACTCATTGCTAAATTGCAAATATCGAACAATAATACATTAATAAAATTGAATACTCATTATTAAATTGTAAATGTTAAACAATAATACATTAATAAAATTGAATACTCATTATTAAATTGTAAATATTAAACAATAATTCATTAATAAAATTGAATACTCATTATTAAATTGTAAATATCAAAATAATACATTAATAAAATTAGTTATTCAAACTCTCAATCTAATGGTTGCATATTAATAATCATTCATCAATTGCGTTCAGTACTTATGTAAATTATAATGTTTAGCTTCAGCTTATAAATTCTTAATATGAATTTTGTCTTAAGTTATTACTAAACTTTGTAATTACGGATTCATTTAGAACTTGGAAACAAACATTACTCCAAAACTGATAAAGAATGATAATTTTACTTCTAAATAAACTTTAATCGATTTCTTTAATAAATTCTCTTGTGTGTGTGGATTCTTTGAGATGACAGACAGTGGATCTAAATTAATCAAGACATGTTTTACTATACTTGATATTCGTATATCCAATCACTCGGTGGTTGCGGTGATCGTTCTAGAATTGTGCAGATAACTCCTCCAGATGATAGATGGTACCGAATGAATTCCACGATGTCACTCACTGACACTTCACTCACCAACTCCACGCATTTCGGATTATAATTTATGATTAAAAGTTAGCATTCTCTGTTGTACACCGACATCGTGATTTATTTCAAATCTGAATTAATATTACGCACCTTTGTTGCGGTATGTCTGCTTATCAAGTGTTCATGAATGTAGTTTGTGTTTTTAATCTTTCTTAAAAGTTATTGTTGTAAAGTGTTCGTATACACTGAATTTACATTATTGTCTGGTTACTATCTGTTTCAGTTAATGTTCACTGGTATGCTAATAGTGTGACTCTACTTCATAGTTCGTTTGTTTGTAATGACTGTATTAACTTTTGTTATAAGTTCGAAAACTACCTTCTCGCACTGTGTATCGAATTATTCTAAGTTCAATAAAATGCTAATTACTCCCGTCACGGACTTCACTCCGATCGCGTCCGAAATTTAGTTAGAACTCCTCGAGCGCGTTCCTGTCTCCTTCCTATATTCTCCTTACTAAATTTCCCACCAGCCTTCTGATCGTTCAACCACCAGCCATCGTTCTCCTCTTGTCCCTTACAAAATATGTTTTCCACACATATACCCTTCGTTATTGCTTCCAACGACACTCCTCACTGCTAATTATAAAATTAAACTTTTCGAAATTTTTGGTGTTATATCCTTTTCAACTTCCAACGAGGTGTGGTGATCTGACGGTCCAGGGGAGTTGATAATCCATACTTAACTACTTGTATCTTAACATGACTTCGTGATTTAGTAAAGGCGTTTCAGGGTCCCCGCCCAGCCGGGAGAAAGGGAGGGGCGAAGATGGTGACACTGACATCCGTCACCATCTGCAGAGCAGAGTAGCGCGAAGCTCCCCGAAGCCGTCAGGTTCAGCGATCCTACGCCTACAGGACCCCAACACACAGCTGCACAGAATGGACTAACTGGAATTTCTGAACTCTTCGAACACCACCACCAACACTAATCGCAGACTGCTCTACAGAGTACCATGTGAGTTCTTCAAAGTACAGGTGGGAGCATTCCAATTACTAAGCCAGTGCACAACAACTCCACCAGTTTTAGATCAGGTCTAACTGACATTCTATATCAATGTAAAGACATGCCCTTTAGGGTTCCAGAAGCCCCGTTTTCTTTTCAATGACATTGTACTTAAACTTTTCACATAATTTAAATTTGTAATGTATAACTAGAATTCAATCTTTTGAAGGCTATACTTAAACTTTTTACACAATTTACATTTGTAATGTATAACTAGGATTCAGTCTTTTGAAGGCTGTACTTAAGCTTTTTACATAATTTAAATTTGTAATGTACAACTAGAATTCAATCTTTTGAAGGATGTAGCTAAAATAACACTAATGAAAATTGTTACTGGTTACATGAGTGTTTTATTGCGAGTCCTGTCACTGGGCTCCAGCACATTTTCGCTCCATCTAGGCCAAGCGGTATAGTTTTTAAATTTTACGTGACGGCCTATGTGGGTCGTTACACTGTAATCTACTTTATTGTTGCCCAAGTTGCAACAGGAAAGATACCTTTTAAATACCGAAAGACACTTCCCATACAATGAATATTTCCATATCTTCGTTAATTTTCCTACTAAGTTTCTTGGCGTAGCCGCACGATAGAGGAACACCAAGGGATCGCCTTGTGCTCGTCAGGACGTGTGAATAGTATAAAAACTATTATACTTAAAAGATAAATAGAATTTAGTGGTTAAGTCTAACTTTTGGTAAACTTGTGTTGCTACCACTAATACTCGCTTACACTTCCACGAGCGCTTTCAAGTCTCTCGGCTCATCTTCAGATGGAAACAACAAACAAGTTTAGCAAAAGTAAAAATATTATATTTAAATATATCTAACAGAAATGGACAGCCTTAACACTGAACAGAACCCGGAGCGGAGGAGTCTACCTAGAGCTGTTGCCAGGGTAGGCTGCGTCACTTTTTATGGCGATTTTTGCTTGTGAATTTCACCGTTATTTATACATTTATCAAAGTGAATTCTTCACCATATCTTCATCTGTATTCATCTTCATCAGTGTGCTATAAATTACCAGTGTATTGTGTCGTGCGCGTGTGTTTTTGTGACTCGTGTGCAGTGCGCGTCTGGTGTTCGTGTTCTTTGTCTGTCAGTGTAGTGATTCAGTGCTGGTGAAAGTCACTCTTTCCTAGCCCTTTTTTGCGTCTTCGACGTTCATTTCGGCTCATCCCGAGATGGCGTCGAACGCAACTCCCGTTCCTTTGCCGGCACCGCTGGTAACCTTAATGGAAACCTGCGGTACTGGTCCTCGTTCTACCCCGCTGCCGTCCCATACAATCAGTGATAGTGAAAGTGAAAGTGATTGTGCGTCGATGTGTAGTGTGGGGACGGGGGAAGGTGAATTTTCGCTTGTGGAGGGCAAGTCTGCCAAACGCAAGCGAAAATTGGTCGCCAGCCCGCCACCGGCCGCTGCTACGCATCGGGTATCTAGTCCCGGTAACAGCGCCAGCCAACCGACTCAGTCTCCCTCTCAATCTGTGCCCAAGCCTAAAATTCCTCCGATTGTCATTCCCGACAATCGCAATTATAGGGAAATTCTTCGTTCCCTCCAGAATCTGCTTCCTTCGGCCAAACTCGAGGCCAGGTGCCAAGGCTCCTCGCTTCGAATTGCGGCCACAACAGTCCCGGACTTCCGATCGGTCCAACAGTTTCTTACCGATCGGAAGATCTCCTTCCATACTTTCGCGCTTCCTTCAGAGCGCGAAATTAAAGTTGTTATCTCCGGACTTCCTTCCTGGACCGCCCCCGATACCATCAGGCAGGAGCTTGTCGCTTTAGGCTATTCGCCGACGGCGGTAAGTGTACTGCATGCTGGCAAGGGGGAAGATCGCCGTCCTGTGAATAGTTTCCTCGTGAAACTACTCAAAGTAGGCCAGTTCGAGGAGGTCTATGGCCTCCAAAACTTCCTGCACCTTCGGGTGCAAGTCCGTACTTTTGACCCGCGGCCAGGCCCCTCGCAGTGTTTTAACTGTCAGAGGTTTGGCCACTCCAGCTTGTTCTGTAATCACCCTCCGCGTTGCGTGCGATGTACTGAGCCTCATCGTGGGTGTGATAAGCCCAAGACGGGGTTCACGGCCATTTGCTGCAACTGCGGCGGGGACCATCCGGCTAGCTATAGAGGATGTCGTGACTTTATATCTGCCATGAAGCTGCAGCGGACTCCTGCTCGCCCTGGCGCGCAGGCAGGCCGTGTTGCAGGTCCCCTCCCTAACCGCCGACAGGCCTTCCCACCTCTCTCCGGAGCATCATCTCAGGCCCCGGCAGCAGTTCCGGCTGCTCCCAGGGCCCCAGTTCCGCCTGCAGTCGACGTTTCGGCGCCGCCTGCAGTCCCCTCTCTCCCGGCGCCTGCCGGAGCGCCCGGCCCTTCATACGCGGCTGTCGCCGCTACATCAGTCCCGCCTTCCGCTCCTCGGAGCTCCAAACCGAAGCGCACTCGTCGCCGTCAGCGACAAGTTCCACAGGCCTTGCCTGTAAAACCTCAGCGGGCCCCGCCCGCCCCCAGCCATCAACCTAAGCTCCCCACTGAGCAGACCTCACGTCCGTCCCCGAGCCCTGCGCCATCTGCAACACCGGCCGAGGCCATCCAGGTACGTCTTCCGGAATCTCGGGAATCTTCCCGGGCCCCGGTGGACCCCCTGACTGCCTGGGCTGAAACTTTGGTAAACAACATCAGGTCTGCTCCAGATACAACCACGGTTCTCGCCCTGGTGTTTCAATCACTGTCTACCCTCTTTCCTCTTCTTCCTTTGAATGGCTAGGAGTCTTAGGATCGTTGCGTGGAATGCCCATGGGGAGATTCCTCGACGATCTGAACTGATGACTTTCGTAACGGAGTACGACGCTGATGTCGTCCTCCTTTGCGAGACTCATCTGGCTCGCTACCATGTCTTCAACCTGCCATCTTACATCTGTTTTCGTCAGGATCGTCCCCAACGGCCTGGCTGTCGCCCCTCGGGGGGGACAGCCGTCTTAGTCCACAGGCGGATATCCCACAGGCCACTACCCCCTTTAGATACATCTCTTGTTGAAGGTTGTGCGGTGGCGATAGACGCTGGCGGATCGGAGTTGCGCGTTGTTGCGGCGTATCTCCGGCCCGGCCTGCGGCTACCTCCTCCGCCCGAGGAGTGGGACGCTCTCCTCGATCATCCCCTACCCACCATCGTAGCCGGCGACTTAAATGCCAAGCATCCCTCCTGGAACAGCAGAGTAGCCAACGCCTACGGAAAATCTCTGTATCGGTTCGTCTCCGACGACCCGGTACTTCAAGTCATCGGCCCAGAAGACCCTACTCACTTCCCCTTTTCCTGTCACCGACCGGACGTCCTTGACATTGTCATAGCCAAGGACGTGACCCATCACATCCAGGTCTCGTCAGTGTCGGATCTCTCATCCGATCACAATCCCCTTTTTATAACTGCCCGTGAGCTGTCGGCCTCACCCCGACCTCCCGCTCAGACTGTTAGGAGAGTCAACTGGCGCTCCTACCATGATGAGCTCTCACGGCGGTTACCATCACTACCCGCGGACCCGATCGTCACTTGTGACGATTTGGATCTCCGAGCCACTCATCTTCAGGAGTTGGTCCAAGGTGTCATGGATCGACACACATATACTCTCGAGGTGAATCATCGTAAATCGGCCTTACCTGCGGAAGTACTCCACGCCATCTGGTTACGGCGCAATCTCCGCCGCAGATGGCAAAGAACCCGTGATCCCGGCGTCAAAAGGCGCTTTCAGGCCCAGTCTCTTTACGTCCAGCAGCTACTGCGGGACGTAAACTCTGCTCGATGGGACTCATACCTTGAGTCTCTTGAAGTCGACCACGCCTCCGTCTGGAGAGCGGCGAGTAGACTGACCCGCGAGAAGAGAACTCGCAACCCACTTGAAACTCCGAACGGGGTTGTATCTTCATCGGAAGGCAAGGCCGAGGTCTTCGCCAACTGCATGGCGGTGCAATTTACTGTTCACCAAGGCGTCTCGGACCCTGCCCACTCGGCAGAAGTCCGTGACTTCCTATCTGGACATTTTTCACGCCCTCCCGAAATCCCAGCCCTCCCGTTCGACAGGGATGAACTAGTTTCATCTATCTGCCGACTAAATCGCCGTCGCGCCCCCGGTCCTGACCGGATCGGGGCCGCTGCTCTACAAAATTAAACGTTCTTTAACTGCCTGAGTGGTTTTCCGGTCGTAGAACGTTCGTTCAGCCAGACACTCGTCTACACCTGTGGTATCTTCCTCCAGTCACTGTTCTAACCATTCCGACCACACATGGCGATGTTACTGTATTCAGGAGACGATTCGACCTAGTTGTTGTTCAGGTACCGAAACATAAAACAGAAAACAAACTAATACCTGAACAAATACAAATCAATACAAAACATGACACAATATTCAAAGCACTCAACATAGAAAATACACAAAAAACTAACACATACACCACAATCACACACAATAAAACCAATTTGAAATACCAGAAGCCAACAGGAAGCCACAATAATAGTAGTCAACCAGCAAAGCATATGTACTTCACCAGACAGAAAAACCGGAAGGCTGAGGATGGGTGCAAGATAGTGCCCGAAACATGTTCCAATAAAGGATAAAAATAACATCTTTAGGTAAATTAAATTATAAATATTAAATGTAATATATACATATATATATATATATATATATATATATATTTAGACATTAATGTGCGTTTTTTTGAAAGAAAGTTTAAAGTTCAGTTTTGTGGGACCAACACAGACAAAACTTGTGTATTGATGCCACGTTATCACGTTATGTTAGCACAGCGACGTCCAGTACAGAACACCGTGTGCGGGACACACCAGAACGACAGTAATCTTTTATCAAAATTACATCCATTATTCGTAGAAATAACATGTCGTTTAACGACACAGGAATTTCTTCATAAATGTTAATTATACTGGAAAAATTGTTATCACTAGTCAAACGTTAGTTTCGTATGAACCGTAAAAATTAATTACATCGTTACAAAGTTTAATAATTATCTTAATATTTAATTACATTAAAAAACATGTAACATTTATTGTGACCTGTGTTCGCAGTCCAATTAATTTACCAGCTCCTCGCATTATTGTTATTTCTAGAAAGTTGTTTTGTGGAACATATTTCAAATTACTGTATATCACTAAGAGTCGGCCGATTGAAGAAGGCAGCATTGCCAGTTATAAATACGATCGGCGACGAAAAACTAAAGAAATACAAAACACTGACATAAAGAAAAAGGACCAGCACAAGTATGATACACGAAATAGCGCTGGGGATTTGCCTGGCAGTGGCAGTGTATGCGGGTTCCATTGACGTAGCGCCGCCAAGGCCGCACAATTTCCAACCACATGTCGCTTTACTTAAGCCAAACGGATTCAGTGTCACCATTTCAGGTAAATACGCTACCACTATTCACTAACACCGAGACGGGTAAGCAACGTTATCTATCTGGGTAATCACTGTACCGAATCTTCCGGTCGTTCGGCGTGCGACAGACTACTTGAAAAAACTCCCGAGTTAGGCGTTCCCAGGGAACTTTCCTTTCGAACATTATTTAAACTTAAAAATTACTCCTTTTTTATATTATTTAAAATAGGATTATGATAGATGAAGTAATATAATTTCTTGGATTTCATTGTCCATGACGTGTCCGTTAATTAACTAAATATAATTAAATCACTACCGACTCGGAACACAAAGTTTTTTATGGGTAAAAACGTAAAATTTTTACCTTATAGCCTGAACTAATTTTCGCTTTTAAAAAGCTTCTTCAGAGGGTGTCGCTGGGAGCACTGTCCGTCTTGTTCTTGGGGGGCGGTATCGACTTTTGAAGGATCGATGTTGTGTGTGTGGGGTGTGATATGTTCGAATCATGCGTGTGATCTGAATTGTGTCTGTTCGTTTAGGATGTATATTTTATGTGTTTTCGTGTGTTTGTCTATTTCCAATGTTCAAGAAAGTTTTCGCCCTTTTGTGTTTACGTGTAAAATATCCATGTTATTGTACACGATTCAAATCACACGCATTATTCGAACATATCACACCCCACACACACAACATCGATCCTTCAAAAGTCGATACCGTCGCCAAGAACAAGACGGACAGTGCTCCCAATGACAGCCTCTGAAGAAGCTTTTTAAAAGCGAAAACTGGTTCAGGCTATAAGGTAAAACTTTTACGTTTCTACCCATAGAAAACTTTGTGTTCCGAGTCGGTAGTGATTTAATTAGGCTATATTTAGTTAATATAATTTTTACAACACGATTTTTCAGTATTTCTTGCCGACGCAATATATAAAATAATACAAAATTATCATGTTAGACGATACACTCTGACTTTCGTTTATAATTTGCATTATGAAAGCGTACGTAATACGTACTATAGCGAGCTGAGTTCGCTATCGTAGGCCATTTTAGGCTGATAGACCTTCGCGACGTGGCGCCGATACTATATAGCTGGCCTGGGTTGCACGATCCGGGTAGACCAGTGGTTCTCAACGGCTGTGTAGAGGCAATATTTGCTGTGTGTGCCGCGAAACTTCAGAGACTTTTAATATTACTGGTAAACGTAATTAAAATAATTTTACTCAATATTATTTTGGAAAAGAAACATAAGAAAAATATACAAGAGATTAAACAAATTTTTACACAGGACTTATGACTTATGCCTTAAGGCTTATGACTTCAATCAAAGATTTGAGTTAATGGTGAGGAAAAAGTTGGAACTTGTCGTTTCTTCTACATTAGTTCAATTTCTGGTGAATAATTGAAGATAAACACACACCAATTTCCTATTCGTCTAAGAGAAGTCTGTCGAGTTTCTTATTTTTTTTTAGACTGTTAGTGCCGTAAAGTCCAGTTCGACAAGCAGGTGGTAGAAAATAAAACTGCTTCCATTTGATATACACTTTGCAAATGTAACATCCAAAACTTGATAAGTGATAGTTTCCCATATGTGAGTTGAAGTGTTCAGTCTGCTGAAGTTGTTCTCCTTTCTCCAGAGGGAGGTCATTGGTGAATTCTGGGGACACAGGTTAAGGACTTCGCGCCCAGTCATAACTTGTGACAGGAATGGGGGAGGGGGCATTGTTGCCAACTCGTACGCAATCTCCCGCGGGAACTTATACTGTACATAAGATAATGTGCCGTGAAAAAAAAAGGTTGAGAACCACTGGCGCAGACGTAACCTTCTTGGCGCATGAGACATCGGGGACACCTCTTTATTAACGTACAAGAAAATATCTCCCATTAATCTCTTACCGGTACCTTCTCTTAAAGAATATTCCATTTCAAATGTAACAGTCCGAATTCAACGTTCTTAGATTTTTCAGTCAGTTAACGAGATACTGAGTAATACTTTTTACATCGCATGTTAAGCACACGTATATGTTCATTTAATCTTGAATGGGTAGAGAAAAGTTTCGGACAGTACGAAATAAAAAGAGCGTAATATTTTAAATGTTTATGGCGGCGCAGCCAGGATCACCCTCTTTAGGGGTTTGACAGATTCTGGGGATTTTAAATGATTATGATTAAATATAAAAAATAAAAGAAAAAGAACCGTTATTTGATATTTATTTTGTTGTAATCAAGAAGATAAGTGTGTAATTCAAAAGGGTTACATGATTTAACAGGGATTAAAGGGATATCGAAAATTTAACAGTTATAAAGCAGTATAAAGATGACATTTTATATTATAACACAAATAAAATTAGCGATACCAGAAATATGAAAAACAAATTCTGCTCTCATTTTTAGACGCTGGCGGTGTTAAAAATTTTAGTACAAATTTTTTTAAACTTCACCTAGTCAGTACTACCCGCAAATGGAATCGATTTACTGGTTTTGCCACAAAAATGAATAAAATATTTCATAAAATGGGCACTATAGGCCCTCAAAAAAAAAAACATTCCAAAGGCACGATGTGGGGTGGGCGAATACGTCGTTGGACGTACATTTTGTTGAAGTCAAGCATACAAAACCAGAAACACGGAGCGCTTGTAAAGTGTTCCGTCGTAAATTTGACGGACGTACGGAACACCGAACATGTTTTTAGAGTTTAATTGTTGATTTGTTTTTAGTAATGAAGCTCTAAATTAAAAAGTACGAAAAACTATTAAATATGTATCGAAAACACCGTTACAACAATATAGGCACATCTTCATAAGATTCAAATAGTAAGTTTACTATGCAAATTAGTTAATGTTATGGGATAAATTATTGTAGGCCTGCTATAAACATCGTTAGCCGAATTGGATACACTGGAAGCAGAAGAAATATTTGGAGACTACCTCTTTCCTACTCGCTAAGTAGACATAGGACTAACCCGTAGAGGTATAATATAACTATAATGTGTAATATAAACTGTAATATATTTGGATTATTATTCCACCCTCCCTTTGACCTAACAGTCATGACAAGAACAGTTCTAGGTGATTTTGTGAAATCTTGTAGGTTAAAATAGATTTTAACGGATTCTCTGTTCTATATAGTAAATTAGCGGTCATTTCTTTTATTGAATATGAACCGAGTATAAAAATCCTAATAAAAATGTTTTCCTTTGGTAACGCTATGTCAGAATACCTTCAATTTTGAGAGATTTTAAATAAGGTAAATAAATTTCGCCTAATTTAACTGATAGCTCCAGAAAATTGTTGACGTTTATTGCACTTTTAAAATCCTTTCCGTAGGGTGTTCTTGAATTTAAAATATCAAACAATAAATCTGTGTATCTAATAAATTTTACTGTACTGTCACTATTTTGAAAGTTTGACTCACCATCAGTTTTAATATTCTAATGCATCTGCAACGGCAAGATCTACTCAAGATTTGAACAGTTAATTTTACATTCATTTTACAATTTTCATAAATTAATATGTACATAATTTATTGTAATTTATGATCGCCAAGTGAAATTGAACTAAGCGATTGCTGTCAGAAATGTTAGCGGCTGCTTCTTGTCCGAAGGGAGTAGATATATTATACCTCTATGCATCCCTCAACCATGCGACAAATACAAATGTTTTCACGAATCGATTTCGTACTCGACCACAATTAAAACAGTTCATGCATAACTGATTAGCCTAATTATTTAATTCGACTTAAATGATTACATTTCTAAGCATATTTTTTTTAATTTTCGACATTTCCTTTTTTCTTTTTCCTCCTGGGGGGGGGGGGCTAAAATCTTCCTCACTGCGCTAATGGTTTCAATATAGACCGAATTATATTTCTATTAGTATATGTCTATCTAAAAGCTTATTTATTATTTTAAGAATGGACCTCTAAATCAGTTTTTTGTTTACCAAACCGATAGCTTTCCATACTGAGATGTAATGCTTGTTGTACCTCAGATGCAAAATCTTGCTTACCTGTAAGGGTGTTCTTCTTACTATACAAATCGAAAACCTTCAATGTTGGACCACCCGTGTGCAATCTATAGAGAGCAATAAATGTAACTTTGCACGATGATAGTTGCGTTTGTTGAATTAGAACTGTCACGTCTCGATCAAGATGTTTTTAAAACTCTGTAGAATGACAAAAAACTCAACAGTCATGCTGCGTACCTCTGAAAGTTCGCCAACAAATCTACTAGAAAAAGTAACAACCAAGACAGAAACTTAAAAAAATTAGTCTTTCACTCGACTAAAATTTTCAAAAAATCGTACGAATTATTTTTAAAAATACTACGGATAGTCAGTATTCACTATGCACACAGTTAATTGTGACATTTAAGTACTTGAAGTAGCTGTAACGTTTTTGCGGTTGTACAAAACAAAAACAAAACTGTTTTTGTGTACTGGAAAAACTAAAAGGAACTAGGTATTATCTTAGATAATCGTTGTTCACCAGTTATTTGCTTTTGTAAGTGAAGAAGCGTGATTTCAGAGAAACCAAAGGATAAAAATAATTCCGTTCTGTTTGAACCGTTTTGTCGGATTTGAACGCACTAATTTGACATTACATGTTAGTTAGTAAACATAAACTGAATGCGTTGGTTGATGGATACGATCCACTCATGGTTTTAACAGATTTAGTATCATTACTTGCCAATGACAATGAACGGTTCAAGGTAAACTAATGTTCATGATAAAACGAGTAATATCTTGTTAACTGTGCAACAGTTATTTTAGAACAGACTACTAAAGTCAACGAATAAAAAAAAACGTAAATTAAGCATCTGGTGGTCCAACATTGAAGAATGTTTCTTTATAATTATACAATATTATGTTTAGATATAGATTTGTGTATTTCACTGATTAGGTGTTTCGTCTTAGAATAACATTTCAATAACCATTAAGGTCACAGTTCCATGTAAATATGTAGTTCATTAATACATGTACAGATATTTCGGATTATGAATGATAAGTATGTAATATATGACATTTCAAAATGAGCACGAATGTTAATATAATTTTACTTCGTTTCGAACAAAGAAGCTCAGGATCGCTTCGAAGAATATCGATATTATGTTGTTTCTTTTAAAAAATAATAAATAACAGTTAGCCGCACATTGCACAACTTACCTTCATGTATTTAGGAAATAGAATATACCTTTGATACAAGTCTGATTGTCTTCAAACTTATATAACCAGCTTAATAAACTAGAACGGTGGATATATTTTGTCTGTCGAATTGAAAAATAACAAAGTAGTATTAATTAGCCATGGCCAGAATCGTTCCTCTCCACTTGCACAGTCGACTGCCTGCGTAATCTCATCGGTAGTAAATGTTCTTGGAAAAAGCCATTTTAATCGTCGAGTTCAGAAACGTGTCAAGGCAAAGTATTCATCCGCGTAAGACACAAATTCATCAAGCTTGACACAAGTGAGGTTTGGAAACGAGTAGGTTACGGTTATGGGTCGCGTGTTATCGTGACATTAAGCTACACAATTGACGGAACACACAATCTCCAGTGTTGGTACGACTTTTATGTAACGACACTGCGATCACTGTATCATCTCCGTGTGACCAAAAACTTTAACCCAACGTCTCTTCTCTAACAACCTTAATTCGGACATCAGTGGCTTTCCGGATCTCATTCTCTCTATACTGTCTTTACCGAAGACTTCAGTTCAAAATACTGATCCAGAACACCCTGTCTGGTCGCTAGTTCTGCAGTTACATCCGGCATCGTCACCGGGTGACATTATTGGTCTTATTCCACACTGAACCACATCCCTGTTGCCGTTCAAACCGTTCTCGGGCTTCCCGTAGCACATTCAGTACTAGTTATGTAACTGTTTTTCACAATGAAGTTACTTTGCTGTGAACGTTTCTTTCCGACGAAGCCTTTCCCCAATATTTTTATTCGTTGAACACTTTACGTTTGGTCACATTGTTCTTCCACAAAATTGTCTGACGTTTTTTCAGCATTAGAGTCTCAAAAACCATTAGCCATCCCATGTGTCCCCTCCCAATGACCATTATTCAGAGCTACACAGTGCCACGATCTACTAAAAACAAATAATTCTTAAAAAATGGACGAAGAATTTCTTTGTTTGTGGCTTCATTTTTAGGGCGCTATTCCGTATTTTTCAGCTAAACATTGCTACGCGTGAACTGGAGTTGGGCGGCACGCAAAGCGTGCAGTGGTCCGAGTTTCAGTAGGGGCACCTATCACTGGGTCGATTTTCTTCTATTTATATTTATATAATTTTGAATTTCGTGGTGGTGGGAGATTCAAACGATTCGTTGTAGTGGATCACTCCACAGGGAGCAGCAACTGGGTCGCTTTCAAGAGTCACCTGGTCTTGGATGATAGTTGACTAGTGCGGCGATCAGGGTAGTCTGAGCCGTCCGGACACAGAATTTACGCGCCAAGCGTCTCAACGTGACCTGGTTCTCTTCTTAGGGCCCAAGAAGAGAACCGGCGGGGACTTTAGAGGCCAACTTCAGTCCCCGGTCGAGAACGCCTTGGAACGTTTTTCTATGGCAGGCGGCTACACACACCCACACTGGATACGCGTAGCTAATCATCGACAACACGTAAGTGTTGACGATGACCTTACCTAGCCTGAGAGGCATCGCCGGACTTGAAAAAACGGAAAAACGGGCCATAATTTACAGAGTTGCGTTGTCCAATGCTCTGTTTATGAGTGTCCGAGTGAGAGTGAAATGGAGATGGAACCCGAGATACTTCAATTGTTGCTCCCCGGGAGCTTAATGTACGTTTTCAGAGGACAGGGCCGTTTCAGTCATCTTTAATACTAATAACTAGTTCTTGGGTGTCTTAGGGGTGAACAGTCTCTCGAAACAGGCAGCCAAGTGTTCGTTTTGTTTTCCCAGTTAGCCAAGAGGTTGATCAAAGGGTTCCTTCCAGTATCAAGATCGGCGCAGTTCTGTGCTTACTCATACGAGTACCAGGAATCCGCCAGGCGAGTCTCCGGGCCAAACAGCTGAATCCAATCCATGCTAATCCTGCAATCGATGCCGCACCAAACTTCCTACAGATACCACGAAACGTCAGCGTGTCACCAGGGAAGTTGCCCATATCTTTGTTAAACGCGGTCCTATCAGCCGGGTCACGAGGCAGCTGGCAGCATCTCCGAAGCCGATTCCTCTCGACACTCTACCAGATAAGCTTACTACTGATAGGCTTATGATCTGGCTCATGTGTTCTGATTGGACGGAGTTTTAGCCAGTCATGTTGGAAATACAGCTCCACTTCGCCAAATGTTTTTCTTGGTTCTTGTAGCAGATAATTCTTCGGCTGTGAGGTTTCTCTCCTTGAATCTCTCCATTCTCCTTCGATGACGTATTCATCAACCTAAAGCCCGATAAACAAAACCAAAAGCAATTATTAAACCTCAACCCCTAATACCAAACACATACCAAGCATTTATCTACTTACTAATAAAATTAACGAAACGAAAACGTAAACAATTCTTATAAACAATTAATTTAATAACTATGCATGCTCTTGTCGATCTGCAAAGCCAAAATTTTACGTACGAAAGTCTACTGAGTGTTGCTGTATTTGGTTCTTGCAGGCGCCGTCTGACGAAGTGCGGGGTAGAAACGATTACCACTGAAATTAATTTAATTTTATTTGTTATTTAATTATTACTTTTTGTTTGTTGTCCAAGTTATTTCTTTCGACATGCGGTTTTGTGAACTGCATGTGTGTATGTTTAGCTTATAACTAAGGTTACGTGAAACTTGTATTTATATGAAAGTAATCACAGACGGCCAGTGTTCATAGCGCTGTTACTTAAAATTTTTATCAACAATGGAGACTGTCCAACATATCTGTTACGTTATGTTTGTCTGCCGTCGAAGCATAGGTTTAAAAGTCACTAAGCCTATGCGGCTCGTCTGCAGCAGAAGCCTAGGTTTGAATCTTTAAATTTGATTTGTTTTTGTGCAAGAAAATCAATTAATTTATTCACTATTATATTTGTAGGGTGTTTCAAAATCTGTATTGTACGCCAATTCTATTTTATTTTTAATAAACGATAATTTCTTTCAACGCCATATTTTAATCTAATTATTTTTTATGATGTCATCAATTCTTGAATATCAACGGGAACGGGTGACAGACAGACATGGATTCAAATCAGAATGAACAGAAAAGCACGGTGTTTTCAAAAGTGATGTAAATAAACTTAAATTGATTTTGTGCACCGAAATTAGATAATATGAAACACGAGCTTACAATAGAATAATAATAATTTAAAAAAATAATACGCGAGTACACAAAACCAACGATAAATGGAGTTTTGGCGCGAGATGTGCCTAGGCTATACGAATTGTACGTTAACGAATTTCTCTGTAACAGCACAGTGCTGAGCAGAGGGTTCTGTCAACCGGTGAACTGCCAAGGGTTGTGTCAACCATTCTGAAGTCTTGCTTAGATTTAACAATTGGAAAAAATATATAACAATTATGCCAAACGAAAACGCACAAACGTAAACGCGTATGATCTTCTCTTGGTCTGAGATTGAAATTTAGGGCCAAGTCGCTGAGTATATTTCTTGATATTCGACTTGATACATTTTTATCGCTCTCAAATATTTTCTGATATTCGACTTGATAAATTTTTACCGCTCTCAAACGTAACAAAACGCTATACATACCCTTCAATGATTCTGATCGATCATGAGGTGATCACTTCATTCAACACAATTTAACAAAACATAACGTGTAATTTTTATCAAATATTTATAATCTACATAACGTGCTGTTTTTTGTTTTATTCGTTTGAGTATGAAATACGATGTAACTCGCGTACGATGTAATCTACAATTCTTGATACGCGTAAGATGTGATCTCCGAGGACCACTTGAAGTTCTAATACTCGCGACAATGAAAATAAAATAATTACTATTGCTTAAATGTCGTTGTTGAATGTGTGTGTGTGTGTGTGTGTGCGTGTGTGTGTGTGTGTGTGTGTGTGTGTGTGTGTGTGTGTGTGTGTGTGTGTGTGTGTGTGTGTGTGTGTGTGTGTGTGTGTGCGCGCGCGCCTGGTCACACACGACGTGCAACAAGCACATGAAGACATACTATAGGCTATTACATTTTAACCACAACTGTACACAATCGTACATTCGAAACGTTACGGGCCCTACTATCGGCCATCATCTTTTCATATCGCATGCTCTATATATTTATAAATGAATCTTTAAATTAGGAAAAATTGTTTTATAATTTTTTGATTAGTATTGTATTCTTCAGCATTTTTTCTAAAATAGAAAAATTAGAAAACGGACCACACCCATGCACGGGTGCCTGTGTGTGTGTGTGTGTGTGTGTGTGTGTAAAGGCATGAAAGGTATCAATTGTCGGAGCGGAGTTGTTTTATTTTTCTTTCCCGAAATAAAAAACGTAGGATATTGTAACACCCATCATTTACTATACGTATTCTTCTGACTGCGCTCACAACCATCTTCAGCTTTGTTCGTTTTGCCTCACCGTCACCCCAAAACAGTTTCCCTTTTTTCTCAATTTCTTTACACACTGATATTCTAGTTTTATTAAACTAGAATAAATCACTTTATTCTGGCTTTCTTGAAATCAACAAATAATATACAAACTTAGTCCACAGAGCTCTTGAAGTCTGCACTAAATAGAATGTAACTTCCGTTGATACTTTCTATAATACGCGTTAACGAATTTTGGGTTCAAGAATCGGGTTGAAAATATTGAGAGCCGTCAGATCAATTGCCCTGAAATATTAATAAATAATTTCTTAAAAACATTTTACGAATTTTTACTTCTACGAGAAGATTGTTCTTGTATATGCGTTTGTACGTGTATGTGAGTGTGTGTGTGTGTGTGTGTGTGCGCGCGCGCGCGCTCGCGCGTGAGTGTGTTTGATCACGAGCGTTTGGTCGAAGTATAAATATTGTTCCTTGTGAACAGAAGACTGTCAACGGGAAACAGCTGTTTTTATTCTTGTATATACCGTACACAGGCAAAATACACACACATATTTATATTTTGCTGTGAATGTGAGTGTGAATGTACATCTGTCACGTATATGTAATTCTGTCATATACATGTGTGACATATGCATGCCGTTATTAAAACAAAGTATAGAAAACCATTGAACCACGCTACATTAAAATGTTAGATAAGAATTAACTGTTTTAGAGTGAACCATTTGAGTAGTGAAAATGTTTCTAGAAAGTTAAAGTATTAATTAGTACCGATAAGCTAGTTATTAGGAGAAAAACAATTTACTTATAATGTTTCATTGAATAGCTGTGGATATTAATATTGTAATTATTGTTATTTGTGTTAGGCTACATTTTTCTACTTATTATTAATAATTTTACTTCTATTATTGTTATTACTAATATTATTATTAATATTAATATTAAAATATACATCTTAAAAATATATTACTGACATAACAATAATTATTATTTGATGTAAATTAACGTATGGCAAGTTTATTAATTTATTTTAATTCCTCTGTTTTTCGATTCCACTTATCTAAACACTCTAACAAAAAATACTTCAGTTTCTACTACTGTAATAGTTTGTTAACGCTGATTCGTTAGATTTGTGTGGTTTATATGTTTCAGTATCTGGAACAAAATCATCTCCTTATTTCCCTTTCTTATCCGCATTTTTTTGAAGCCTCCGCCACCTTCGGAAACATGACAATACTTCTCATAAAAATATTTCATCTCCACGCTTTTCCGAATGGCTTTTCCACCTTCAGTTTATTTTCTTTAATCTATAAACGAAATCGTCTGTTCCCTCTGGTTGCGAGCTATTAAAATTTGTCCTCTATTTTTGTCTAAAGGTTCTGTATTGTACTCGTGCCCTTCTTTTCTCTTCGCCTTACGTTGTCATATGTAAAAATTGTTTTGGCTAGTCATTAGCGTAGTACGATGTTCGCGTATGTCACCCTGATTGTTTGTTCAACAACTGGTAGCACATTGCACGCCATTTTACTGCTTTCTTCTTTAACTTCCTACAAAGAGAAACGATTTAACTGCAAAGTGATATAACTTCCCTCTCATTGTTTCCTTAAATCAGTTACTTCATAAATACTAGGATTGTTCAATAGAAACAAGTTTAGAGGCTGTAAACCATTTTTTATTCAACGATTTTAAATGAAATCTCCATTAACATTAAGGCATTGGTCCCACTGTTGCACTAATCTGTAGATTCCCTGCTGGTAAAATTCTTGCGGCTGTTTGTGGAACCATTCGCTAATAGAAAACTCTACCTCAGCGTCCGATTTGAATCGCCGTCCTTTTAGTGATTTCTTTAATGGGGCAAAAACATGATAATCACACGGGGACAAGTCGGAACTGTAAGGTGGATGTTGTAATACTTTCCACTTTATACGACCAAGCAGATCTTGAATCGTCTGGGCTACATGGGGTCAAACATTATCATCCAGAAGAATGACACCATTTGTGAGCTTCCCGGGACGTTTATTCTTGATACTGACCCGTAAGCATTTTAAGCTGTCTGCATATCGCTCAGCGTTGATGTTGACACAAGGTTCTTTAAAATCTAAGAGCAGCACACCCTGATAATAAAAAAATACGGTCACCATTACTTTTCCTGCCGAAGGTTGGAACCTACATTTTTCGCCTTCGGAGATTGTGCATGGTTTCTGGCTCGTAGTAATAACACCAAGACTCATCACCGGCAACAATTTGGTGTAGAAAGGCATTACCTTGTTGTTGATACCTCATCAAATGCTGTAATGATAAGGGCGAACAAATTTTTCTGCTCATCAGTAAGCAGTCGTGGAATCCACTAAGCAGTAACTTTGTGATAGCCAAGACTATGAATGATGGAATGAACAGTTCCCACGCTGATGCTGAACATTTAGAAAAGTTCTCTAACTTTGATGCGCCTATTTGCGCGTAAAGCAGTTTCCAGCTGTTTCACATTTTCATTTGATGCTGCAACACGTGCAGGTCCGGAACGGGCCAAATCTTTAGTGGATTCTCTTCCTTGTCAAAATTTAATGCACCATTCAACCACTGCAGTATGAGAATAACTATAGTCACCATATACAGCTTTCATTCTTGTATAAATTTCCATTGGCTGACGTCCTTCAGCAACCAAATACTGAACAACGGCACGTAGATTATCTTTGGACGGATTTTCTATCACAGATGCCATTTTTCAACCAGTCACAACGCTTAGAAGAAAAGCAAACTACAAATATTTTTGACAGACGCGTCACTAGTACTTATAACGCGTCACTAGAACAGACAATATAAACAAATGAATTCCGTTGCCATGGCGACAAAGTCACGGCTGCGCAGATCAAACGTGCTTCTATTGAACAATCCTCGTATATATTACTAACAGAAATTGCACTGTTGCACATCACTATAGATAAAATTCCCAATTAGCGCTTTCAAGCTTGACATCTCATCATCAGATCGGAAATATCTGATAATGAACTGTGAAGCTATAAATCTCTAATCGGAAATTTTTTCTATAGTGGTGTGCAACAGTGCAATTTCTGTTTGTGATTATAACAGCTAACACAATATTAATTAAAAATATTACTGTTTCAATAGTCGGTGAAAAAGGTGCACCGGCATCAGTTGGTGATTGGTGGCTGGCCTTACACCGACCCGGACATTCCGTTGATTGATCTCTGTTTACGAACCGTGAAATCTTCCCAACCAAATCGTGTCTGTATCCGTTTCCAGGTAGCTCTCTCTTGGTCTTTCCCTACTACTCCTTTCCACTAGCATTCATTATAGTACTATAGTCATGTCTTGACTTACTTACTTTCTTTAATTCCTTCTGTGAACCATAGAGTCACAACAAAGGATCGCCATGTTGTCCTTTTATTGATTTTATCCCAGCCCTTTCTCTGCTATTCTGTTTCTGCTTCTATTGTCCGTGTCATTCTAAGTCTACCACGTTCTCTTTTCTTGCGGGTTTCATTCGAGTCCTTCCGTCGCAATGTGGTCATCCGACCGGGTCAGCGTGAGTCTCAACCGTCGCCAATTTCTCTGACTTATTCCAATGCAATGGGCTTACGGTTGGTCCTTTCCCAGAGCGTAGCGTTGGAGATAACGTTCCTGGAATGGTCCTTAATCACCAATCACTGAATGTGACCATAGTCATGTACCTCTTCCCTTCAGTTTTGACAGTACAGACCGAGGTTTCTCGTTTGGCCTGCACAAGAATCTGCACTCACTGCCTGCAACAAAACCGACTAATTACTGCGCCTAATTAAGTCCCTCGCCTATCAATATTTGCTTCTTGGATTTTTCACATAATTTTTTCTCTGACCGAAAAGTATCCGACCATTTTGAATATTACGGGAACCGGTTTTGTACAGGTACATTGTAACTAGGTAGGCAATCAGACTTTACCTTTTGACGCGTGCTTGAACATTCATTAACGTACTGGGCTGTTCAGTTAGCTGCGAGACGTGCTGTGTTCAGACATGCTGTTTTGTAAACACGTGTTGTCTGTGACTGTCGTAGTCATAATGTGTGAATGACTAAATTAGCGAATTTGTATTAAATTTTGCAAATAACTCGAACATTCGTCAGCGCAAACTTTCACAAAGATTAAGAAAGTTTTCGAAGAGGATTCATTCAAGGTGATCGGGAATCTGTTGAAAGCGGTCCACGTTCTGGAAGGCCTTTAACAAGCAGAACACCCAAAAATGTTGAACGTGTGCGGGCTGAAATAAACGAAAACCGATGGCTGACAGTGCAAGAATTAGAAGAAGAGCTAGGATTGCGGGGATTTGTGTTTCGGCGGAAGATGTTGGAACGAAACGTGTGCCAACAAAATCCGTGTCACGGCTGCTCTCGCAAAAAAAAAAAAATCCTTGCTGAAGTTGCACGAGATTTGTTGTGCATCTGGGATCCAGACTTTCTCAAAAATGTCACAAGTAGAGATGAGTGGTGGTTTTATGACTACGACCCTGAAACAAAAGCCCAATGTTCCCAATGTGAAAGAAAACTGAATAACACAGTCACAGACAACACGTATTGACATAACGAAGTCTCACAGTTGACTGTAGATTCCAATACGTTAATGAATGTTCGCGTAAGCGTTGAAAGGTTCTCGTCTGATTGGGACCTTCACATGTCTCATCTTTACACCTCCCAGTCGAAATCTACCTTCCAACTGCGTAGACTTGAACGTTTCACTAGTATACACTTTATCCTAATTTTTTTTCATACGACATTGTAACGTCTTCACTTTTGTCTAATAACAAAATATTTATGACGTGTACGGTTTGTCGTCATAGCCAAGAAGCTCAGTGATCATTTCACCGAAGGCTAGTTGTAAACTGGCCGTTCAATAATAGTAGGCCTATACGTTTAAATACAAAAATCAAATTTATTGTTTCTGTATAGACATTTCTCACTCATTTAACAGTTTGTTTAATATTTTCGTAACCGGTACACTGTGAAATTAAATTTCTCTTTTGTGCTCTTCCAAAATTAGCAATTAAAATTTACATACATTAAACCAAAGATTATTCTAAAATTGCTTTCAATTTTTTTTCTATTGTATGCACCTTTGAATGTTTTTGCATTTGAAGAACCCATGTATATCAGAAGTATTTGCTGCACATTGCAATTGGTTTAGTGAGTTAGAACAAAGGAAAACTATTTATTGGGCGTAAGATTATCTGAATATAACCTTATCTGAATGTGTTCGCGGAGTATTTTGTTCACGCATTGTATGTTTCTCAGTTTCTCTTCTTGATTACAGATTGAGGAATTTTTACGTTTTACGTTTGGCAAACAGTTGTAATAAGATTACAAAAATAAGTAAGTTACTATTCTAAAGACAGCTCTGACTAATAATTTTAAAACAATGACTAACGAATTATCCGACATTGTGGTTTTATTTAACCTATACATTTATTTTATCACAAACCTCAAATTATCCTAAAACGTTAAATTATTTCACTGACGTGTAACTATGTGATTTGATTTTTGTTTGAGAGCGTTTTATTAAGATAAAATACAATTTGTAATGCGGTCGATGTAGCCTACCTGTCACAGTAAGTGAATACGTTGTGCGCGGAATTCATATTTCTAAGTCAAATCTAACACCTAGTTTGTACTAATTTTATCTGACACTTCATATGTACACCATAATTGGATTTTATTTACATATAGATTAAAAAAAATTATCGAGTAACTTGTTGCAAATATATTACGATTCACTAAACTACTCAAAAATAGTGCGACTTCGTTACAGAACTGAAATTCAGACAACCCAATATACACGATTACATACCCATTTGTCAGAGTAAAATTTAGCAAATTTTTAAAGTTGCGGAAACTAGTAGAAACAGGTTGGAAACACAGAATGTTTATTGGAAAAATAACGAAGAATGTAACACTAAGTACAGCAAATACGTACATATAGTAAGGGACTTATAAGGCAAGTATAGAAGAGCGTCGGCAATTCAATACTCGTAGAACTTGCCTTGATTAATATAGACAGGGTGCAAGTAGGCGGGTAAAGATTCAGTATGGGCGAAGAATCTTAGATATACTCAATAGTGGTCTAAGAGTCTTCTTATGGGATTATCAAGAAACCGAGTTCAGCTGAAGGAAAGAGAAGGAATGATAATTTCTTTTAGTAGTTAGGAAGTGGACTCGTTTAGAATCCAGTGAAACAAGATGAAAGATAGCATATGGAAGAATTGTTGTAAGCAAATTACAAGACCTACTATCTGCTAAGGAAATAAACATTCGTCTTAGGATGCGGAACGCTTTAATTGGAGTATCAATTTTCAGAAAACTGTACAATAAAAAATTAAGAGGAGAAATGGGAAAAAGAAAAGACTGAATGGATAGACAAAGTTGGAAACGAGGAGGTACCAGTAAATGTTACAGAAGAAGTTCACTAACGCTTTTTCAGGTAAAAAAATAAAATAAATTGTTGAAATTGAGAAGAAACTGTACAATGAAATTAATAATTTTAGAAAAAATTGATGACAATAGAGGTATAAGGAGAAAATGTGTAGAATGCTGACGGATTTGAAGGAGAGGAAGTAGTAATGGGAACTGGCGTAAAATCTATTATAAATGCATCTAATAATAATGAATGCATCAGTAACAAACCACAAACGATGTAATTATTCATACACACGAAAGAAATGTGCTAAAGTTAAAACGTTCAAACGTTAGCAAACTCCGTTAAAAGAGTGATTTAAAATACAAATTCGAATTGTGGCAAAATCTTGATTGTATTCTTATGCGTATCGGAAGTCTCAAAATAATAAGACCGTGATACGCGTTTGAAAACAATGGAATGTGATATTTACCCAAAGTAAACTAATTTTGCGATTTACACGTAGTCTTAATAAAATTACAATACTAAATATCACTATAATATTGACGACTCGGAACACAAAGTTTTTTATAAGTAAAAACGTAAAGTTTTACCTTACAGCCTAAACCGGCTTTCACCTATAGAAGGCTTCATCAGAGGCTGTCGTTAGTAGCGCTGCTCGTCTTGTTGTTGGCGACGAGAAAGTGTTTCGAAAGATTGAAGCTGTGTGTGTGTGGTGAGATGTGTTCGAATAATGCGTGCGATTTGAATTGTGTCTGTTCGTTTAGGATGTCGTTTTTATTTGTTTTTGTGTGCTTGTATATTTCTAATTGTTCTAGAGTGTCTAGTTTTCGGCCTTTTGTGTGTACGTGTAGTATGTTCATGTTATTGTCGATGTTTTTATATGTGTGGTTTGCTTCAATGAGGTGGTTTGCGAAGGTAGATTCTGTAGTGGTGTGGAGTGCTTTTGTGTGTTCAATGTATCTCTGTTTGAAGCTACGTCCTGTCTGGCCTATGTAGAATTTACTGCAATTTGAACAATTTAGTTTATATACACCGGGTAGATCGAATTTGTTTTGTGCTTTGGGCATGCGTTTTGATAGTGTGTGTTCTGTTTTGTTAGTAGTTTTGTAAGCGATTCTGTATCCTGCTTTTTTGAATTTGTGGGCAATTTTTTCTGTTTATTTGTTGATGTATGTTAGTGTTATGAATTTGTTGTTTTCTATCTTTGTCTGTTGTTTGTTTTGTGTTTTGTGTAGGATTTTACTGACTATTGTTCTGTCATAACCGTTAGATTCTGCTAGATATTTTATCGTGTTTAGTTCGTCTTTGTAGTCTATTTCATCTAAGGGGATGTTGTTAAGTCTATGTATCATGGTTCTAAAAGCAGCTAGTTTGTGTTGTATTGGGTGATTGGAGGTGTTGTGTATTAGTGTGTCAGTTGTAGTTGGTTTTCTGTATATACTGAATTTGTGCCTGTGTTCTAGTTTTGTGATGGAGAGGTCTAAGAAGTTTATGGTATTGTTGTGTTCGTATTCGGCAGTGAAGGTTATGTTTTTATGTATTTTGTTTATGTGCGTTAGTAACTGTTCACATTGTCTTTTGTTTCCCCTGTATAGTATTAGAATGTCATCAACGTATCTGTGCCAATATAGTATTTTATGTGAGTGTCTGTCATTGTTTGTGAGTATTTTTGTTTTTTCTAAGTGTTGGAGGAAGACTTCTGCTAGAATGCTGGATATGGGGGAGCCCATGGGTAGGCCGTCGTTCTGTGTGTAGTATTTATTGTTATAAGTAAAGTAGTTTTGTTTTGTGATAATGTTCAGAGTTTCTGTTATTTCATTGATAAGTTCGTCTGGTGTGTTGTTCTGTTTGAGTTTGTTTTGTAGGATGGTGATTGTTTCAGAGATGGGGATGTTTGTGTACAGGTTTTTAATGTCAAAGGAGGCTAATGTGGCGTTATGGGGGATGTGTATGTCTTTTATTTTTGTTACTAGGTCAGTGTTGTTTTTTACTGCAATGTTGTTGTCTATTTGTGTGTGTTGTCTAATAATTTTGTCTAGATATTTTGCTAGTTTGTGTGCAGGGGCATTACGGTAGTTGATAATGGGGCGGATCGGAATGTCTTCTTTATGGATTTTGGGAAGCGCTTGGAGTGTAGGTGCTGATGGTCGGATTTGTAAATCCGTAATCCATAAAGAAGACATTCCGATCCGCCCCATTATCAACTACCGTAATGCCCCTGCACACAAACTAGCAAAATATCTAGACAAAATTATTAGACAACACACACAAATAGACAACAACATTGCAGTAAAAAACAACACTGACCTAGTAACAAAAATAAAAGACATACACATCCCCCATAACGCCACATTAGCCTCCTTTGACATTAAAAACCTGTACACAAACATCCCCATCTCTGAAACAATCACCATCCTACAAAACAAACTCAAACAGAACAACACACCAGACGAACTTATCAATGAAATAACAGAAACTCTGAACATTATCACAAAACAAAACTACTTTACTTATAACAATAAATACTACACACAGAACGACGGCCTACCCATGGGCTCCCCCATATCCAGCATTCTAGCAGAAGTCTTCCTCCAACACTTAGAAAAAACAAAAATACTCACAAACAATGACAGACACTCACATAAAATACTATATTGGCACAGATACGTTGATGACATTCTAATACTATACAGGGGAAACAAAAGACAATGTGAACAGTTACTAACGCACATAAACAAAATACATAAAAACATAACCTTCACTGCCGAATACGAACACAACAATACCATAAACTTCTTAGACCTCTCCATCACAAAACTAGAACACAGGCACAAATTCAGTATATACAGAAAACCAACTACAACTGACACACTAATACACAACACCTCCAATCACCCAATACAACACAAACTAGCTGCTTTTAGAACCATGATACATAGACTTAACAACATCCCCTTAGATGAAATAGACTACAAAGACGAACTAAACACGATAAAATATCTAGCAGAATCTAACGGTTATGACAGAACAATAGTCAGTAAAATCCTACACAAAACACAAAACAAACAACAGACAAAGATAGAAAACAACAAATTCATAACACTAACATACATCAACAAACAAACAGAAAAAATTGCCCACAAATTCAAAAAAGCAGGATACAGAATCGCTTACAAAACTACTAACAAAACAGAACACACACTATCAAAACGCATGCCCAAAGCACAAAACAAATTCGATCTACCCGGTGTATATAAACTAAATTGTTCAAATTGCAGTAAATTCTACATAGGCCAGACAGGACGTAGCTTCAAACAGAGATACATTGAACACACAAAAGCACTCCACACCACTACAGAATCTACCTTCGCAAACCACCTCATTGAAGCAAACCACACATATAAAAACATCGACAATAACATGAACATACTACACGTACACACAAAAGGCCGAAAACTAGACACTCTAGAACAATTAGAAATATACAAGCACACAAAAACAAATAAAAACGACATCCTAAACGAACAGACACAATTCAAATCGCACGCATTATTCGAACACATCTCACCACACACACACAGCTTCAATCTTTCGAAACACTTTCTCGTCGCCAACAACAAGACGAGCAGCGCTACTAACGACAGCCTCTGATGAAGCCTTCTATAGGTGAAAGCCGGTTTAGGCTGTAAGGTAAAACTTTACGTTTTTACTTATAAAAAACTTTGTGTTCCGAGTCGTCAATATTATAGTGATATTTAGTTAAGTAACGGACACGTCATGGACAACGAAATCCAAGAAAATTACAATGTTCAGATAAAATAATTAGACATGTAAAGGATGCCTGCATGTGTCAAAAGATCGCATTGCGCATACGTAGCTTTGACACGGTATTTCGTCCAATCATTTTGTGTTCATAAAAGCAGCATGATTGGTGTGTTACATAGTTATGTATCGTGGTTAATCACCTCGCACCCCACTTCCTGCACTGCTTTCCCTGCCCTCAACTACGATCTGCGCGAACCGCTTCATGTCTCACTGTGTCATCTGAGACTTCATTGTCAAATTCATTTGAGCTTAGTCTTGCGATTAATACACTGCAGGAGGTTAACAAAAACTGACATTGAGTCCAACTCGTTTCTGAAGTAACTTCAAAACACCTGTCCATCTTAATTTACTGGAAAGACTTTCAACGGCTATTCAGGTGGCCAGTACGCATAAATGTCTGCCCAATATTTGTTAGATTAAATCGTTGATTTTTTGGGATGACTTCGCACGAATATAGTTGATTCCTCATTCATTCCTGTTGCGACGTTTAACGACTTGATAACCTTAGTACTGCTTGTGTCCGATCTCCGTGAGGCTGGAGGTTACGTAAGAAAACAGGGGTGGGGGAGGGGGCAGCAACGACTCACAGTTACGAACTACTACCCAAACGTACCCATATGCATATCCATTTCTGAGTTCCCGATACCATAACTTAGATTAAACTCTACGTATATTTGTAAAAAAGACGGACGTTTTCTGACAGTTATTTAGATATATATTTTGAGGTTGCAGAAATTCTCCCTGCTACAAAAGTCGTCATTGTTATTCCTTAGGGGTCTTAGTCTGCCATTAAATATAATACACTATTCCACTGTAAGATTGATGATATCGAGGGTGATCTGCTTCAAACTTAAGATTGGTACAAATATCTTCTGTGGGGTACCCAGAAGGGTATTTCAACATGACAGAAAATCTTATATAAATTAACAACATAAATGATTAACAGAATAGTGTCAAATTTATTTGAGTTTTAATCGGTTGCTACCGTTTTTATGCAGGTTAGCCAACACTATACACGAAAACTATCATCCACATATCAATAAAGCACTAAGCATTACTGGACATATGTCATATTTCTCCTCTTTGCGGTAGACTTAGGCCTACCTCTTTTTTCCCCCGTATAGCAATTTTATGTTAAAATATACCTTAACTTTTTCATATCCGAAACTTTACAGCATCATAAGCAATCGCAGTTTAGCAAACATAATATTGATTGGACATAAAGTGCACTTACCTACTTTTCCCCCGTAGTCTTCACTGTATCATTATATTTTATGAATAATGTGTAACCCCTCTTTCCCTTTTTATGCTTTATATAAAAAAAACTTCCTTTTTTTTATTATTATTATTTTTTTGTATTTATTTTTTTTTTGAAAGAGAAGTCACTAGTTATTTAAAACTAGGCGAGACCCTAGAGAAGCCAAAATGCGCTGGGTCCAGTATGACGGGACTTGCAATTAAACTCGGCTGTTAATTAACAATAACATTTTTTTTTATTGTTGCCCCCATAATTCATTACATGTAAATATCACATAAATCACATAAGTATCACATTCCAATCAGCAATAAACGACAAAATACATAATAAATACGTAATGTTCACACGTTCCTTAAATTGTATAAATAGATAATATATATATATATATATATATCGAGCAACATCCCATAAATTATATAAATTCCCCCCCCCTTTACTAACACTTAACATTGACATCACATATAGAAACACAAAGACACATAGACTCATAATACCCTTACAATACCCATGTTCGAACTGCCCGACAGGCAGTATTTCTACAAAGCCCCAAAACCAGCAATCATAAATATTTAACTTCCAGTCACAATAATTCATTAACTTCCATTAAATTAAAAAATGTTAAAACCCCCAAAAGGATGATAATGACTAACAAAAGCATAAAGATAGGCCGGACTGCCCCTATGAATTGATAACAGCTGATAAATTGCCAATTATGAGCATATGAACACCTTTAAGTTTCTTGCACAGTATATAAGTGGGAAAAACCCTCATCACCTGAGTTTAAGCAATTGGCATGATTTTCTAAAATGTTACTTCTGTGTTACAAATCCCGATGGATACATGTATCAGGAAATTGTTCCTTAATGAAAATGATTTAATTCAACTGACAAGAATCAGTAGCATCAATATGCTTTTACAAGGTCAAAATTATCAGTATATGCCCACAAAATATAAAATTTCCTTTCTCTTAAAGTCAGACATCTGTGTATAATTGATTTTATAATAACTGCCTGTTGTATCCTAGCAGATGTGGAAGCGCGCCAGCATGTACCAGACCATATGTGACAGGAATCAGACCTGCCTTAAACTGTATGAACATTTGCCTAACTTAAAAAAAACTATGTCCATTTTACCCCCAGAAAACAGCCTGAAAAACGAACCCCCCCCCAACCCTTGCATGTTAAACCGAAATGAAATTAAAAGATGAACCCGTTCTGAACCAGCCTGAACAGAACCCATAACATGTGACTTAAATTTTATAGTGAATAGTGTAATGACTCTAAGGCTCTTGTATATATATAAAAAAAAAATATTTAAGAGTAAAAAAAACTCTGGCACGCTCCCCCAGTGCAGCACACAATTACAATGATAGTACTTTAGATTTATGGAGTTATATTATAAAAGTCAAATAATGTTCATAATGATTGTTCAGTTGACACACCCCAGAGCGGACTGTCTAGCAGCGTGGGCACATGGTTTAAAGAAAATAATGTGTAACTCAGATGAACGGCAGGCCCGGCCAACGAAAATAAAAAGAGTTCATATCACCTTAATCGTGTGCGTATGATGCATCTTGTGGCTGGTCAACAGACTCCCTCTTCCGAACAGGTGCGTGTAGGATGGCTCATGGCTGGTGAAGGTGTCGTTACACCAGCCTAGACCAGAATCTCCGACTAGGAGCGAGAACCCTGGGAATTCACAAAAGATTAGAAATTCTGTTCGCTAAAATGTGCACCCTAGTTCCAGGTAATAACCTCAGAACGGGCCTTTCAACCAACTCAAGATAAAAGCATAAAGTTTCTGTTTCTGTTTTTTTTTTTTTTTTTGAAAATGGCCTGAGAATAATCAAGTCTGCAAGGTGATAATGAATGCACTAAATAAAAAAATAAAATTAAAGAGTGTCTAGTAAAAGCCACTTGCACTTGCTCTGACCCGTGCCGACATAACCAAACAAGTTGGCCGTGCCACGTGGCAACCCAATTATCGTAATTTGTCGGAAAATGACCACATTAAAGGCACTTACGGTTACACACAAACAAAATATAAATAGTTTTTTATCTGAGGGTGGTCTCACAATTTATTTTAACTGCCATAATTACTTAAAAAGAACACTCTTGCAGTCTATTGCATGCACGTGCATAATTTACACAATTCAACTCCGTCTATACGTACTGACTTTAGCTTATAAATTTATATAATGCTTTACCAAATAATTACAGTGACACTTGCATAATAATTGAAAGAAATATGGGCTGTATATACTGAACATCGAATAAATCTCTTACCACATACCCTCTCATCCGATCGCACCAAGTACATTCTCTTTTCGCATGCGCCTGAATATTTTTACGTTAAATTATTTAATTATTTTTGAAGCATACTATAGCCTGCTGTAAATTACTTACCGGGAAGTCTCGTAAATCTAGCTTGCCATTAGGATGAGTAGAAACTACGCAATAATGTCTGTCCGGGTCGGAGAGTCTGTTGATTCCCTTGTGAGAGCTGAAGTCGGACTGAACGTGCACTTACAATACAACCGACAGCAAATTTCGCCGCGAGATGGCGCAGGCAGATTCAACAGTGCAGTCTAGATATCGGCGTACTAATCGACATTTGTACTCGCGTTTATGTTAAACAAAAATTTATAAAACCTGCGATCGCCGGGGTAGGCAAACACCGGCACAAATGTACTGTTAATTTTATACGTTATGGTATTAGATTAATGGTGTACATCAAAGTTTTGTTTTCCTTTGCAAAAAAATAAGGTAAAAGTATATTTAATAATATGTACTTATTAATACGTGTGTAACCATTTTAACGCTCCGATACAGCGATTGAAACGCGGCATAAATATTAATATTGTTTAGTAGAGAAATATAAGAGAGGTAATACTGTTAAATACGTTACCGATGGGTAGGCTAGATTTCTCAACTTATCTATAGTTTCCTTTATTGACACCCTAAGTAGGCCTAAGTCTGATTATAGCATAGTTAAACGGTGTGGACTTCAAACTGCCGACAAAATATAAAAATATGCCGGGAGTTTAAGTGTTTTTAAAAATACGTAAAGGGTGATTTCTAAAAATATGTATTTTGAAAATACATAATTTAAAACGTACATATAATAGAAATAACTGTAAGTTTAAATAACGAGGCAAACGTACACGAGACAAAAGTAAAACACTGTAAGGAAATTCGTAAAGTTTTGTAACTGAGAAACACGAAGGAATACAGATTACGATGAGGTGGAAAGAATAGAGAATATGTAGACAATCAAGCTAGAATACGTGTTAAAAAAAAAAACATTTAAAGAATGTCGAGAGCTAGTTTAAAAAAATAGGAAATTTCATCCGACAAGAATATCCTGACGAATTAAAAGAATATAAGAGTACGTCATCCGTTGATACTCTAAGACAGTAGCAGGATTGTCACCACTACCAGCTGCTTCTTGTACAGACCGACTAAGTAGTTTAGTTTGCTACTAATTAAACAATGCATAATCAACAGGTATCGTGTTGATTCGCCGCTACGAGTGTTGGCTTCATGAGAGCTAAGTGGCATATGAACGTATGTAAGTGTTTATTATCCCGACTACGAAGCTCTCAGTTCCTCATTCCAGCTAGACCATTTTTTCGTACGAAACAATATAAAGTTAAAATTTTGACAGTTTATTTATTTGTTTTGTTTTTGAAAACTGGTTTTGTATTTTTGACGAGGCTTAGCGTCTGCCAGAGACTTCTAATCCTAGGCTTCTGTTAAGCAAGATGCAACTTTTGCAATCTATCCTGTTTTACAATAATTTATTAATACTCTTATATTACATATTCTCCTTTTAAATGTTTACTTCACTTCTTTTTGGCATATTTTTCTTGAACAACTTATTTTTTTGAATACTATTATTCCTATTTCACATACTCTCTTGGCGAGTTTCTTTATGGCATTCTATTTCTTCTTCTTCTATCAGGGACTAGGCGAATCACCTGGTCCGGTCCCAAAGGAGTATATCTACTTTACCAACGCTTCCTATACTTCGTTGTCCAACAGGCTTGTATTGCCAGACTTACTTAGGCAACCTGGCATCTGGCATCCCGTTCAGATGAGTATTCCATCTCTTTTTGTTCTCTGCGTTACGATCTGGGATATTAAAAATGTTCGTTTGGTATTTAGCGTTAAATTCTATTTAAGATTTTGCGTTTTCTATTTAAGATACCTAACTATGTCGATTCTTTTTGGCACCAATTTGCCTCCTATGTCCTTTTGCCCGTACTTCATTCTTTTCTATTGACTTGGAGTCACTGTTTTCAATTCTAATTCATTTGATACTTCTCTTTACTCCAAAAGTCTGCCAAAGATAACAGAGAGACTTTCAACTAAAAGAAGGACAAACTACAGACAGTCAAAGTGGGGTTTAGCTGATTGTTACTGACGGAAAAACAATGTTGTCATACAATTTGATAGTCATTCGAAGACGAGTCCCAGGCTATTCTGCGGGCGGTACAAGCCCCCTTCAGACCACCCAAAGGGTAAATACAATGAGGAGAGACTCACGCTGGTGCAAGCCGAGCGCCGAGAAGGAGGAGGCACAAAGAGAGAGAGAGAGAGAGAGAGAGAGAGAGAGAGAGAGAGGAGTGAAAGTGTGTGCTATGTAGAACTGCTAGGGGAGGGCGAGATGGTTGTGATGTGGCCACCATATACGGCAGTATAATTGACAAGAGGTCTGGTGTTACAGTACAGGAAAGATGGTATTTAGCGTTAAGAAGCGGGGACAAGGAGGTCTGTGGTTAAGACAAGAAGGAGAGTTCGGTGGGAGAGTAAAACACCGATATAGTAGAAAGAGATAAAGAAATGTGATTAGATTAGAGTGTTAGATACAGTGCTAATAACGCAGTGTAATTTATAGTCGGTTAGTCACAGCGAGAGTCGTGAATTGTTTTAGATACTTGGGACATTCAGGGCGTTCAGCTTCTTGGGGACATTAACAAGCACTACAACAGATCAAATCCTTACGAACAGCCCAAGGTACGGGGCTATGTTGGGCAAGAAAGCATGGACCGTGATACACTGACGTTGTCAATGCCCGACGTCGAGTTGCATGATGGTGACGTCCTCTACTATTTGTTACTGATCGAGGGTTACGGGGAATGCGACAGATACGTGATACACAACCTCAGTTTCACCGTCAAAGAAGTCGACGGCCAGCTCGCTCTCTATAACTACACTGTTCACTATAATGTCTGCACAACCAGTATTTTATAGAAACATTGTTATGATAGACATGTATGCTGCACTGACTACGAGGTACGATGTTTGACCAAACAGTTTTTGTTTATTTAAAAAAATATGTCTTTATAGTACTATATTAGGGTTCCCATTCGTCTCGATTTTACCGGCACAGCCCCATTTTTTGACAAAACGTCCCGCCGTCCCATTTATTTCTTTTTTAGTGTTAACATTGGTTGTTTTGGTAACACTGATACCGCAACATCAACGCTTTCTTTGGTAGTAGCGTTGCATTAGCGTGAAGAAATGGTTTTAGTATTAGTATGTCTTTGTGCAGTGAGTAAGACTGTTGAAATAGATAATTGTTCGATCTCAAAGAACCGCATGTTTTGCCAAATGTTTTGTATAAACGCCCCTAAGTACACTTCTGAAGCATTGTAGTTTTAACAAAAATTTTCCGGAAAGCACTGGGAATCAAGGTATAGAAGACAGTTTCCAGCGAGAGAACATATTAGAAGTCGCATGTTACGCGCGAACTTTTCTCGTAGTTGCGAGCGGAGCAAACAGAAACGGCTTCAAGCGTTGCGATCTAATGGTTCGTGTCTGAGACACGTGACACATTTTAGTAATCTGCAAATGGATAGATGGCCGAAGGTTACCGTTTTGATGCTTATGTAGGGGGAATACGGAGGTCTGTCACATACCATATAGGTTCAGTCAGTGGCGGCTGGTGTTATGGTTGCAGCGTTGCAAAACCACCAATATAAAATAACTAAACTGTAAAATAATAGACGAAAACATTAAGCAGCTAAAAGTGTCATAAATTTCAACGGAGAGCGTATCAGATTCTACGCGCCATTCGCGTACAATTCAAATGTGGCGCGCAGGCTGGTGATTGTAGGCCGCTTGCAACTTCAAAAGTAAATAGCAGAGCTTACTACACAAACATATGGGAAGACGTGCGCTACTCTTCACAATTGTCCTATGTTCCCAATGTAAGCTTGGTGTTTTCAAAATTTCTGCAACGCTCCACTAGTAGCACTGTAGCGCAACTTTGTGTATGAAATCAGCCTTCTTGATTTATAAGTTGTGTCAGGTTTAATGTTTACGTTGGTTCAAGGTAAACGTTATCCGTTGTTTTAGGTTATAAAATTATAGTAATAAGTTTTATTGGCAACCTGTGATTATGATAGTTCAATGTCTTTTAACCCCTCTCCTATCCACTCAACGAACTACTGGAACCACCAGCCGCCATTGAGTTCAGTATGCAGAATGTAAACGAGAAAAGATGTATATGTTTTGCAAACGAAAAAATATCGGGTTTACCGCGTACCCAGCTAATTTACACATAACTTACACACAGAAAGTTAAAAAACTCCGTTCTTATGTTATTTGGATCCCATAATTGATTTTTGTAATTTTTTTGGATTCAGTATATCTACTCCCAGTGCTTTCCGAAAAATAATTTTTCCACCACGGTGCTACAGACTACAGACTACAGACTACAATATTCGGATCATGGAATGGATTCTGCGATTACGAAAAAACGGACTTGAAATAAAGCTAATTGACAATAGTGACAACACACTTTATAAGCTTTACTTATACATAGTTTTATTCAGAAATGTTAAAAAAACTTCTAGAGAAAATCCAAAAATATGAAAAATATATAAACCTAAATGACATTTTAGGAATATCTTCTGATTGTGTGTAATAGAATTCATTTAATATGTTTCTGTAATACTTTTTGTATATATTTTTCTTAAAGTGGAATAGAAAATGGAGTACTCTCATGTATAGTATATTTATTCACATTTTTCTAACTTGTCTGTCCTGTCCCACTTTTTTATGAAATGTCTCCCTTTTTTGGCTACAAAATTGTAAATGTCCCATTACTTAATAAAAATATTATGTGAACTCTATCCTATATTTATATTGTCACCTTCTAAGTAACCTCCCGTTAGATGATACACAGTGATGTTAACGCGTTATCCAGTCTTCACAACATTTCTGGAATGTCTTTTGTGGTACAGCGTTGAGCTTCTTTAGCAATTTTTATTTATGTTTTTAACGGTCGCGAAACTTTGTCCTTTCATTATTGTTTTTATTCTTAAAACTATTAAACACAGGTCTGTTAGGCCGTGGTCGACTGCTGTAAAATCTCGTCATTGTCGGCAACGTTTCGTGTCCCACCTTCGGGGATTTTCTTCAGGCCGCAAGAAGCGACAGAGTGTTACGAAAACAGTTACGGCAGTTGTCGCTTTTACCCGAAAAAAGTGTAGGGTATCATTCGGCCTAAGCTCTGCCAGTCGTGGTATCATAAGTGATGGTTATTGTTTTCGGCCATAAATTCTTGAACAATGATGTGTGGCCTGGTTATCACTCTAGAAATACGGCCGATTGATCAGAATAGCTTCTTCAAGTAAGTGGTGTAAAATGCCCGAATAATATTCTTTGCTGACCGTTGAATCTAGTGATAAAAATTAACGGAACACGATACCAAAGTCGTCTGCTTGCTGTGACAATCACCAACTTATTACCACTGCTATTGAAAATGTTGTTACGACGGTCTACTTGATCGTCGTAGGTACAGTGAGAAACAAAATACGTACAAGACACCAATTAAGTCACTATCACCAGCTTTAATTTTTACAGTTAAACAGTTCGTAATTAATAACACAGTCTCATACAACAGATCAAATAAAAATTGTTCACACGCAATAAAATGTCACTAATATTAAACACAATTGTATAACCATTATACCGCCCGATTATAAAACGCAACACTTCACTAATAACCACTTGAACGTACACAGTAATTTCGCCCGATAATAACTCGAACCGCACTGTAAATATATCGCTACTATACTGAAAACTAAGGCCGCTGCCGCCATGTATTTATACCTCCGCTCACAGACCTGAACGTTCCTAATTGCGTCTTAGCGCCAGTGTGAACTACGTAATTAACTGCGGCCTTGACACAGTCCGCGCGGCTGGCGACTTCGAGAAAACTCTCGCGGATGCGTTGACAGTCACGTATGCCATACATTAGAGCGAGATTCTTCTGGCACATTCGACAAACACGTAGACAGTTCTGTAATGTCGTAACAGTATTATATACCGCGCTGTTGTCCCGTGGTCTATTGCTTAAGTTTCTGTCTCCAGACGTTGTGAACACACTGCCGGAGGCCGTCGTCAGTAGAAAATCCTTCGGAAAGATAACAGACCGAACGTATCTCACTATTTATAGTAACAAAAATAAGATAAACATAATATTTTCAATGATGTTGACTCCCGCCGTGATAGGCTTCGTAGTTATTACTACTGCCTTTTAATCTTTTGTGTTATTTCTAAAACTGTGTTCACATATACCAGACACGCCAAAAACTTTTTGTAACACTTTTACCATGTCATAGTACTTTATCAGATTTTTTCCACAAAACAATGCATGTTCTCCGATCCTGAGTGTTATGTTAAATGTTAAATGAAAATCGCCCAAAAATCAAAGGCAGCTCACTAAATTAGCTACAAAATCCAGACTATGTGTCCATTATGACTGAACATTTTGTCAGTTGTTACAAATATGTGTACCAACATTTCAATAAAACGTTTTTCGAATCAGACAATTTTAATGCCGGAAATTTTAAAATTCCATTAACTCCTAATCAAACCTCACATAAAAACTTAAATTGTTATGTCTTCTAGATGGTTTTTATGCCTACTTTTCCAGTATCTGTTATTTTGCAAATTTTTTTGCTATTGTAAACATGTAACTTCTTGTAACCACAAAGTAGTATTTTTACATCGGCGTTACATGTTATCGAAAAACAATAAAGTCTCTTGAAGCGAATATAATTTGTGAAAGCGATTCACTGATCTCCGGATTCTTTGCATTTTTTAAAATTTTTATTCTACTAAATCTAGAATGTTTGCATTATTCATTATGCTTGAGATTTCTATTATGTATTTAACAAACTATGTCCAATATAGTTCATTAGTTACTTAAAATCTCGTATGAAGGTTCTTATTTTGATGACGTTTCTTGCAATAATTGGTAAGCAAGTTCGTTAGAATTTGTACTCCTACTGATAATATATTGTTCGATACTTTTTGTTTCATTCTGAGGCGCATGAAATTTTGAGGTCTGGTTTAACTATATTTGGTATATACATCAAAGATACCTTATAATTGTTTTAAGAAGTTTCTTACTTCTTACGTAATCTCTGCACACGACGATATTGAATTGTGTTAAAAAACTTTTGGCTTACACCAAGAGATTCGTGCAGTTAGCTTCTTCTTCTTCTTCTTCTTCTTCTTCTTCTTCTTCTTCTTCTTCTTCTTCTTCTTCTTCTTCTTCTTCTTCTTTTTCTTTTTCTTTTTCTTTTTCTTTTTCTTTTTCTTTTTCTTTTTCTTCTTCTTTTTCTTTTTCTTTTTCTTCTTCTTCTTCTTCTTCTTCTTCTTTTTCTTCTTCTTCTTCTTCTTCTTCTTCTTCTTCTTCTTCTTCTTTTTCTTTTTCTTTTTCTTTTTCTTTTTCTTTTTCTTTTTCTTTTTCTTTTTCTTTTTCTTTTTCTTTTTCTTTTTCTTTTTCTTCTTCTTCTTCTTCTTCTTCTTCTTCTTCTTCTTCTTCTTCTTCTTCTTCTTCTTCTTCTTCTTCTTCTTCTTCTTCTTCTTCTTCTTCTTCTTCTTTTTCAGCACTGCAGACTTAAGCCCAGGCTTCCAACAGCAATCTTTTCCAGTGTCTTCTATACACTTCCCTCTCAGTATAACCCCTCAAATCCATTCTTCTTAGATCTTCTAGCACATCATACA
This sequence comes from Magicicada septendecula, assembly GCA_034769895.1. Lineage (NCBI taxonomy): Eukaryota > Metazoa > Arthropoda > Insecta > Hemiptera > Cicadidae > Magicicada > Magicicada septendecula. The sequence goes on from CM068368.1 coordinate 92,159,218, forward strand.
ACCATCTTATACTAGGACGGCCCCTCTTTCTGCTTTTATGGCCTGGCGCCCTCAGGATTTTCGTTGGCATACGCTGATCATCCATCCGCTGTAGGTCACCTAGCAATTGTATTCGTTGAGCCTTTATGAATTTTGCAGTGTCCTCATGCTTCCATAGCTCATCTATCTCCTGGTTATTTCTTATTCTAAATTTATCATCTACTTTAATCGGGCCACAAACACGACTTACAATATTTCTTCCAAACCATCTTAGTGTTTCTTGTTCCTTTTTTTGTTAACGTTGTAACGTAACTGGTTACCGGTGTGTTAATCCGTTTAATTGTTTTAAATTTTAATTGAAGTTTATATTTATTTTATTTATTTTTATTGATTTATTCAATTCAATTCAATCGTTCATTGAATCCAATGTAAATAAATCCGATGAATGCACTGGAAGTTATTTAGCGAAGTCTTTCAAACTTCGGTTAATTTATTTTAATTTGTTATTCTTCCGTCGACTAGGCGAATTGGTGACGTAGAATCCTCGCTGAAAGCATAAATATTTGGTAAGAAATGATCACTTACTTGTATTGAGTCTTGGCGATCTTGCAGGGTCGATGTAGCAATCTAATCTGTAGATTGACTTACCGTATTCAAATTCGCCGCTGCGTGTCGGGCTATCCAATAAGAGTCGTTCACCTATTCTGAAAACCCTAGTCTACTGAAATGAACTAACTGACTCCGTTCCTCGTATAAAATGATAATTTATTCTTTTTAACACTTCTTTTTAATGATCTAAAGTATCATTAACCATTTTAATTAAAAATTAAGTAACATTAGTTGTTTGTTTCATAAAAATTGTCTCAGGGTGGCAAAACTGACCTACAAAGTCAGTGTATGATTAAAATGATTTTTAGTTAAATAAATTAATTCATATGTGGGTCTTTTTAGCTTACAGAATACCAAATTATTTACTAGAACTCTTACCCTACCGTTATTAGGCAGTTTGGGGATGATTACAACTCAATCGTCTCTTAATATTTAACATTTATAATTATAACCATGCCTGCTTTGGACATTTTAGGTTAACTAAATTATTAGTGAACCGACAATAAACGATTTAGAGAACGTTTGTTAACGTTAAAATAACTCTTGATAAAACATTTAAAATGTGAACAATAAAATAATATGTTGAAACTGTGTTGTTGAATGAAACATCTGAATCATCATTTGACTCTATAAAAGGTAATTGTTTAGCGGCATGGTCGTATCCAGGGGAGGCAAGGGGGGCAGCTGCCCCCCTTCCAACAAACTGGAAAAAAATTTAAAAAACAAATTTGTAAATAATTTATTAACAGACTGGTTGTTGATATTTCAAAACTTTGAAAGAAACTAATTACGAAATAGAGACACTCGTGTCATCTATGACAAGTTATAAGAACTATAACCTTACGATTTCTCATAAGATTAGCTTATGTAACTCACAACTCTTACTGTTACACGCCATGACGCCATCTCTGAGAGGTGAGATGTGATAAGAACTACAACCTCTTTTTCTTATTAGAACACAACTCTTACAGTACTTATCGTTAGAGTGAGTGCGGCGAAGTTACTTTATTAACAACTAATGTTACTTAATTTTTAATTAAAATGGTTAATGATACTTTAGATCATTAAAAAGAAGTGTTAAAAAGAATAAATTATCATTTTATACGAGGAACGGAGTCAGTTAGTTCATTTCAGTAGACTAGGGTTTTCAGAATAGGTGAACGACTCTTATTGGATAGCCCGACACGCAGCGGCGAATTTGAATACGGTAAGTCAATCTACAGATTAGATTGCTACATCGACCCTGCAAGATCGCCAAGACTCAATACAAGTAAGTGATCATTTCTTACCAAATATTTATGCTTTCAGCGAGGATTCTACGTCACCAATTCGCCTAGTCGACGGAAGAATAACAAATTAAAATAAATTAACCGAAGTTTGAAAGACTTCGCTAAATAACTTCCAGTGCATTCATCGGATTTATTTACATTGGATTCAATGAACGATTGAATTGAATTGAATAAATCAATAAAAATAAATAAAATAAATATAAACTTCAATTAAAATTTAAAACAATTAAACGGATTAACACACCGGTAACCAGTTACGTTACAACGTTAACAAAAAAAGGAACAAGAAACACTAAGATGGTTTGGAAGAAATATTGTAAGTCGTGTTTGTGGCCCGATTAAAGTAGATGATAAATTTAGAATAAGAAATAACCAGGAGATAGATGAGCTATGGAAGCATGAGGACACTGCAAAATTCATAAAGGCTCAACGAATACAATTGCTAGGTGGCCTACAGCGGATGGATGATCAGCGTATGCCAACGAAAATCCTGAGGGCGCCAGGCCATAAAAGCAGAAAGAGGGGCCGTCCTAGTATAAGATGGTTGTATGATGTGCTAGAAGATCTAAGAAGAATGGATTTGAGGGGTTATACTGAGAGGGAAGTGTATAGACGACACTGGAAAAGATTGCTGTTGGAAGCCTGGGCTCAAGTCTGTAGTGCTAAAGAAGAAGAAGAAGAAGAAGAAGAAGAAGAAGAAGAAGAAGAAGAAGAAGAAGAAGAAGAAGAAGAAGAAGAAGAAGAGGAAGCTAACTGCACGAATCTCTTGGTGTAAGCCAAATGTTTTTTAACACAATTCAATATCGTCGTGTGCAGAGATTACGTAAGAAGTAAGAAACTTCTTAAAACAATTATAAGGTATCTTTGATGTATATACCAAATATAGTTAAACCAGACCTCAAATTTTCATGCGCCTCAGAATGAAACAAAAAGTATCGAACAATATATTATCAGTAGGAGTACAAATTCTAACGAACTTGCTTACCAATTATTGCAAGAAACGTCATCAAAATAAGAACCTTCATACGAGATTTTAAGTAACTAATGAACTATATTGGACATAGTTTGTTAAATACATAATAGAAATCTCAAGCATAATGAATAATGCAAACATTCTAGATTTATTAGAATACAAATTTCAAAAAAATGCAAAGAATCAGGAGATCAGTGAATCGCTTTCACAAATTATATTCGCATCAAGAGACTTTATTGTTTTTCGATAACATGTAACTCCGATGTAAAAATACTACTTTGTGGTTACAAGACGTTACATGTTTACAATAGCAAAAAAATTTGCAAAATAACAGATACTGGAAAAGTAGGCATAAAAACCATCTAGAAGACATAACAATTTAAGTTTTTATGTGAGGTTTGATTAGGAGTTAATGGAATTTTAAAATTTCCGGCATTAAAATTGTCTGATTCGAAAAACGTTTTATTGAAATGTTGGTACACATATTTGTAACAACTGACAAAATGTTCAGTCATAATGGACACATAGTCTGGATTTTGTAGCTAATTTAGTGAGCTGCCTTTGATTTTTGGGCGATTTTCATTTAACATTTAACATAACACTCAGGATCGAAGAACATGCATTAAGTTTTGTGGAAAAAATCTGATAAAGTACTATGACATGGTAAAAGTGTTACAAAAAGTTTTTGGCGTGTCCGGTATATGTGAACACAGTTTTAGAAATAACACAAAAGATTAAAAGGCAGTAGTAATAACTACGAAGCCTATCACGGCGGGAGTCAACATCATTGAAAATATTATGTTTATCTTATTTTTGTTACTATAAATAGTGAGATACGTTCGGTCTGTTATCTTTCCGAAGGATTTTCTACTGACGACGTCCTCCGGCAGTGTGTTCACAACGTCTGGAGACAGAAACTTAAGCAATAGACCACGGGACAACAGCGCGGTATATAATACTGTTACGACATTACAGAACTGTCTACGTGTTTGTCGAATGTGCCAGAAGAATCTCGCTCTAATGTATGGCATACGTGACTGTCAACGCATCCGCGAGAGTTTTCTCGAAGTCGCCAGCCGCGCGGACTGTGTCAAGGCCGCAGTTAATTACGTAGTTCACACTGGCGCTAAGACGCAATTAGGAACGTTCAGGTCTGTGAGCGGAGGTATAAATACATGGCGGCAGCGGCCTTAGTTTTCAGTATAGTAGCGATATATTTACAGTGCGGTTCGAGTTATTATCGGGCGAAATTACTGTGTACGTTCAAGTGGTTATTAGTGAAGTGTTGCGTTAAGAAGCTAACTGCACCAATCTCTTGGTGCAAGCCAAAAGTTTTTTAACACAATTCAATATCGTCGTGTGCAGAGATTACGTAAGAAGTAAGAAACCTCTTAAAACAATTATATGGTATCTTTGATGTATATTGTAGCATGACAGATTATCCACATTATAATGAATGAAAAATGATCAAAAATAAAATCAAGGAAAAATCCAAATAAAAACATTTAGGTACCACAATAAAATACAATTATAATTTGAAGAAATAAAAATAAAGAAAAAAACAACTATGCAACAAATATGAGTAATGAAAAATAAACCACAAAACTAAAATAAACAGGAAATACCCAGGTAGGATAGGAGTAAGTAAGGGAAATACCCAGAACAAACCAACGTACATAATAAAACTATTTGTATTGAAGAAACAAAGAATGAGAATCAGTAAGTAAGGCAAAATCCAGAACAAACCGACACCTCTAAAATAAAGACTGTTTTTCTAGAAATAAGCTAGGATATGAATAAGGAAGTAATTACCCTGAACAAACCGAAATACCTAATAAAAAGGAATGACTTTGAAGAAACAAGGTAGTAGGATAAGAAGACTACAAGAAATACCCAAAAGAAACCCAGTAAGAAGAAAATAAAAACCCCAAAAGAGATTAAAAGTCACAAACGAAAGTATAACACCTAAAAACAGAAACTAATGTAAAGTAGATGTAAACAAAAGTGTTTAGAGGTGTAAATAAAAGTGCACCCATAACAGTCATTTTATAATGAAAAAAAAAACAAATCTTAAGACTCCTCTATAAATACAATTCTTGATAATTAATTGACCTTACTAAATAACTAAATAATTTACTAAATATACCACTTCGTTTTGTTTTTCTCGGTTGACATGTCATTATTTTGTAGTTTCTCTACACACAGAAGAGTTTATATTTCCGGTTGCTTTTTACTTTTAAAATTTAGTCAAATTGTTGCTTAATTGAAACAGCTGCTTGTTTATTTAAACTTTTTAAAAACGTGATTCAGAATTTTATATAAACCAATTTTGCTCTATGATAATGTAAACCTTATTAAGAAAAAAATTGTACAATAGTAAAAAAGAGCTATGCTTGACAGAAATTTTAATTCTTTTTATTAATTCAAGTGCACTGAGCATAGAAGATTACATATAGAATACAACAGAAAAATCGAAAAAGTGTCGAAATCTTTATGAATGCCATATTTTTTTTACTTTTATTAATAAGGTCGCTGCGTGCTTAGTGAAGACAAACATTGCAACAAAATACATAGGAACTGGTACGATTTAGAGATTACATTAAATATTTGTTTAAATACCAAATAATGCAAATAATTGAGATGAATAAAAACATTTAACAAATAAAAATATTTGTTTAAATAATGCAAAATAAAATGAGAAACATTGTCCCACACAACACAAACATTATAAATACACATCATGCTGATATATAACATAAATATAAATATAACACGTAATATTTCATGTCTTAAAATTTCGAATTTACTAAAAAGTAATAACTTTTTGTATTTGTAAAAAATGTGTTTGTGGTATACTAATTTAAATACAAGTAAGGAATTATTTCATTTCACACAAATAACGATTTAATTTGACCGTAAAATTTTGGTTCATGAATAGTACGTAGTTTCTTGCAATTTTATGAGATCAGCCAGTCCAACCTGTAACGATATCTTGAACATTTTCGCCTCCTGTAAAATAGAGAAATAATTATGGAAATTTTGTATATAATTTAAAGCTTATTCGTGGCAATAATAACGAGGAAACACCACGAAAAATGTCCATTGCAAACCCTTACCTTACCGAAGTTATTTATCACTTACTTATAACAATTTTTATCTAGTGTATTGCAAGGTAACAGGTTATAGCCCAGAGCAGACTTGCAGAAAAGAATGCTCAGTTAGTGAAAATACATACACTTATTGTCCTTTTCTTTTACACACAGTTATATCAAAATGTTCTTTCGTTATTTTAAACAATTATTGAATTTTCAATGTTCAAAATCTTCTTTGAAAATATACTTTAAATAAATGTTCTTTTTATTTAAATAGTGCTGTAAATTTTAACGGTTCAAAGTCTTCTTTAAACAAAATTATATTTAAAATAAATGTTCTTTTTACTTTACACAATGAAATAAATTTTTTATAGGTTCAAAAGTTCTTTCTTTTTCGATTTAAACCTTTATACTTTGACAACAATTTTATTTAAATTTGGCTTCCCTGTTCTGTTGTCTTCGTTGTCCTCCCGATCGACGATCTCGATCCGGCCTCCAGCGATCCGTCGTCCTGGTTCAACGTTCCAGCAACCGCCTCCAGGAACTGCCTTGCTCTAGGTGTCCGTTTCCAGCCGCCACGATCAGCAAAACGAAGCTCAGGAACGGTAGCCGACTATCTCGTACTCCGTATTTGTTCCCTGCCGACACTCGCTGCTATCTCGACTCCACGGGCCCCAAGGACTGCCTGGGATTGATGTTGACTGGACGATGACCACCGCGACTGCTTTCGCTGAGTGCTGTATGAAGACTCTAAGAGAGTTAGATGAAGACTGCCTACTATTGGCCACGTGTTCACTGACTTCCTTATTCTTGAATTTTCTAGAACAATGCTTTATTACATATGAATAAACTTTCATAACCTTCTATTTGCTACCCACACTACACAACACTTCACTCTCATTTTAAACTATATCTTCATAGTCTTTACATTGTCTTATTACTAATTTATCCTATTAATTTTAATTTTTAATAATATTATTTTACTTCCAAACATTCTTCTATCGTCCTGGACACCCATAACAGCTGATAATAATTATGCTCCACATTTACGTATAGTGTGACAGCCATATTGCAGTATGTCATATTGCAGTATATTTTTTTATTGTATCTGATTGTGTACGGTACTCATTAATAATGGTTAAACAATTTCTGGAACTACAATTTTATTTCGTAATAAATTATTATCTGATAAAATTAATTATTATAAAAGTGATATTTTAATTATATATTTTAATAAGGATATGTATGAATACACATAAGATATGCAAATATACAATTTTACATATTCACAAGATACTTATAAATATTATTTTTGAGACAGCAATGACAGAGCTGCAAATTTTGGAGTTATAATTTTATAACATAACATACCTTTGGAATAAACATATGGAAAACTTTAGACCGAAACTAAAGTTTTGTGAAATAAAACACGATGACTGTAGATAAATTTACAAAGTCCTTAAATCATCCTCAGGTTAAAACAATTTTCTTTACGTAAATTGTTTAATACTTTCTATATTGTCATAGCTTCTACCAAATTCCACAACGTTTGGTAAGTATACAACTCTCTCGACTCGTTAACCGAAAAGTTATAGATTTATCTGGCACCTTTGCGGGGTATATATAAGCGTCAGCGGCCGGCTTAGCAGTTCAGTTTAAACCTGGCGATGTTCGAAGTTATTGTGCGGTTTGAAGTTATTGTGGCGGTTTAGTGAGAAGTGATTATTGTGTCTAATTAAAGTTTTTAATTAGTGACTTTATTGGTCTCAGTTATCACAGAAGGTTCATGTAACCCAGTGCTCAAATGAGCTCCCCCCACGACGAATCATGCTTTCCGAACAAAAAATTGTAATCGCACCTCTGCTTAGTTCTATTTTCCTCTTTCGTCTTGAGGTTTTGTGCTCAAGATTGACGAGTGATCGCATTCTGAAGTCATTAGGTCGCCCTCCTGATCGCCTCACTTAAAAATATTGTAATTTTTAAAAACGTTTTTTAAATTACGATTGCCAACATCTTTTTTTCCCATCAATCTTTCTCTCTAACACCAGAGCCACGTCGCTATTGTACCCAGTTAAATGGCCAAGTTATCTGCATTTCCTTCTAAGTCTATGTGGGGGATAAAGTTTCGAGGAATTTTATTCGAAATTCAAATTTTTTATCTTAATAATTTTACAGAATTAACATTTCTCAACATTTCTTGCAAATTTTGCGTCGACTTCAAAAATATGTAAGCTGTATTTACAAAAAACTATATTAAATTGTTATCATTTATGTGTGTTTATGAAAAATATTATATATAGACCTACAGATATTTCACGATATTGACTAATGATTGGTTGGGCCCTTGGTGAAACACATTAATACATAGGTTTAAAAAAATATACAAACACTTGGTAAGTTTCACAATTTATTAATTACCTCTGCCAGCTGTTTCAGCTTATTAAGCTATTCTCAAAGAGATCAAGGAACAACTAAACAAAGAATGTAAGGAAGGCGATCATGTGTTTAGGGTGTGTATCCGGACATGTGTGTGGGGTGTTTATGATGGAGGGGGTGAAGAAGCTAGTAAGGGAAGGTCAAGTGTTTGTAAAAACTAAGTATAATCGGAAGGCAAAATACAAAATTAACTAAACTAAATAACAACTTTTAATAAAGGGGATACACAGAATTCAGTTTGTTCGTTTGTTAAATTTTTGTTACTTTTGATTGCTTTTCTAATTTCTACAATTTCTAATAAATCAATTTTTTTACCTTTTAGTGTGTTGTGCAGTAGTGTTATGTTTTCTGTATCTATGAAGTGATTGTGTTGTAAGCAATGGTCTGTAAAAACCTGTATTGACTGTATTAGTTAAAATCGCTTTCGTATTTTCAGAAATGCGATGTTTCAGAACACGTCCACATTGTCCGATATTTATGGAAACACATATACTTCAATATCATATAACTTCATATATATCACTAAATTATTTGTCATTTAGGCATTATAGTTATAAATTTTAATAAAACCGATGCAGCATTTCGAAATTTTTAGTATTTATTTTGTGATTGTCCGCTCTGAAATTGTTATTCAAAAAAAAAAAAATAGTTGAGAAATCCGGGATTTTGTAATATTTTTTATAGTTAAAAATTATTTACTTCTGAAATTTATCTCATATAAGTGTAATTCGTTCAAAATAATGAGCGAATTCTGTAGCTCAGCGAGCACAGTAGTTTAAAAGACAATTTTTTTTTACTTTCAAACAAAATTCAAATTTAGTAGTATCGTTACATTAAACCTTATAGAGCGCGTATCGAGTATCGTTTGTAAGGTCATATCGCAGAAAGATCTATGCTTATCTTCGATCTTCGACAGAAATCGATGAAACTTCCGTCTACAATCTGACTACTTTCCTTACTTGTTTGTTGGTTTGTTTCAATACAATCACATGAAAACTGCGAGTGGCCGTGAAGCAGCTGTAGAATGTAACGGCCGTCACAGTGGTTCCAAATCTCCGCAAAACCTAGTCAAAATACAATAGGGTTTTCATTTTATATGAAATCTGGTATAGAGTGGTTTCACTGAGTAGCATAAAATCCGTATGTAGTGAGTACGAGGGAGGATCAAAAAGTAATCTTAAATATTTTTAATTAACAAATACACATACGTACCATTGAAAATGCATCAGTACTTTTCAATATTCGTTAAATACGTGTGAGCCAGCGATTTATGAGAGCTTCCATTCCGCGAGAAAATACATCTTTTGTTTGACTGCACAGCCACGCATGCACCGCTGTTTGACTGCACAGCCACGCGTGCACCGCTGTTTTGTTTAACTGCACAGCCACGCATGCACCGCTGTTTACACCTCGTTGTCCGTAGAAAATTTCTAAACTCCCAGAGCTTCCTAAAGTGGTCGAAAAAGGTGATAATCACTCGGTGCTAGGTCAGGTGAATAAGGGGGATGTGGGATATATTTGAAAGTGGAGATCCGAAATTTTTGCTGCCGTTGCGCGAGATGTGTGCGGCCGCGCATTGCCACGCTGTAACAACACACCAGAACTGAGTAAACCGCGACGTTTCGATCTTATGGCGGGTTTCAAATGGTTCTGAATAGAGGTGGGCCGATATACCTGTAACAGGTATTTTGGAACGATTATTTTTGTGGTACGGATATAGCAGTGACTGAAAAGTTGAAATACCTGTTCCGACTCAACGATAAATGAAAAGTCGAAATACCCATTCCGATTAATCGCGGCCTCGCGGTTCCGAGTCGCGGGAGGCCCCTACTCAGCTAACGAATAAACGAGTACTACGAGTACACGAGTACAAAATCACTTTTTGGTGGTGAATACTTCACTCTGCGCATGTGCCGATTGTCATACAAGTACTAAACGAAGCAAAACAGCGATGTTCAGAATATCTATATGCCAAAGAGACGAAGCTGTATTTAATAAAAGATGAAAATTCATACTGATGTTACATTTATTCGCGTGTGTTATGCAGACATATAATACAGATTGTAATAACAAATTATATATTATACTAGTCACCAACGTGGTAAATTTTGAAAAAGCGAATTATATTGTGTTATAATCTACAGAGTGGCTGATAGTTGATAGGCCATAAAGTACTTTTTGTTAATGTGATTCGGAGATGATTTTAACTTCACTGCACATCTCACGTAAATGATGAGATTGTTTTAACTCTTGTGGCTTGCTGTTATGTTTTTATTATATGCCTCTGATGTTTTTTCGACATTATTTGTTGTGCTATTACGTGCACTCTAAATTTCATTGCCTGAGTTTCCCAACTGATTTGTCTAACCAAAATGGAATCAATAATTTAATATTAAGCCCCCGTCAGTTTATTTACTCCTAGTGAAAATTTAAATTAGTATTCCCAAAGGGAGATAGGTTAATAAATTCTGTTGTTTCTTTTTTTTTTTTAAACAGTAACAACTTATTAAAGTCACAGTGTAAAGTAACACTGTTAATACTTTTAGGTTCAATTTATTTCTTATAACAAATTATATTAGACAGGTATACGTATAATAGGTATATAATAACAGGTATTTTTGCGTCTTAATTTTTTGGTACGGTTTTGCTCGTACCTGTTATTTTCAAATACTAGTTTAGCACACCTCTAGTTCTGAAAGAGGTCACAATACGTGTCACTGTCCACTGTTGATCCTCGGGTCGTATAATGTTTCAAAATTGTTCCCTTGTGGTCCCAGAAGAGCGTAAGCATCACTTTGCCAGCCGACGGAAGCCGGTAGGTAAGGAATCGAGTCCAGGACCGTTTACGTCGTGAGAGTGCACGAAATGTTTGTTTTGGTGAACTTGACGCCATTCCTTGCTCGCTCCCTTACTTTCCGGTTGAAAATAATGAACCCACGATTTGTCGCCAGTAACTGTCCGCTGCAGAAAGTCATTTTCCTCAGCTTCATACCGTTGCAATAGAGCTCTACAAGCACCAAAACGAAAATCTTTCATGTCGGGTGCTAGCGAAGACTTTGTGAAATTGTAGCGATTCGCTGGTTATGTGATGTGCTGAACCATAATTAATTGACACTATTTCAACCACTTTGTTGATTGTCAGTCGCCTGTCGGTTCTAACAACTCGTTCAACTGCACCCATAATCTTCGTAGTAGTCGCAGTCTGATGCCGGCCGGAGCGAGCTGAATCGCTCACACTTCTTACACCACTTTAAAATTTCCTGTGCCACTCATATACACTTATTGTAACGATAAACTGCTTTCCCCGTACTGCTGTTGCATTCTTCGATGAATATCAACTGGTTTCTCACCTTCACTGTTCAGAAAACGTATAAGTGTACGTTGCTCGTCTTTGGAGCAAGCAGCAAGCGAAACCGCCATCTTTACACTACTGCCTACTCTTCGTAAGTCCCTCTAGCTTTGTGCTGCCCCTGTCGGCCACTCTTCAAACTATAAGTATCAGTGGTACCAACTTACGGGACAATCGCTTCATGTTTTAAGCTTTTAATGTACTTCTAAGGTTACTTTTTGATCCTCCCTCGTATTAGACGATTTCTTTTGACGTGTCTGTTTTTTATTTAACAACTCTACCAGCGTGAAACGTTCTGTTTTTACAAATATAATTTTTAGCCGTGAATGTTTGTTACGCATATTAATAAGCTATTGCAATTTTCTTGCGACAATCGCAGTACAATCTCAGTTGGCTGACATATACGAGGCCAACGTATCGCAGAATACCGGAAAGCGAATTATCTGAAAACTTAGAACAATGTTATTTGCGATACAGGAATTTCGGATTTGATTATCGCTTAAGACAATTCATTTTCAATTAATTGCTTCTAGGTGAGATGAAACTAGCTTAAAGGTTGGACTCCCCATTTTCCTCAGGACAAATGAGATATTCAACATTCTTCCCCTGCAATTAGTTGTACAATTTTAATTATAAGCGTTATTTTAACACACACAACTTGATTAGAAATACGCCCGCGTTAAATGATTATAGAATTTCGGTGAAATTTTTATAGCTCTGGAGGGATTGATACCTCTGACCCCCCCCCCCGTAATTACGCCATTGTGCCCGGGGTTTGGAGTGACTGCAGAACCCACAGCACAGCATGATGAATGAACGTTTGCAAAGCGCGCTCTCTTCCACTGAGCTACCCCTCCGTTGTATCTAAATTTCTTGTTCTAAAATCTTTAAATCTTTAAATCCTTAAATCTTTTCAAGAGTTGAAAAGATATCTTCACCCTGTACGGTTTCATCTTCGCCCCACCGAAACACATTTTAAAGTTATTCAACCCGTCATCACCTCGTGTTGTGCGTATAGTGGGCAAAACATTCTTTCTCGTTCTCTTTGTTCTCGTATTTAGAATATTTTTATAGTCTTTTGTCTTCAGTGATGTGAAGATAACGCTTCTCGCCCACGGCTACTAAATTATTTATCTCATCTGATGATGTGTCTTTCTCAGCCGATCAGTGTCACTCCATGAGTCTTTCTCACGTTGGTCAGCCGATCAGTGTCACTCCATGAGTCTTTCTCACGTTGGTCAGCCGATCAGTGTCACTCCATGAGTCTTTCTCACGTTGGTCAGCCGATCAGTGTCACTCCATGAGTCTTTCTCACGTTGGTCAGCCGATCAGTGTCACTCCATGAGTCTTTATCACGTTGGTCAGCCGATCAGTGTCACTCAATGAGTCTTTCTCACGTTGGTCAGCCGATCAGTGTCACTCCATGAGTCTTTATCACGTTGGTCAGCCGATCAGTGTCACTCCATGAGTCTTTATCACGTTGGTCAGCCGATCAGTGTCACTCCATGAGTCTTTCTCACGTTGGTCAGCCGATCAGTGTCACTCCATGAGTCTTTCTCACGTTGGTCAGCCGATCAGTGTCACTCCATGAGTCTTTCTCACGTTGGTCAGCCGATCAGTGTCACTCCATTGCGTCTGTTTCCTGCCGGGCTGTTAGGCCGTCGTCCACAGTTGTTGCTGCTGTCTCTGATGTGAATTGGCGGACACCGTCGTGCCAATCTAGACACTGACGACGCCCTCCAATGGTGTGACCGCAACGTCTGTCAATAGCAGCAACTCTGCACCACGACCTAACAGCCCGACTGATAATAATAATCTCAACAATCTTGAAGCCGGCCATGAAAGCTTAAGAATTTGCATAATAATGCAAGTTTTCGTTTTTCACAATATTGGAAGTCCATCAGTGAATGAAAAATAATGTACAGTACATTAAAAATTAAACGCCGTACCCCGTAGTGAAGGTCTGACCAATGGAGTTTATTCAAACGGTACTGAATGCCGCAACCAACGTCTGCTGCATACAGACGTCTGTCAGGCACCTGACACCGGTATTACTATACGCATAGGCGTAACTTGGGACGAGCAAAGGGGCACTCCCCCCCCCCATATTCCAAGCATTATAAAATTTTTGTTTCCAGTTATTTATAAATAAAAACTAACAAATAGTCAAACAGGAGACAGTTTCTATGCTTGCGAGCAGAGTAAACACTATTTATCAACCTCTGTACTGTTATCAGAAGACTAGTCGCCATAAATTTATTATTCTTATTTCTTTCGAAGAAACTTGTAAGGGGAATGTTTGACAGATTTGAATGATTTACGTCAAAATAATATTTCTGTTCGAAAAAAACAAACGCTAGAGAACTGGAATACAATCCATGCCTTTTACACAAAGACTTGTTTTGGGACACCGCAAGACGTCGATGGCTTTGTTCACGAATCTTAAAATACGGTCGTTTGGAACTGTTATTATTTCGTTAATGACTACTGATACAAGTACGGTCGGTTACTCGGTCGTGTACGTAGTCCGTTAAAGTACACATCGCTTATCTCTTTCTTGATTCGTTATTGTTGTGATTATTTTGGTTTTTTGTGTTGATAAGTGCTGGGAATTGGGCGATAAGAAATGCAAAGAAGTAACACGGCTTAATTTCTTTGAAAGTTGCCTGACTGGCAATTTGAAAATTTCTTTGTGTTGTGACTGATTCGGCTTACTGCTACTACTGCCGAGCATTTTGTGACAGTGTGCCTAAGGGAGAGGACGCGTTTACAAAAACTGAGTATAAGAATTAAAAGAACTGAAATTTTTTATGTTTATAGGCCTACAGTATATTTGTTCTAGGTATACATAACTGGAAGTAGAACTTATGAAGAAAGGTTTGTTGATCATTAAAAAATTAAATTTCCCCTCGTTTACTAAGAATTATTACTAAACTTTCTAATTTTGTATATAATATATTTTATTTATTTTATTATATAGATGGTCTCACTACACACTTGAATTTATAAAGCTTTACCTTGCCCCCCAAAGTTAGGGGCCAAGTTACCCCCATGATTATACGTGTCGGGCTGGATTAGAGATTTTACTGTAGGCCTACTTATATTTCCTTCGTTCGCATTTAAAATTTAGAATTCAAAATCGTGAATATTTTGATGTTTTAGGCGCTAAGGATGTTGACGAATTTCATTTTTTCGGGAGTATCAATGACAAAATCAATCCGCTAATGCCGTTTACCAGCTGCAAACTCCGCGGCACTGTCGTTAACGCCAACAGCGAGGACAACGTGACCTGCTTTCATTACAACGAACCGTTTATAGAGGACGAAACAGTTTACTATTGGATTCTGCTCGTCATGAAAGGAACGGGAGAAAAGTTGAGAGCCATGGGTCTGTCGTTCCGCACGGAGAAAGACGCAAACGGAAATCTGATTTTTGTCGAAAACGAGCAAGTCATCGAAACGAATTCGACAAAGCCTTAAGCGATTTTACTGGACAGACAAGCAATCAAACACAATAGCTTATCGTTGTACTAGGTACTATTCTGTTTTATCGTTTTTGTTCAATACAAAAATTACTTTGTAATAATTTAAGCGGATCCATTAAAATGTCGTTGTAAAACAATCAGCAGATGAATATTTCAAAGGTATCCCGCTTTCACATTACGCTAACCTTTTAAATTCCCCTTGTGTACAGATTTTATTATCAGTCTTGTTATTACTGATTCCTTGAAATTAAAGACGTGTTATCAATTATATTGCAAAACACTCCAACTTGTCGTTTTAGTAGGCCTACCTCAAGTGCGATACATTGGCCTGTCAGCTCTGAGTCAGTATAAGCTCTTTGAAGTGAATTGCCGTCAACTAATTTAGTTTTCAACAAAACATTTGACTTACACTTAATACGCTGAAAATACCAAACGCGATTGAACGCCGATTTTTTCAGTCTGCTGTCTAATATCATGTAATTACTGCAAGATATAATGTCACCAACATGTACCGGTATTTCATAAAAAAAAAATAATAATTTTTATGCAAGTTGATTTATCGTTAACAACGGTACCGATACCTAGGTGTAGTCGACACAGTCAGAAAATGAAGACATTAACTTTTTCTGTCATCTAACGTAACTCGTCTCTACTAAAGATGATCATAAAACGCGTACTGTTACGTTACTACGGGAACCTTAAGCTACGCCAGTTGATTCTCTTGTGAAATAATAAATTATTACTGAAACTAATTCGTGAATAATACTAATTTCAACATTAGATGTTATGCTGAAGGTGCATTTTGTACCGTTAATGAGCTTTTCCATAAAAACAGTGAGCGCAAAGCTAAAGCTAGGTCTATCTTGGTAACACCAGTAAGGTGTAACTTAACAGTAAGTGATGAAATTGGAGAGCAGATAATGGAAAAGAAATATATTACTCTATATATGTTTATATGTATCGAAACAAGCTGTGGTTGCATTGAAAGTATCAGAATTTATGACTGGTATTATTTGAAACAATGGATTTTTAAGTTTAGAAATGAAGGAAAATTATATAAAAGTACAGTGACCCAAGTATTGACTTACAGCCAGAAGACAAATGTTAGTCGCTGAAATGAAAACGCTCAGAAGAATAATAGGCAAAACACGACGAGACAGAATAACAAAAGTTAATATACGAGAAACAGAATATATAAATTAGCAGATACAGTGGACTTGATAAAAAAGCGACAACTGTGGAACGACCACGTTGACAGGATTAGTCAAGAAGGACCGAGTTGATCGTCCAAAAGGTAAAACAAAAATTGGGGGACCAACAATGAGATGCAGACATTCAGTGGCGGCTGGTGGTTGAAAAATTTGGGGGTTGCAGTTGGGTTGGATGGTATTAAATTGTTTTATTCTCTGAATAAAAAATGTCCAAGTCTCCTCCCCTCCAAACAATACACAAGGAAAGCAAAATAATGCAATTTTTGTGTCACATCCACGTAACCACGAATATTTATTGTATAAATTTTTTTAAATTTATGATAAAATATTCTGTTACCTGATTTTACTCTTTGATTAAAATTTGAAAGGTCTGGTGTAGGCGTACCTACTCTCTTTAATTTCAATTTTTCCCTCAATATGACCTAAACTGAACAGCGTTTTCGTAGAATTCATTGCGTCATACCAGTTAAATATAAAAAATATCTTACACTATGACACCTCAAGTGTTTATATGTACTATTATTTACATTTAACAACGAACTGGACTGACACTAACAACGAACTTCCAACCCTGCGCACCACGTGTTATTCACCAACAAACAGACTGGTGGCGCCGTGACGTACAAGCGGGTTTTGCACTCCCTAATCACACCAAGCGAGCCTATATCGTTTTAATAGGAACACCCGAGTCTAGCCAGCCACAGCACTACTCCATTGTATTTCCCCATATACAAAGCGCGTCACAGTTGGTGCATAAGCCGCGGCAAGATGTGTACGGTTTTTAATATTCCTCTGCGCTTTTCAATCGGCAAATGATTAATTACAATGATTTAGCTTAAAAACACTTTTATTACTTATTGTTTTATTCATAATTCTATAATTTAAAATACAATTCGGGATTTAATAGGGGTTGTACAACCGTGCAACCTAAGCACGGGCCACCACTGAGAGATTGTATCGAATGGTGAAGTTAGTTACCAAGAGGACACTATCCTAAAAAATATTATAAACCAGGAGAAGAAGAGGAAAGAAGGAGAAGATAATTACGATGATGATGATGACGACGACGACGACGACTATGATAAAAAAAGAGGAATACAAGGAGTCCAATTCGGGAATATATTAGCGACCGTTGATGACAGCGACGAACCTGTCGGTGGTCCATGACTTTGAGAATAACAATCGTCATCAAATTGAAAATTCAGTTGAATGTGAACAAGTGCACAGGAACTCCAATCGGGAATTTCATACTACTTGAAAGCAGCTGTTCTTCGAGAGTGTAATCTATGGTGATAGTCCGATGAAAGCTAAACTGTATACTATTTCCGTTCTTAGTTCAATCCTAATGTAAAGAAACCCACGTGACAAATCTGAAACGCTATTGGTCAGGGGCGTTGACACTGTTCACACAGTAACGTATTACGAGCATGTGCAGAATGTCTGTATAGTCATGTGAGATTTATCTGACCACTTAAACCGGGGCTCGTCGTTTTAAAACTTCCTCCTTATCACTGTTATTCTGAATCGTATTGAATTAATATGGAGCCAGTCGAAAGGATGTGTTGCCCGTCAACACATAACATTAGCTGCTTGATCCAAAACTATTTATTGAAAAGGCGGTATATGAAACAACGGCGGACAAGTGGAGTCATTGTAGGCAGCATACAATCAAGGAATATGACAAGCTATGGCCACTGGCCCACATTACCGACGTCGTTGTGGACAATGGACAATCTTATCAATTAACGCTCACTAAAGTGACGATACAAGTTCAGACACAGATATGGAAAGCATCGAATTACTCTCTGACAGCAACTGATAGTATTCATTACACTGGTAATTATCACAGCTTCTATTGTCGTTTTAAATAAACTTTACTTTTTTGTTTGTTTTCATATTTAAACTGTTAATAAAAAAGCTATTAACTGGTGTTATAAAATATTTCACTGTCGCTCTGACACTGTCACACAAATTTTACTTTGGTCAGGACAAATTATTACAATTCACGTGTGTTTATACAGTATCAACATTATACGTACCCTGTCTGTACTCCTTCTGTCAGTGTGACACGGCTGTAATTGAAGCAGCAAATAGCGTTACAGATGTGTCACGCCTGTTTGTTTACATCAGGATTAAGTTAAGAAACGAAACAGTATAGAGCGACAGTCCGACGTGGCCTTAGGCCGTTCGGAGACGGAAGTTTTTTCATACGGGATGTAGGCGTACAGTAGTCACGAAACAAACTTCTCGCGCCTCAAACGTCATAAATGTTAGTAAAAGTTCTGATTAAACTACCTACTATTTCCGTAGGCAATAATTTCTCTTCTCTACTCATTCGATATTTACTGAACATCGAATGCGTCTTATCACTGTGAAATATAATCAGAAGTTAAATGAATGAAGTTTCAAAATATAATGAAGATTAATGTATACCGATCTGATGATGAGCTGAGAACCTTGAAAGCGCTAATCGGAATAATTTTTCTATAGTAGTGTGCAACAGTGATAATTCCGTTACTGTGAAATACATAAGTTGACTTAAGCAAAACTTCACCGAGCTGTATCACAGAAATTGTAAAAAATGTATCTAGTCAGTTTCGTTTCTTTCCATTATTTTCTACTGCCTTATTTTGCTTTCTGTGGAAATATATGTACTATATTAGGAGAAGGACAAAGAGGGAGGGAGAGAGAGAGAGAGAGAGAGAGAGAGAGAGAGACACAGATAGACAGGCAGACGGACAGAGACAAAGAGGAATGGGAGGGAATGAAAAAAGGTGGCTTATTAGGCATAATAATTTATTAATTTACTTGTATGTATTAGAGGTTTGAAACAATTTAATAGAATATGAAAAATGTTGATTTAAAAAAGAATTCAATACTAATTGTATAAACGTTGTAGGCCTACTTGTCTCATGAAGAAAAACAAGTTGTGTCTAAAAGAAAGGCGACATTGTACAAAGTAAATTATAATACAATTACTGAATAAATTATATGACAATTTATTATAATTGCGAACATATTATTTATAAAATAATTTTATTCACTTCAAAGTAGCTTCCTTGGGAAGCCACACAGAAAGCGCTACGTGACATTGAGCCTTATCGTAATGAAATATTAAAGAGTCAATAATCCTTGACCTACCGGACTGAAAATTGACTATCTGATGAACAGTCTGGTTATTTGAATCACTGTTGTCATATAATATTAAGACATGATATAATTAAACATTTATTTGCTAATGATCCCTCTACTGTCGAGTCAGGCTGAAAATCGTGAAAACGATCCATCTTCCATAGGATTCGAACCCACGACTGCCCGCCAGTGAGCTGACTACTACGCCACACGGATTTCTTAAATTTTAACATATTACTCGAACAAATTAAAAATACAATAAAAATTAATTATATCCACCTTATTAGCTGCAGAGAATTATAATTTTAGTCTGATTCGAAGGTAAAATATAGTCCTCCGAAATCTGAAAAAATCAAAATTACCCAAATTTTGTTGCGAAACAAAATTACTCAAGGATAAAATAATCTTAAAATTGCATCGGCTGTCTGAAAGTGTCTCAAAGTATTGGACTTATTGTTCAAAAAAATAAAATTGGCCGCCGTGCTGTAAAGTGACGGGAAAATTTCAAATATTTTAAATAATGTTTTTAAAATCAGCAAAAAGAGTAGATGTTTGTTCGTTTCTATTTTTCGTAGCTTTTACGTTTCATAAGGTTCCAACCAAGACTTATCATATGTTGCCATTAAAATTGTTCGAAATGGCAAAAATTAAAAAACAATTCTGCAACTTTCCTCATACTGTGCAATATTCGCATCTTTTCTTTTATCAATGCGTATGTAATCAGAAATTTTTAAACTACACATAGGCAAAAAATATAGCACGTCTCCGCTGGCAAGTCGGAGGCTGCAAGTCTCCGCGCATCTAGTTGACTTGTAATTTGACTAGCGCCATATTTATTTTTGTGAAACGATTCTAAGTGTGGCAAAAATAGTTCCTCCTCCGCCCGAAATTTAAAAGGGATGACATTTATAATCCATTTCCATTTGTACTCCAACACTTTCCATGGAACTTACGGAACTACTACCGTACTTGATTTCATTATTTTGTCTCTTCTTTTAATGATGACCAACAGATCACCGGAGTAATTCCCACGAATCTGTACAAGACGATAATGAATTAATCGTATATTACAGGTTACCTGGCATCACTGAATTTTATTTCCTCCCCAGCAAAAAGACAGCGTTTGTATCAGTACATGCAAAATCTGTTTGTTGTGTAAACGAAAAAATATCGTTTTTACGTAGTTGGTATCTCACTTCACCTGCCATAGTTGTACCTTGCACTGCTGCACCCAGCGTGCCGACACACACGGGCGCGCGCGCGCAGAAAGAATGTGTCGCTTCTTCCGTGCCCGACCTTGTGTAACCCGTCACTTGTCCAAATCAAAGGGTGAAAGGGTGAAAGGGAATAGAAGCAAGCTTTTGTTATTTTTAATGCTTCAGTCACTGCGTTGTGATGTTCCGCTGTCAGCTACTTTGAATGTTTATTACGTTTAAGTAACTGACAGGAAATCAAAGCCACTGTATTGGCATCCATCTTTTTCCAATATTGATTCTTCTCCCTACCCGCTAGAGCAGGGGTTCCCAAGGTAGGGTCCGCGGATACTTTTAAGAAAAAATAGAACATACCGTAATTTTCTCCGATTTTTTATAGTCTAAAATCTAAATTTTAGAATCTTAAAACAATTAGTAGAAGATTCCAGTATTTGTTTTTGGTTTAAACTAATTTAAATTGTAAAAGCAATTTCAAATTAATGGCTTTAATAATGTCTTTAAATTATGTCATGTAGCAGATGTGTTTATCAGCGCAACTAACTAAAGCGCCGCATCAACGCAGAACTGATCGCCCTCCTTTAGTCCACATATAAGCACTATATCTCGTATATAAGCACTGCATCTGAGCAAAACGTTTTTCCGTGTAGCTGGTTTTACGGCAGAGTAACTGGGTTTCGACACGTGTGGCTGGAAAGGTAGAGATAAGCTGGTTTGAAAGTTAAGAAATAAACTTGATGTCGAGAGTGACTTAATATTGAAATTGTCAGCCATTAAACCTTATATTGCAGAGCTAATCGTTCAAAAGCAGCTTCATTGTTCACATTAAACTATGTTTGATATTATTAATATTATAATTTTTCAAGTTAAGAAAATTTTGATTTTAATAAATTTTAATTAAAATATAATAGTATGTGTAATCTTTACTGTTTGTCTTATTTCATACTCCGACGGGATCCATGAAATTTTTAATTTTTTGGGGGGTCCGCGGATTGAAAAGTTTGGGAACCACTGGGCTAGAGTAATATTATGTTTATGTAAATTAATGCTTATTTATGATATAGGTTATTCAAAATTATTTATTAGCATTATTTACTATTTATTTGTCAAGACATGCAGAGAGTAACGTAAAAGGTGTCCTCATTATACACACGTGCGGATTCTATGCATTAGTTTAAGGAAAAAATGTTTCTATCAACATAGGTCCAGGAATGTCTCACTATCCGTGTGGCCGCCATTTTGTGTTTTTGAAAAGAACAATTATTTTCAAAATGACTTTTTGGTTTGAAAATAATTGTATTTATACAATACACTTAAAATCTGTTATAATACCAAATATTTACATACAGAATGAGTTATTCTTATTTGCTATAAATTATTAATATTGTAACTATTGGTGTGGTTGTGTGTCGTTTTGCGTGTGTTCTGTAAAATTATATGGATCGTGTGTTCGCTTCACACGTGTGCTCGTTACTTTATGTTCACGCTGACGATGTCCGCAGTGATCTTTCGAATTACCAGTACACTCGAGTGGAATCCTTACCTGTTCTTCTATAAGTGTTTGTATTTCCCGAGTGGCGCCAAATTGTTTTAACTGAAAACAATTAAAAAATGGAAAATAGGACGATCGAGCGTTTGTGGCTATGACGGTATGGTGAATTCAATTATTCCCGTCGCGTGCCAATTGGTTATGTAGTTCGCAGAGCTCCCGATGTCTAGCGTTTACCGCCACTGTCGCTCGTCCCGAGTGTACACAAATCATATAACACAATTTCCTATGGAATAAAGAACAGTGGTTACGACTCTGTACTAGTTTATTGAAATGTGATTAATAATTATTTAGCATTATACAAAAATTATATTTTGTTCTTAAACAAATTTGCTTCGACAGTGAGACAATTATTCTTAAGGCTTGGCGAAATCGATTTTGAACGATGTTAGTTAGTCAGACATGGCGTCTTCAGGATGTTTACTTTTTACAATTATCGTTCAATAAATCTGGATTCTTTTGGTTTACGAAAAAGGATCAGTTATGATTACAATAAAGTACACTACCTTACATTACTGGTACTTATATACTATAAGGAGTAATTACAATTTGTTCTTGGAGTGTTATAAAGTGTGTTACAAAAGTTCGTAATTTTTGTACAGGTTATTTTTCTCGTTCACATTAGTTTGGTGTTTTATTTTTTAAATTAATCTTTGAAAGAAATAAGATCATCAGTTTATAGTGAGAGTTCAAAGTGTTGTGAAAAAATTTAAAGAGAATTTAAATTTTCAGTTGAATTAGGTTGGGTCTTCGTTTGTTCATCAATCTTTAATCATCTTGGGATTTAATGACGCCTGGCTTCTTTTCCGTATAAGTTGATTGAAATTAATTAATCTGGCCTGTTGCCTAGGTTGTATGTATTAGTTCCTCATCAGATCGTTTGGTTCTTTATTTTAATAAATTTGGTTACTTTTGATTGTTTTAAATTAAAAACTGAGTCATTTACGGCTTGGCGTCTATTCCTTTTGGGCTTCAATAATGGACTAATAGTTTCTAACGGAATATTCATAAATAACGTTCAGTTGTCATGGTAACTGATTGATTCTGATTGGCTATTCATGGCTTAAGCCCATTGTTATAATATTTGAATTTTTATTCAAAATGACTGTATATCTTCTGATTGCTATTATTCTTCTGTCTTCTTATCTAAGTATGAGATATTATCACAACTGTTCGTATTTTCTTTCAAAGATCATTTTGACATCCCACAAAGCTGGGTTTGCTTATGTATTATGTTTTGACAGTTATGTTGATATTATCTAATTACATTTCTTTTTTATTTTATGTCCTTAATTTAACATTTATCTCTTAATATGATCCACTAATTATCATTGACTAGTTACTTGCCTTGGATTTGCTAATGTCATAGTTAATTTCTTACAATTTGCTGTTTTTTGGTTTTTTTACAGTTAGGCATTTCATAGGCCTAGGTAGTAATTGGCTATATTTTCTTATTTTATACAAATTAGATATTATTTTACCTTTATACATGTTTTGTTTTGTGTTATAATTGATTTGGTTATTTGTTGAATTGTTTTGTGTCTGTTTTATTATAATTGTATGTTTTTTCATTATTTTACAAAATCATGGTTTGTCTATTATTTTCTAACTGCTTTTCTAGTATTATTATGTTTGCATGAATCCATCTTTTTTCTTGTCTATATTGCCACTGTTTATAATAGGTCTATTATTTACTATTCTCTATAAAATATAACATAACATTTAGGTTTATGGTCTGTATAACTCTTTCAGCTATATTCCTACTCATAAACTTAATCAACCAATTCTTTAACAGTTATTATGCTACTCTTGTTTACAATTTGTTACTTCTTGTTTATTTTTTGGTAATAAACATCATCACGTCATTTACTTTAGCTAATTAACTATCCCTTACAACATAGGATATTTATTGATTTTGCCTTTCTATTCTTTACTATATTTTTCTATTCTAATCTTTACTAGCTAACCATGGTAACACTAACATTTTGACTCTTCCTGGGATTTTTTCCCTAAATATCCTTGTATTCCTCATCTACAATTAATCTTAATCCTAATAATAACAATATCCTTATTTACTAACACTGTTCACCATTAACCTTTAGTGTTTATCACTGATTGTTAGGTGTTTATACTTATCAATAGGGTTTCTATTTATTTTGGGAGTTTACACTGTCACTTTGCACTTTTTATATTATTTAAGTGTTACTAGTGGGTATTCCCTAACATTAAATTCTTGTTCTCACTTACTCATGTTCACTATCTAACTATCTCTCACTTTACAATGGTTAGTTATACTATTAACAAGTTCATCTCATTATAGAGTGATTTATAATATTTACTCTCTATTTATTTGGTTAGTGTACTTTTAGTTTTTCATTACTTCATTGGGTTTTCATACTTATCATTTACATTGATTAATTAGTTGATACTAATAATTATCATTTACATTTATTATTTATTGGTTTCTTTTTCATTACATTATTTGAGCGTAACATTTCTCCTTTTCTGTTCTATATCATTCGTTGGTGTCTTTTCATTCCTTCTCATTTTATTTCATTTATATATTGTTTGTTTCCTTTTCATTCACCTTCTCATTTGATTTCATTTATTTCATTTATATGTCCTATCACTGGGGTTGGGGCTTGTTCTACCTACTCACTTATTTTATTTGTTTTATATATCCTTTCACTGGTTTTGGTGCTTGTTCTATCTACTCACTTATTTTATTTGTTTTATATATCCTTTCACTGGTTTTGGTGCTTGTTCTACCTACTCACTTACCATATCTATTGGGTTATTTTGGTTAAATCGCATTGTACTATCGTTTTTCAAGTTTTGTTTTGTTGCTTGCTACATTTCTCTTATCAGAGGTTACTTTTATTATTACCTGTATCCGTTTGATCGCATAATTATGTTAATTACCCATTCATTTATCTCTGACTCATCCCTTTTTATTCATAGTGTTAATCATTTAGTATTTTATTCTTATCATGTTACTTCATAAATGTATGTTGAAGATATGTACCCTTACATATTGCCCTGACACTAAAATTGATTATTTCAGCAAATATCATTCAGGTGTTTGGGTGAAATTATCAATCATATATTGAATTTATTTTGTTAATCACTTGTTATTTTTGAGCTATCGGTTCTTAATGCTTCATTTAGTGTCAGTCTTCTCCTTGACTTCCTGTATTATATTCTTGTTTAATGTTTTTATCCCTATAATATCTAATTCCCTAACATTTCTTCCCTAAAAATTATATTGATTCGGACCGGAGGAGGGTACTTTTGACTCCTTTCGTCAATTATATCATCTGGGTACAGAGGAACGTATCGTCTGCCCAGGCATATGATTGCTGGATCATCTACAGTCAATCATTAACAAAATTATATAAGTAGTCTAAGTACGACTATAAATAAATATCATTATGGGATTCTCCACATTATTGTTATTTAGATTATACAATACATTATTTCAAATTATAAAATTTTTTTTCCTTTTTCTGACTCATACTCTTTAGCTCTTGGTGATACGATATTACTGGTGGGTATGATACACATGATATTATTATTATTAGTTTTTTATTACTTCTCTTTCGACACTAATTATTTATTAATCTGGTTCAGGATGCTTTTCTTGCATTTAATAATATTTTTTCATTGAAGATTGGTTATATGTTCCCTTTCTTCTTTGTGTATTTGGGTCTATGATCTCATATGTATTATTTTGATTATCCTTACTCACTATATAAGGTCCGGTGTAAAGTAGCAGTAGCTTCTTGGCTATCCCTTCCATGGTACTTGGTAACTCTCTGTTTTTAAGTAACACTTGCTCTCCGATCTGATATTGTAGGGGTTTTGGTTGCAATTGCATATATCGTTGTCGTATCTTGTCCGTCTTCTCGAGTATCTTGTTGTGAAATTGCATGTTATCGAACTGGTATTCTGCTCCATTGGGAAATTGGATTAATGAAAAAATGTCTCTTCTCACCGCTTCCTTCAATGAAAATGCGATCGGGTAAGATTTTTTTATCGTAGTTGACAGGCTCTCGGAATTCAATTTCGCACTGATAATCTCTGACCTTCCCAGGTGTATCTGAAAATAGTGTCGGTATCTATTGTACACGTCTATAAGTTGTTCCACTTGTTGAACGGTTAACTGTGCGTTCGTCTTCTCTCTCTGGAAAGTTCGGATCTTTTCGATTTTTTCGTGCCATAGCTGTTCATTGTCGGTCTCGTCGCAAATTCCATTATTCGGTGTTTGTTCCCCAGTATTTTGGTATTTCTGGATATGGTATGTGGTTCTGTTCGATTGTTTTTCGTCACTACTGGTTAAATCTGTTGTCCATTGCAAGTCATCTTTCTTCAAGAACAGTTTGGATTTACTTAGGTCAATTATTGCTGAGTACTGGCGCAGCATATCGCAACCAATTACCATCTGGAATGGTAATCCACTGGCTACTAGGAATGTCATTGTTATGGTTTTTCCGTCGCTCGTCAGTTCTAGTTGTACCTGTTTTCTGACGGTTCTATTCTGTCGTCCGGTCGCTCCTACAAGGACAATGTTGCTGATGGATAATGTAAGTATTGCCGTCTTACTCCCTTCCTGTATTCTATGAAGTTCGATGGTGTCGATTAATGAAATGTTGGATCCTGTGTCTATCATTACTCGCGTTGGTACTCCATTAACTTTAGTCGAGATATAAGCAATTTCACTGTTGTGGTTGTTATCAGATTGGTTGTCTTTTTCTTCGAGCAATTCTTCCCTTATATTCTTTAAGTAATTATTGCGTACGATGGTAATTGTTAGTTCATTGTTTGCGTGAGCCAAGTTACGATTTAACCCAATAGATTGGTTCAGTGAGGGTACAAGTAGATTTTTCACTGCCGCTCTTAGTTTAAAGCCGGTTCGGGCTGTTCGTGACGCCTGTCTTGTTGACTCGTCGGCTGACTTCCGCTTGTTGACGGTCGGGGTTCAGGCTGGTTACGATCTTCTTCATAGTTGTCACGCCGGTATACTTCTTGACTACGACTTCTGCCTACATTGGTTCTGGTCTCCCGTCCGTAGTTGCTGTTACTGTACCGGTGTCCGTATGCGTTTCGGCCGGTACTGCGTCGTCCTTGATAATACGATCTGCCTCTCTCGTCATCTTCGGCCCTCACATAGTGTACTTGGCGATAGTTACGATCCTGGTTATTTCGTTTTCCATTGTCGTTATTATTATTATTGAAATTTGGCCGGTTGTTGTTTGGGTTATTCGGCCTATAGGGTTGATGCTGTGGATTATTTGGCCGGTTGTATTGATTATTTTGGTTGTTTGGCCGATTGTTAGTATTATAACCGTTGTTTGGTTGATTGGCCGTATGGCTGTTATTTGGTCTCTTAAACGACTCATTAGTGTGGTTGTTATTGTTATTACGGCTGTTATAGTTTGAGCGGTAATTGTTGTTATTAAAGTGGTTACCGTTCTGGAAGTTTCTGTTGTCACCCCTGTCGTCCCGTTGTCGACTTCTGCGATAGTATCGCTCCCTTTCATAATCTTCTAACAGGGCTGCCATCGATTGTACTGTCTTGATCTGACTGCCTAGTCGCGCTCTGGAGACACCCTCTTCATAATGAAAGGCAAGTTTGGTGACCAAGCTCTCTTCAGGAATTTTCGGCTCCAGGTTCCTTGCTAGACAGACCTTCCCCAAAAAATAGGCGGTGAAAGTCGTCCCTCTGCTGGCATCATACCTGCCGAAACATATGTTATCTCGGACGATGTTCTGGGTTGCCTCCGACCAGTATTTTCCCTTGAACACATCTTTAAATTCCTCGTAACTCGTGAGGTCGTGTCTCGTTGCCGTCCACCAGTTGTCATTTATATCCCGGAAGTATTCATCCAGATATCCTCGGATGATTGTCCATCGATTCTCTCGAGTCTTTGCCAGCTGTTCATCAACTCTCTCCAGGAATTCCATTGGGTTCCGCTTGTACTGTTTAAAATTGATGACCTCCCAGTTGTCCATGTGTTGGAATTGCGATATGATGGGTGGTCTGGTATTAATAATTTCCAACTCCTCTCTGATTTTGGCGATTTCCCGTTTCTGGATCTCTTCAATTTTATCGTGGTTGTGTTGACCTTGCCCGCGAACTTCGCTTACAGCGGTGTCGATCTCCCGACATCTCTTTCCGAAGTCTGTCCACACCTGGGTTACGTTTTCTTCGGTTGCGGTTCGTATGGACTCCATTCGAATCTGACTGTCTTCTTCAAGGTTAGTCATTCGGTTGCCGAAATCTTCCTTCGTTTGTTGTAATTCCTGACTAGTGTTTTCCCATTTTCCGTTTATTTCGGAAATCTCTTGTCGGATCCCCGTCATCTCCTCCTCGATCTTCTTATTTATCTGTTCGTTATTATTTTCGATAGTTTTGCTTAATTCTTCTTTCAACTCCTCCACGTTTTTCTGGTTGTTCTGTTTCAATTCTTCTTTTAAGTTTTCCATGTTTTCTTCCATTTTCTTACTGTTGTCGTCTATTTTCTTATTATTTTCGGCCATTTGCTTACTGTTGCTGTCTATTATTTTTCCATGGTCTTGCTGTTGTTGTCTATTTTTTCTTCCATCTTCTTAAAATCTCCCTTAAATAACGTTATATTCTTGTTGGTCTCTTCCCTGTTCTTGTCCAATTTTTCATTAATTTCCTCCTTATTTTTCTCAAATTCTTCCTTAAAATCTTCTTTTAATGACGTTATATTTTTGTCGGTCTCTTCCCTCTGTTTCCTAGAGTCTTCTTTAATCAATCCCCATAGTTGTTGTAAATACAGTCCTCCTCTGGCTTCCTCCCTTACTATCGTTTCCACATCCTCAACCGATGTCACTTCCTTTTCTTCCACTCTAACTTCTTTTTCGGCCTCCTTCGTCCGTCTCAGGGATGACGCCCTCGTATGCATCTTGTTCACCTTTTTTCGTAACCGCCGCTAGATATTATTCTTCTTGTAAATCTAGCCTCACTAGTTGATGCGCCACTTTGTAACTACTGGTGTGGTTGTGTGTCGTTTTGCGTGTGTTCTGTAAAATTGTATGTATCGTGTGTTCGCCTCACACGTGTGGTCATTACTTTATATTCACGCTGACGATGTCCGCAGCGATCTTTCGAATTACCAGTACACTCGAGTGGAATCCTTACCTGTTCTTCTATAAGTGTTTGTATTTCCCGAGTGATGCCAAATTGTTTTAACTGAAAACAATTAAAAAATGGAAAATAGGACGATCGAGCGTTTGTGGCTATGACGGTATGGTGAATTCAATAATTCCCGACGCGTGCGAATTGGTTCTGTAGTTCGCAGAGCTCCCGATGTCTAGCGTTTACCGCCACTGTCGCTCGTCCCGAGTGTACACAAATCATATAACACAATTTCCTATGGAATAAAGAACAGTGGTTACGACTCTGTACTAGTTTATTGAATTGTGATTAATAATTATTTAGTATTATACAAAATTTATATTTTGTTATTAAACAAATTTGCTTCGACAGTGAGACAATTATTCTTAAGGCTTGGCGAAATCGATTTTGAACGATGTTAGTTAGTCAGACATGGCGTCTTCAGGATGTTTACTTTTTACAATTTTCGTTCAATAAATCTGGATTCTTTTGGTTTACGAAAAAGGATCAGTTATGATTACAATAAAGTACACTACCTTACATTACTGGTACTTATATACTATAAGGAGTAATTACAATTTGTTCTTGGAGTGTTATAAAGTGTGTTACAAAAGTTCGTAATTCTTGTACATGTTATTTTTCTCGTTCACATAAGTTTGGTGTTTTATTTTTTTAATTAATCTTTGAAAGAAATAAGATCATCAGTTTATAGTGAGAGTTCAAAGTGTTGTGAAAAAATTTAAAGAGAATTTAAATTTTCAGTTGAATTAAGTTGGGTCTTCGTTTGTTCATCAATCTTCAATCATCTTGGGATTTAATGACGCCTGGCTTCTTTTCCGTATAAGTTGATTGAAATTAATTAATCTGGCCTGTTGCCTAGGTTGTATGTATTAGTTCCTCATCAGATCGTTTGGTTCTTTATTTTAATAAATTTGGTTACTTTTGATTGTTTTAAATTAAAAACTGAGTCATTTACGGCTTGGCGTCTATTCCTTTTGGGCTTCAATACATTAATTTAACATTTATGTCTTAATATGATTCACTAATTATCATTGACTAGTTACTTGCCTTGGATTTGCTAACGTCATAGTTAATTTCTTACAATTTGCTGTTTTTTGGTTTTTTACAGTTAGGCATTTCATAGGCCTAGGTAGTAATTGGCTATATTTTCTTATTTTATACAAATTACATATTATTTTACCTTTATACATGTTTTGTTTTGTGTTATAATTGATTTGGTTATTTGTTGAATTGTTTTGTGTCTGTTTTATTATAATTGTATGTTTTTCATTATTTTACAAAATCATGGTTTGTCTATTATTTTCTAACTGCTTTTCTAGTATTATTATGTTTGCATGAATCCATCTTTTTTCTTATCTATATTGCCATTGTTTATAATAGGTCTATTATTTACTATTCTCTATAAAATATAACATAACAATTAGGCTTATGGTCTGTATAACTCTTTCAGCTATATTCCTACTCATAAACTTAATCAACCAATTCTTTAACAGTTAATATGCTACTCTTGTTTACAATTTGTTACTTCTTGTTTATTTTTTGGTAATAAACATCATCACGTCATTTACTTTAGCTAATTAACTATCCCTTAGAACATAGGATATTTATTGATTTTGCCTTTCTATTCTTTACTATATTTTTCTATTCTAATCTTTACTAGGTAACCATGGTAACACTAACATTTTGACTCTTCCTGGGATTTTTTCCCTGAATATCCTTGTATTCCTCATCTACAATTAATCTTAATCCTAATAATAACAATATCCTTATTTACTAACACTGTTCACCATTAACCTTTAGTGTTTATCACTGATTGTTAGGTGTTTATACTTATCAATAGGGTTTCTATTTATTTTGGGAGTTTACACTGTCACTTTGCACTTTTTATATTATTTAAGTGTTACTAGTGGGTATTCCCTAACATTAAATTCTTGTTCTCACTTACTCATGTTCACTATCTAACTATCTCTCACTTTACAATGGTTAGTTATACTATTAACAAGTTCATCTCATTATAGAGTGATTTATAATATTTACTCTCTATTTATTTGGTTAGTGTACTTTTAGTTTTTCATTACTTCATTGGGTTTTCATACTTATCATTTACATTGATTAATTAGTTGATACTAATAATTATCATTTACATTTATTATTTATTGGTTTCTTTTTCATTACTTTATTTGAGCGTAACATTTCTCCTTTTCTGTTCTATATCATTCGTTGGTGTCTTTTCATTCCTTCTCATTTTATTTCATTTATATATTGTTTGTTTCCTTTTCATTCAACTTCTCATTTGATTTCATTTATTTCATTTATATGTCCTATCACTGGGGTTGGGGCTTGTTCTACCTACTCACTTATTTTATTTGTTTTATATATCCTTTCACTGGTTTTGGTGCTTGTTCTACCTACTCACTTATTTTATTTGTTTTATATATCCTTTCACTGGTTTTGGTGCTTGTTCTACCTACTCACTTACCATATCTATTGGGTTATTTTGGTTAAATCGCATTGTACTATCGTTTTTTCAAGTTTTGTTTTCTTGCTTGCTACATTTCTCTTATCAGAGGTTACTTTTATTATTACCTGTATCCGTTTGATCGCATAATTATGTTAATTACCCATTCCTGTATCTCTGACTCATCCCTTTTTATTCATAGTGTTAATCATTTAGTATTTAATTCTTATCATGTTACTTCATAAATGTATGTTGAAGATATGTACCCTTACAATATTTATACTATTAATCTTTATTTAAGTAACTCTTCTTGTTATTCAAGTTTCTTGCGGTATTTATATATTATTATTCAATATCATTGCTTTATGAGTTACTCGATGGGTTTCTTCCAGTATTGTTGTATAACAGCATATATTATCAAACTATAATTACTTCTGCGAATAGGCTAGTTGTTATTTTATTTCTTTATCGTTTTCATTGATCTGACGCTCGTTTAACTGGCTGTGTCAGTATCTTCACATACTGAATTAGGCTGCTGACACACGGGCCACTCTGTAGCGTCACTCCGTCGCGCCACTCAGTAGCGGTCGGTTATTTTCCATAGTTTTAAATTGGACCCTTTCGCACGAGCGCGACTTTGGCAGGCAGAAGCCAATTCCTGCCACTAGTGGCAACGGTTTGCGGCGTTGGAGCTTGTACACGGTCCACTCAGTCGCGCCACAGAGTAGCACTTTCAATGTTTATAGTAATGTTGTCAAGGTTGTGTGAGGTTGAGTAATGTTGTAAGGTTGTGTAATTGAACTGCTATTTCTTTACTATACCCACTGAACTGCTATAGTTAAGTTTTCTTTACTATTTCATGAAACCGAATTATGATTCGGACCGATGTATAACAGATGTAGAGTAAAAACCGGCAATTTGGGACCCAAGGCCTAAGGTACTTGTGTGTTGGTTGGCTGTTGCTGTGCTTTCCTGTTGTCCTCTCGTTCTTTAAATTGGTATTATTGTCTGTGATTGTGGTGTATATATTAGTTTTTTGTGTATTTTCTATGTTGAGTGGTTTGAAAATTGTGGCGTGTTTTGTATTGATTTGTATTTGTTCAGGTATTAGTTTGTTTTGTGTTTTATGTTTGTAAATTTGTAAATTTTTCCAAATATTCATTATGGAGCCTTTGTGTGGTATATGTTTTATTAGTGTCATGTTGGTTATGTCTGGGAATTCATGTCCAGGGGTTATTACCACACAACAAAGATAATACAACAACCAATGGTATATACAAAATTGAATGCCAAGATTACAAAAAATGTTACATAGGACAAACAAAAAAACAGCTGAAATAACGTTATTTTGAACACCTAAACGCATACAAAAAACCAGAAATTTATAAATCTAATTTGGTCACACATGCAATAAACACTGGACATGAATTCCCAGACATAACCAACATGACAGTAATAAAACACATACCACACAAAGGCATCATAATGAATATTTGGGAAAATTTACAAAAACAAAACAAAACAAACTAATACCTGAACAAATACAAATTAATACAAAACACGACACAATTTTCAAACCACTCAACATAGAAAATACTAATATACAGTATACACCAAAATCACACACAATAATACCAATTTAAAGAACCAGAGGACAACAGGAAACCACAGCAACAGCCAACCAACACATAAGTACCTTACAAGGCTCAAAATCAGGAAGGCTGAAGATGGGAACACAAGGCTTCCCGAAACATGTTCCAAATAAGGAGAAAACATCTTGAGGTAAAGTCTTTATAAATATTAAATATATTTTATACATCGAGAAACAGACTGTAGCAAAAAATCATTTGCAAATTACCTGATATTCATCTGGTCGGTAATTTTTATGTGTACAACTATGTTTAAACCGTTTCTCGTTATCTTAATTATTATGTGTTTTATTTATATTTATTTTCACTGTATTCGCACTTTTTGTTATTTTCGCACCATCTTTCATACACACGTGAGTCTTTATATTATACACACTGTGGCGTATTTGGTTTTGTGATATTTCATATACACTTATCAAAATTTAAATAATTCATATATTTATTAACGTTCATTTAGGGGTTATGCTTTGCAGGAATGAACTGGCCGCACACACACACACACACACACACACACACACACACACACACACACGTAAGATACACGTGTACACAGACGCAACTGTGTGTGGCGTGACCTGCCTGTTCAAGCAGGCAAATTTGTTGTTCACTTTACAGCTTTCAATCTGAATAATTATTATTACTAACAATATGGATTATTTATTTAAATTATATTAATTATCTTAACTAATTTTGCAATGCACAGTACCCTATACATTTGTACTGTTGCAGTATGAATAATGATGTCTAATGCTAAATACATTTTTTTCTTGTTTATACAGTATAATATTCTGAAATAGATTTTGTTTTTCCTTAAGATGTACTAGTAAAATACAGTACAGTAAGCTATTACAGTTTGAATAAAGTCTTCAAAATACAAAAACGCAACTTTCTGTATAGCGGTAGGTAAACATCGCTAATACCGGCATTTTCGCCATTAGTTTGGTTTATCCGGAAAGGATCCGGTCCCATCAATTCAGGATAAACGAAAGTGTAGTATTTCCATTAATTCAAATTTTTCTATTTTTTTTCCTTATAACTCGCGCTTACGCTGGAGTTGGATGGTGTGTGTGTGTGTGTGTGTGTGTGTGTGTGTGTGTGTGTGTGTGTGTGTGTGTGTGTGTGTGTGTGTGTGTGTGTGTGTGTGTGTGTGTGTGTGTGTGTGTGTGTGTGTGTGTGTGTGTGTGTGTGTGTGTGTGTGTGTGTGTGTGTGTGTGTGTGTGTGTGTGTGTGTTTATTCTGAATATGAAATTCCACTAAATTAAGAAGCCGATTGAACATGTTTTGTGACATTCTAAAATAGTTGACATTTCACATCGTCCGCTTTCAGATCACCCATTAATGTATAAAACTGTCCCACTACCAACCGATGACGTCTGAATGTTCACACGTCATCTGATGGATCCAGAATCGACGTTGTCTAAAACGACCACGTCTTCGTACGGGAACAGGAAGGAGAAGAACTTCTTCGCCAGAGTCAATTATTAAACTGATCTAAGAAGTAAATAATATAATCTTCTTAATAAAACTGTTTTCCATCACTGAGCAAATGGACAGTGGCGCGTCTGTGAAGCGGACCCATAACACGAGCCTCTGAAAGGTGGCGCCACAGTGTCGCTTGTGTGTTAGGAGCCTTGACAAATAATGGAATTGATTCAATATTATTATTCATTATTATCCAACAAATATTATTATTCTCTATTATTCAATAATAGATTACTTCTGCAATTGTATATCAGAACATATGTCAAAACATACTGTAAACGAACATATTGTGTATGAACATATATCAAAATCTGACAAAACCTGAATTCATATTGAAACCTCTGATGATACAGATTTAATTCGTCAAACGTACGTTGGGTTTATATACAAAGAATATAACCAAATACACTGTACTCACCGTCTATGGCTTTTTTTTCCTTGATGTTTTTTCCAGTTTACATGTTTCAAGGCTCTTGCCTCATCATCAGAACTTATAAAATCAATCTATGTCATAAATAATGACATTTGTCAAAATATTAAAAACACAATACGGCAATAAAACTATGTACATAAATTCGCTTTAAAAATGTTCGGTGTGCCTTGCAAGACAACACGCGCCGTAATATAAACATATGAATATAAACATGCAAGAATATAAACATATATCGTCAAAGAATCAAGATACACTTGCAGAAGGAATCTAATATTGAATAATATTATACTATTATTTGCAGAAAATAATATAAACAAATAGAACTGTTACATCTTTTGTTAGCTACCATCGAAGAAACACAATTTATCAACTTATTCACAATTGCTTTTCTTTATTCTTTATCTGTGACACTCCATCATGCGTTTCTTGTTTCAATACAGTGTTGATTGGGCTCTGTTAATATCTTTCTCAATTGTCTGATAATATCCTAATAAATACGATAAAATAGAGAGTAATCGATATTCGATCTAGTAAACATGCTTTTTATAATCAGCGTTATTAACAGTTTTTTCCTTTTTTAAAAATCACGGCCGGAAAAATCCTCCCCCGATGTTACCCTTTCCATAGAAAAGAGGACATGGAATAGAGGAAAGAGGATATCCGGAAAATCTCGGGTGGTTGCTAACCCTGCACATTAATAGTGTTCAGAAGTGCCGTTATATTTGGGGAAATCTTGAAAACGTGCCGAGAAACCAGACGGTCTGAGAATCTGTGTCTAAAGGATGTTTTTCGTATTCAAGATCACTTTCTACCTGGCAGTGCTGCTTATATTTTAATAAGCCTTCATATTATGCCTTCTTTAAAATATATCTTGATGACTTTCTGGAAAGCTGCAAAGAGAAACTACATGGGGATATCTCTAATTGACGCCATTCTATATTGCACACGAACAGACAGTGATTATTCAAGATTGTGGTAACTTTAATTATTTCATACAACAATTTGTGGAATAGTACTTTAAGAGGGGTTTACAGTTAAGTATGGAGAACTGATCATATATGTGTACCCGGAGTACACCAACGAGGTTTAATTCTGGGAAAACGACGGGCATAAATTAGTACAAAGGTGTCATTATTTGCGAGCAAAAGTTCCACTGAAAGGGAACACGAAACAAACAGTGGAACACGTTCCACATCGGTCAAAGAAACAGACAGCCTAGAAAATGATTCTACTAGCCTACTAAATAGTACTATGAACAAGATCTAAGCTATGTACTATGCACACTAAACCTACAATACTAACCAGTATTTTATAAGTACTAACATTACAAAAAAATAAAAATAAAGTTTATAATGCAATAGTTAAGAGTATAATAGTTTATAGTTCTGAAATTTGGCCAAAAATTAGCACAGCCCATATAATACAGCTAAACATAAATAAATTGATTTAAATGAAAAAATAAATAAAACGTTTTTTCTCAATCTATTCGGTTCGTTGTTGTCGCTAAACTCTTTACGAAATAATTTTTGATTTTGCATTTAATAATTTTTTTATCATAAAATGTTGTCATTTAAACGCACGTTTCGCTGCGAAAACCCCGTTTTACGCATCTCTAAACAGCATAGACTTTAAGAAACAATAATTCTCACTATACAATTAACGCAACCCGTTGTTAGAAAAGTCTTGCTACGTTAAGAAAACGATTCAGTGTTACCAGCATCATAGCTCTAATTTCCCTACATATCCCTACTGTCGAGAAGTAGGAGACGCGTGCTGTAGTGAATCAAACAGACGTTACGTGTGGAATAACAGATTTTCAGTTTAGAATTATGACTTAGGAGCCTAGAGCACAATAGTTTCTTGTTTGCAAAATACGCTCTGTTTCCCTTTGCTATCCGTGATTTGATTTCCTCGCTATTCAAATTGTCCTCATTTAGCAGTTATCCCAGGTAGACAAAGTTATCTTCTTGCTTAAAGCTATAGTCTCCAACATTCACTGTATTTCTTTCATTACGTCTTGATCTTGAACACACGTGCACTTTGTTTTGTCCTTGTTTATTAACAACCCAACCTTTTTTATCTGTTCTTTGTTTTATGAATGTTTATCTATCACTTTAACTATCTATTTATCTGTCTAATTTATCTATCTATAAGTTCTGTAAATGTTTCCTTTACTGCATTTTTTGTTACGGCCGAGTATAAGGTGACAGGTGACATCCTCCTACAATTGCATATTTATGCCTTCATGATCTGCAGTCTGTCTGGCCTCCTCTACAGTTAAATCGTTCAAACCTCCTACGTCTGTAATGTTCATTATTTCTGTTACGGTGAATTTTAAATTGTAAACGTACTTTTAAGCGTGGGTACCGTACACGAGCATAGTGTTCTTCTGTTGTTTGTTTAATTGTTTTCGCCCGCTACTGCAGAAGCTTCTCAACAGCCTCCGTATTATGTTTTAGCTCCTCCAGAACTTTGGGTTATGGAATGCTATGCCAGCGTTAACAAAGTATATAACTCACTAAAGGCCATTTTCGAAGCGACGCTGTATAACGTTAGTTTTGAGCGCGACCCCGCTGGCGATACGATGACCGTCTGTTTCACCAATGTCACGCTCAACGACACAGACAGAGTAGACTTTTTTGTGATGTACTACACCACGGACAACAGGCAGGGCACCACGCTCGATTATGTGTTTAGGACTGCCCTGGTAGACGACGAGTTACAAGTTGATAATATCACCACGAAGGAATAATGTAAGTCGACTTTGACTAAGACTAATGAATATACAAGGGTGAGTTGAAAAGTTCGCGGAGCGACATCTATAGCTCAGTGGTAGAACTAAAATCTTTCGTGTGCTGCAAGACGTATACTTCACGTGAACACCTGTGAATTTCCAGATATAACTGTCAATTTATTCACTCTTTACCAGCTGTTTGAAATTTTCTTGTCTGCGTGTTTTTAAAATGCAAGAAATCAAACATCGTGTTGTGATGAATTCTCTGTTAAAAATACATTTTAGCGCCAATGACAAATCAAAACGAAATTGTAAACGTGATAGGAAACGTGTTAGGAGATGCTGCGCCTTCAGAAACAACGGTAAGTGGGGCACACTTGAGTTTAAAGGTGGTCGTACAAGCACTGAAGACGATCTTAGCATTGGACGTCCAAAAAGTGCAACAAAAAATGACGTTATTGACAAAATTTTATAGGGTATTGGAAGACCGCAGATTGAGGAGTGGATGAAGTTGCTGAAATCATAGGCATCTAATATGAGCGTGTGTATCATACTTTAATTCAAGAACTTGGTGAGAAAAAACGTTGTGGAAGATGGCTGCCGCATATGGAGTTGTTGCGACAACGTTTTCATTGCTACTTACAACCGCGTTTAAACTCAAGTGCCTACTTATAAACCGTTGGTTTTGAAGTCGCGGCATCTTCTGACACATTTAAAATTTCGTTTTGAATTTCTGTTGGCGCTAAATAATTTTCAACAAAGAATTAAACCTAGATGTTTGATTTTGTTCGTTTTCCAAAACGCGCATGACATGCCAATTTTAAACAGCTTCTAAACAATGAATAAATTTATAGATAGATTTGAAAATTAACAGGAGTTCACATAAAATACAAGTGTTGTAGCAGACGAAAAATTTTTAGTTTTACCTCTAAGCTACAGATGTCGCTCCACAAACTATACAACTGACCCTTGTACTGCGATGTACAGGTGTCGTATAGAATAAGTAGTCGGTAAATCGTGTATTGGAATGCTGTCGGATTTATTAATGATATAACAACAAAATTGCACTACTTCGATTTTAATACAGTTTATGTAAAAAACAATCTAATTACTCTGACTCTGTTGACTTGGCTACAAATTAAAATAATTTTTATCTTTTATAATCTACTACATCAAATCTTTTTTTAAGTTCTTTCTTCTCTTTAGTCATCATCATCATCATCATCATCATCATCATCATCATCATCATCATCATCATCGTCATCATCATCTTTAAACCAAGGATGGTTTGTTCCGGTCTCAAATAGGCAAAAATTAGAGCTGGTCACTCCAGCGCTTCCTCGGACGTCCCACACCTCTCCATCCCTTCGGCTTATAGTTCCATAGTTGTTTGGGGATGCGGCAGTCATCCATTCGGCAAAGATGTTCCCACAAATTCAGCCGATATTGGGCGATCCTGTCGAGTAGACTCATAATATTCAGTTCCTGCCGTATATCTGTGTTTCTGCTATGATCATGGAGAGTATACCCTGCCACGTGTCTGAGAAATCTCATTTCAGCCGCTTGGATGCGACTGGCCTAGCCTTTCGTTAAAGTCCAATTCTAAGACCCATAAAGAAGCGTGGAAAGAACTTTGTAGAATTTTAGGCGTGTTCCTTTACTTGCTGATTTAAAGGTTCGTCTAATGGTCCCGCACATAAGGTTGAACTTATGAAGCTTATTCACAACGACGTTGCTTGTATTATAAGACACACTGTAGCCCAGGTATTCAAAATTGCTGACTTGTTCTAAGACATTACCATCTATAACAATTTTTGCCCTTACGAGATCAGTTCCACGAAAAGTCTATTACGTGAGGAATTTTCTGCCGATTTGAGTTACTGTCCATCGAACCTTCTGTTTTTTTTTTTGCAAAGTCTTCATAAAAGGTTATAAAATAAAGTTAAGGAAATTTTTTTGGCCCGCTCTTAAATTTATGGGTTGTTTCCACCCCTTTTTCGGGGGTTAAAAAACAAAATTTAATTAACCCCGGGACCCGATAGAGAATTAAATTCTAAGCAAAAAGGCGGTATACACTTTTTCGAAAAAATGCGTTGTTTGCGAGTTACAAGGGTTCACGGTTTTGCAAAAAATCGCGTTTTTTTAAATTAATCTGCAAATAACTAAAAAACGACGCCATTTTGCGAAACATTTGTATAACTCAAACTTAAAGCTTATTAACAGTCCAACATTTTCCACATTGTTTGGTTTCATTATGTCAAATGGTTCTCGAGACACAGCCAAAACAATATGGCGATTCACCGGTTTTTGATCAAATTACGTGCTTAAAATTGATATAACTCGGCGAAAGATTGTTCGATCGTAACCAAATTTTTATCAAATGAAAGCTCTGTTAATTTCCTAAAAACTGTGGTTTAATTACTTGTTTAGCTTAAAACATTACGAAGTTAAGTAGGAAAATATAATAATTTCTGCAAATTTTTCCCAAGAAATTTAAAAAGGGACGTCCGCCGTTTTGTCAAATATGCATGTTAAGCCGAGATACTGTAGTTTTCAGTTGCGTATTATATTAGCAACGTCCTCAATTTTTTTGAATCATATATGTATTGCTGTACAGTAAAACGTAACGTTTTAAGAAAATTCAAATTTTTGGATTTTCGCCAAAATTCGGCTTTTTTATTAAATATCTCAGTAACGATGCATTTTATCGAAAAATTGTTATAAATTAAAAAAATCTTATAATAAAATAAAACTTTTGAATTTTGTTTCATTCCTTTATGACTAAAACTCGATGAGTTAATGCAGTTTAAATGTGTATTTTGCCGACATCGTGTAAAACATTTTTGACTTCTGGGCTAAATATCTAGTGTACAGTAGGTTTTTTCACTATAGTGCACACCATAATAGTTGTAGCTCTTTAAATTTCCTACAAAATTCATTTTTACTGAAATTGTTTTCTTAAATATTGACCGTGTTATGATTAAAAATGTAAACGCGCTCCAACAGTTAGATTTTGTTATCGTACGTTATATGTTCGGGTGCGGTCCTGAGAGCCTATTAATTTATACTAAACTAAATTTTTCAAATTAACAATAGAATTAAGTATTATTCTTATTTTTGTAACGTCTATTGTAAACAAAACAATATCTGTTGCAATTTGTCACTGTCTGTACTGCTGGTTCGTTATATCAATCGAATATTTAATTTAATAAAATAATATGTTTATTGTTCAACTTTTCTTTGATTAAATTTTATAAGTATGGATGAAATATATTTTTTTTTCGACTGAATTTTTAACTTTTGAATTTTTAATTTTTAACGTACCCGATTTCAGGACTTCAAAGTACATCCTCGCGTTGTTTCATGTTTCAACCCTTTAGGGGTGGTTTTCAACCCTGTCAAGTCTAACCCTTGCGTGGGATGTATTCCTTGACGTCAAAATCGTGATCAGCACCCCCAAAAATCTGTAGGTACCTAAATTCAGGACTTCAAAATACATCCTCGCGTTGTTTCGTGTTTTCAACCCTTTAGGGGTAGTTTTCAACCCTTTAAAGTCCAACCCTTGCGTCGGATGTATTCTTTGACGTCAAATCGTAATCTGCACCCCCAAAAACCTATAGGTACTTTTGAGTCTTTGACCGGCATTCTCGCGAAGTTTAATACTTACACCCCCTGATTATAGTCTGCTTCAACGCTTAAAAAACTACGCTTTGTGTCGAATATAATTTTGGACGTCACAATCGTCATCAGACCCCCCCCAAAACCTATAAGTACCTAATTTTAGGGCTTTAAAATGCATACCCGCGACATTTTATATTTTTAACCCTTTAGGGATAGTTTTCAAACCATTTAGGGGTGAGATCGGGCTAACATTTTTCCTTAACTTTGTTCTAGAACCTTTTAGGAAGCGATAGCAAAAATAATCAAAAAATTACATGGACACTGACTCAACATCGGCAGATAGGACCTTTGTCACGCCTCACGTAATAGACTGCTATTAGATAAGTGTAGATATTTGCAATCCAGAGTCTTTGCATATTAGATTTAACAAATGTATATCCATCTGCAATCTGTTTTCTCTTTAGTTTATAAGCTTATTTAAGCTTACAAGAAAAATAAAGTCACTTCTCTTTATGACGAATGTAGATGTTGATGATCCAATCTGGAATACAGACGTGGGTCGTTCACTCAGGATACAGGTTCAAAATACCGATGCGATCTCCTCCTGTTGTCCGGCGTTCAGGGTCGTTCTCGGGTAATTTTTCACAGCTATTTTCGTTTTACTGCAATTTTGTATAAATTTGTGTATTGGACACATACATCCAGTCGCCTTAAAGTGTCTTTGATCCATATACGGGCACCTTCCATTTCTTAGCACTATTTAAAAATTTACGATATCAGCAACTAGCGAACTTTTTAACTTGTGTTCGTAACTCCTTAGTAGACCTAGCGTGTAAACTAGAGTAATACGTCCGCACGTTTTCGTATTCACAGAGAGACTGTCTGTCTGACCAGAAATTATAATTCGACTGAAAATTTGCCCTATTTCTCGTACGCTGATTGATTAATTCGTAACACTTCTGTACGTCTGAAGCCAAGATAAAATTATTCTGGCACCCTGAAGGAGTTTTAATGTAGGTCGACTTTAACTTAGACTAATAAATATACTGCGATATACAGGTATCCAAAAAACCTGTATAATTTTACGATTTATTTAATGGGCCATAAAAATTTCTTTGTTAAAAGCGCATATATTCAGTTCTTTAAATTACTAACACTTACTGATACCTGATAGGTTTTTTCATTAGGAGTATTCTGGTACAAGTCTCATCTCAAAACTCAACTTAAAAAAAATGTTTTAATTTAATATGTTTTTTATTACTATCCCGTAAAATAATTAGTTATTCTCCCACACGCGCACTAACCACACGCCTACGCATCTTTTCGCAACACTAACAGTGTTTTTTATTGTCTAAAAATACTTAAAACTAAAAATTTAAACACCTGGCTTATTGACTATCATACTATGTCCACACCTTCAGTCTTTACTTATTCAAATTTTCATTTCAATATGCTATAATATGCCTTGAGTCCCAGTACTGCTTTATATGCCTATTCTATTCATTGCAATACTTTTTCTCATCTTGATGAATTCCTGTTAACCTATTCACACACACACACACACACACACTTAAGGTATAGTTTTACTCTTTACTATTCTCTGTAAGCGTATCTTCACGTAAAGCGCACAATATTACGTTCTGGGAACATTCGCTGAACTAGCATTGGTTGTCACATCGTATTTCGGTTGGTTATACTTTGTAGAATTAGTATAAAAATTATCTTTTAAGATGTTTTTTGCGTGTACGCCGATATTTAATTTACAAATCGCATGTTTTGACGTGCGAGAAAGAATGCATCAGAGGTGCACGGAATAGTTCGATCACGTATGAACGAATGATGTTGAACGCCCAGTAGAAACCTGACGACAGAAATTGAACACTGGCTTCGAGATGCGCAAACACCTCGTTTCGAGGCTAACTAAATTTTCAGTTTTTTCGCACATGCTGTAACTAAACTGTTACTCCTGTTATAATTATAACTTGTGTTTAAATTTAAAAATAATGTTTGTGTAAGAAAAAAATTTTTTTCTGTTTATACATTTTTGTTTGTTATATAATTAATTAAAATCAATTAATTAATTATGTTCTGTGGTGTTCTGAATCGTTTGTTAATTGTTTTAAATGTTTTAATGACTTTTCGGTATTTTCCAATTCTCTCGCCACTTGATAGAATTGTCTCCAAGAACAATCGATTTGTTTATTTTTCTTATTTGGAGGTTATCTTCCTTCTTCGTGGTGAGATTCTGGTGTTTAATGCTATTAAATTTAATTATTATGTTAATTAGATTCTATGAATGAAAAACTGTGCAATTATGAAATATATCAGAAATTTTATTAGCAATTATGTATTTTTTGACTCTTTATCGATATGTCAATCGATTCTCAGGGTGTTGATAAATCGTACAATTATTTATATAAGGATTCTTTTAGCAGTTATTTTATGCAAAGTCAGAGAAATAAGGGTTAAGTTTATCAAGTATAACATTACAAATATATCACCTTAAAGATTAAAATACAGATATAATATTTAATATATAATGGTAAGTGAGCTGTTTTCAAACCAATCCGTTGTAAAGGCAGTGTTGAGTTGTATTGTGGGTAATCAATGATGGCTGCTTTTCGTGTATAGTTGGAAGATGGTCTCACCTCGCTGATTCAAAGTTCAAATAAAGATGCTTTCCCTTTGAATTTACGTCCTTGTGGCTGCAATTCTTCCTTCTTGTGTTGGTGGAGTGTCTCTGGTTCAGTTTTAGTGTTGTGCTTGGAAATATAGTGTAGTATTAAGCAAATCTCACTTTTGTCCGTTAGGCCGAAATTCGCACTTTTGTGGTTAAGTGTTTTACTGTTTTAATGGTTTTAAATGTTATACTCACTGGTGTTCTGTTCCGTGTAGTGTTAGTTGAATGTCTGTAGGTGTTTATCTCACTCG
This sequence comes from Magicicada septendecula, assembly GCA_034769895.1. Taxonomy (NCBI): domain Eukaryota; kingdom Metazoa; phylum Arthropoda; class Insecta; order Hemiptera; family Cicadidae; genus Magicicada; species Magicicada septendecula. Next base: position 92,204,005 of record CM068368.1, read on the forward strand.
GTCTCCGTTTAAAAATATGTTTTTATCGAAACTCTCGTTTGTCACTTTAGGCTTCGAAAACGTTCGCCATTACTGTATTATGCAACTAGGTTAATGTTTGCAAATCAAGTGTATCATTCAACGTTCAATAATCAACTAATTTACTTCCTCCGTCTTTGGCCAAAGTCTTAGCCAAACCAATATTATTCAATTCATTGTTCCAAATTTATTTGCATCCTGTGCATGTGAGAAAGTTACATTATATAACTGATTATATTTTTGTTATTCTTCAAATTTATTAGCTAGTAAATACTTAATCAAATAAGTATCAATTTCTTCAGTTCATTCTGCGTAATTTGATACCAAATAATGTAGTTTTATTAAGTTTTTGATCTAAAATAGTATTTCTTACTTCATTTTGTAATGGTAAGTTTTTAAAAAATCACTTCCTGTCCTTGTCTTTCAAATGAAGCCATATTATAAGTTATATTAATGATTATATTAAATTTCAGATTGTAATAAAAGGTTTATCTTTCCTTAATTTCTTGCCATTAGATTAATCGGTTATGTTTTAAAATATTATTCAGTAATATATGACTCCCCTCTTTGAATTTTGAGTTTTTACATTTCCATTTTTAACAATAATTCTGGGTATAATTTTACAAAATCTTCCTTACTTATATTTCTAATTACATGACTTTATTACTGATTTACCTTATGTAAATTCCTTCAGTTTAATTGTATTTCTATACTTATTTAATCAAATTTGATGCTGTTTAGTTTTTAACATTTGGTCTAGATTTTTAACAATTTTTACATACAAAGTTTTTTTTAAAATAATACATATTGATTTATACCCTCTCTGACTTTCATTGCTATGTGACATCAATTGACATTTCCTTATTTTAACAAGTTAACAATTAGTATGTGGTTCATACTATTAATACATAACATATAAATCAAATTAACATTTGTCTTTTCAACTCAGACATTTTATACTTATTGATTAATAAAAATACATAAGAAATATTATAAATAATGGATGTTAGATTCTGACATGTTTAAACTTAATTATTTCTAACACCTTATACTATACAAACAAACATAATTATTATAATCTTATACTATATTTCTTATACTAGGTTTGGATATCAGTTTTCATCTGTTTTTTGGTGTTTTGGGGTAATGATACCTTGTCACTTCACTTTTATTATGGCCTGCTCTGTTTCATTTTATTCATTCTAATGAATGTTATTTTTAAAAAGAGTGGCAGTTATCTACAAAAAACACATGTATTATAGGTCATGATAATACTCTATTTACATTATTCATGAATACAAATTAAAACACTTTAAAGTTGTGATATTTCATCATCTACTCAGTCTGTGAACATCAATATTAAAACATAAGGTTTATTTTCTATAACACTAAACTTGCACTGATTCTCTTTATATTCCTTGATTATAATTCTAAATAGTTATATAGTTCTACTAGAATCAAGAAATCTATTTATAGAGTATAATGAAGATTTGTTTTTTGGTATTATATTATTATCTCACATTGGTTCACTTTCAATTCTTACTCTACACACTTTCTGGCTTACATCTATTGTACATCTGGTTTTTACCTTTGATATCTTGTTATACTTTTATTTATTTATTATTATATTTACTTTGGGGTTTGGTTTTTATTTATATAAGAGCATTCTTTCTTCTTGTGGATGCTGTCTTGTTCTTGTTTCTTCATTGACCCTTCTGTTCTTCTTGTTTCTTCATTGATCCCTTCTGTTCTTCTTGTTTCTTATAACATTATTTTCTTCATCTTCTTGTGGATGTCATCAGGTTTTGGTGTTTCTTCCTCACCTATTCTTCTTGTTTCTTACAACATATTTTCTTTTCTTGTTGTAGGTTTAGTCATTTTCTGGGTTTCTTCCTTACCTATTCTTCTTGTTTCTTACAACACATTTTCTTTTCTTGTTGTGGGTTTAGTCATTTTCTGGGTTTCTTCCTTACCTACTCCTATCCTACCTGGGTATTACTTTTTTCCCGTTTTTAGTTTTTAAATTGGTTTTGATGATTCATCACTCCTTGTAACATTTATTTTACATGAACTTTTATTTTAATCAATGATTGTACTCCACGGTGGTTCTTAATTAATTTATTTATTTTGCTTTCTCGGATTTAACGATGTTATTAGCTTACTTTTATGATCATTATACCATTCATATTTATGGGCTTATCTGTCATGCTACAATGCGCATAACAGTCTTGTGCAGTGTTTCATAGTGTGAACATCGGCTGCAACGAGGCTCGCGAGAACAATGGAAGCGTGAGTGTGTCAGAGAGAGAATTAGTGAATAAAGTGAGACAGTGAGCTGTATCGCGTTATCTCCTCTCTAGTACCTCTCTGTACTCTCTGTATCTCCTCTCTGTACCACTCACTCCTCTCTAGACAACGTAAGTGGAGTAATTCATTCGTTGGGTCTGCGCAGCTCAGCAACAAAGAAATGGTGTCACATTTCTACGATGGAGCAGCAAAGACTTTCATAAACGTCTAGAAATGTATAGTTTTTATTTAATAACAAATTTTCTCCTCCTCACATCGGTTTTTTCCACGTCTCCTGTGTAAGGAGAAAATAAGAGAAAATAAAACACGTGATGGAAAGACTTTTCTGCGACGGCTACAATTTCTAGACAGGAGATCTTATTCTTTATTTACAAATTCTTTAGAACATATGATTCTGCAAGATCCTTTCTTCTGTAGACTCTCTAGTCCAAAAACCAAGTTCGTAGTTTCTATTGAGGAGATCTGTAAACCTACTCTAATCATAATGCAGCCAGGCACCATTCCTGAGGATATCCTTTAGCAGGGACAGTGTTGTACGTTTGGAACCATCGTTTCCACGGATATGAAAACTCCTTCTGAACTTCCATACCGGAAAAATTCAATTTAGTGGCTTCCTAGGACATCATTATATTTAAGTCACTTTCTACAAACCCATTATAAATAACGCTCTATAGAGCCAAATACACCGATAACTTTTACGAAAGTGAATATTCTCTAGTGATCACACAAATCAAAAGAATTCCTTGAATTTCAGACTCGATAATCAACCTATAGATCAGAACTAATTCCCTAGTTTCTGGGAAATCGATTCTTACCGGTCGTTACTCAGAACCCGATAACTCCCAAGAATAGGTTATTGCCTTACCAACCAAGTGCTTCAGTTAAACCGGTCTTTTTTTAACAATAAGTCGGTGTATTCCAGCTGGGATTGTCTTGAAATTTCTTTCTCGAAACAGTTCTTCTCTGACTACCGGAGACTCTGCTTGCTTGCTTGCGAGAATATCTTTATCTTTGGGAAATCCCCTTCCAAATGACAAGTTACCAAGGAATCTTTCAGTCTATTCGTTATGGAGTTGTCCTCTTCAATTTTATCTTCCAGCAGTTTTTGAACCACTTGTTATTCCATGAATTATTTTCCACCCTTCTTTTGATCCCAACATTTCTATAATTGTATTTCCCGCAGTTATTGCGAAGTCCAGTCGGTTATACGTCGCACATCGTATTTTGGCCCAACTGCTACTATATAAGAATTGTGTTCTCCACTGTGTCAAAGTTGTTATGACAGTATACGCAGTCCACTGCTGTTGTCTTGCGTGTAATAAAGGATATCAGTATTTCATTAGCTTAACAACTAGCATTGTTCGTTTGATATATGTAAGCGTCTGTTCGCAAATTCACCCAAAGTTGCAGAAAGTACTGCCAATTAAGCTCGTTTGTTACCGTTTCGTAATAGCGTCTTTACGATAATGCAGCTGTGTTGTATCTCCGTCTCGACATCAAAGTCTGGCTGGAAAAAAAAAAGCGAAGACAACTTGAAAAGTCGGCGTCCCGTGTATTCTGAAGTTACTGCCGCTGGCCCAACTTTAGCTGAGGATGTCAATTGGGCGTGTTCAACGCGGAGGAAGAAAACATAAAGTGGCCTACCAAGTACTTTGTTTTTGTTTGCGAGTCCTATTTTTCTATTTTTAGACCTAGGAATTCCTTCATTACCTCTTTGTTAAAATCCAGATTTAGATATAACATACTTTTATTATAGACATCAAGTCTCATCTCCAATCTGTCCGACCATTTCTAAGTAAATCTTTAATACTCATACAATATTAATAGTCTTTTATTATTTATTTTCGACATCTCTTACACATTTTGTCAACTATAATAAACATCAGGGGCGAACCTAAGGGGTGATATGGGTTATATATCCCCCCCCGAAATCCTAAAATGTTGGAGCAAATATTTTTAACTGGTTGCGTGTTTTTTAATGTAATTAATTGAAAAAGAGTGACAATCATTATAGGCCTATTTTTTAACAAAATTATTTAACATTATTTTCCATGCGGTAAAATTTACATCCACAACCCTGTTGGACACATTTATATCCACAGCAATTATATACATGCTGGTAACCCTGGTTATATTATTAGGCTTGCAAGACAATCCGGAAGCCTATCTGAAGTAAGCCTGTATTTTTATTTTAATGAAATGAGTGAATTACAATTTTCATTATAACATGAGAAAAAACAATACTCTAAGAAAACAATAAGTGGTTGAAAAAATCCCCCCCCCCCCGAAATTAAATCCTAGGTTCGCCCACGATAAACACGTTGCAACAGAAAACTATTCAATTCTTACAAGAATTCAGTACTTTCGCTTTCAGTCAGGCTCAAAGTTTCAAGCACTTTAACAATAGTAGTTAAATAATAAAGTAAACATTTAATTGTAGCGTTTTTTTGGGGGGGGAAACTGTATGCTAAACTATAATTATAATACAATTTTTTAATGTATATAATTAATTTGAAAATCGCCCTGAATTTATTGCTCTGAGCAATTTGTTACTTATAAATTCGTATTGGATAAGTTTATCTTTCAGAATTTGATTTGGTATTCCAGGCGTTACGGATTAAACTACCACCCTGACATCCGAAAAAACAAATCAGAACGAAAATGGACAGTACTGTTCGGTTAAAAATTTAATGTTTTATTAAAAATTTTCGACTTTAATAAAAAGCGTGTTTAAAAAACGAATAACAGCTTGAATTAAAAATTAATATATCTCTCAGTAACTTAGAAACAACCTAAAGCAGTCAATATAAAGAAATTTGATAAATCCGGATTATTTGAGCAAGTTATTTTATTTAACGTCGCGACAAAAATGATTAAAAATTATTTAATTGTTATTATAATTGGCACGCAATTACTGTGCTAGAGAATGAGACTGAATTGCAGTTGGTATGAAATGGAGAGAGGCTGTGCCTGTCAGATTTTTCAATCTCAGTTGAGGCGAGACTAAAATTAAAGATTTTCCCGTAGTCTATGCCTTTGCAGCCCGCCGACCACCAAAAAGTAGTCTTTTCGTTCTTGTATCAGCTTGCTTTGTTCTAAAAACATAAGTCGACATCCAAAACGTAAACGCCGTTCCTTGCTCAACTGTTAATCTCTTTGTAGCGATCGACGCCTTTCGCTGTGTCAACCATTTTCAAGTCCTGTCCGATCCCTCGTCCTTGAATTCCTGCAAGTCCTTAAACTCCTCAACCCTACTTCAGCCTGTGAACAATCGCCTGCGACCTATCACATACCGCTTCCACGCACGCGGTCATTCCATTGGTTAGTTAGACGCTACACAAACGAAAACGACCCATTTCAATCAACTCCAGTAGCCAGGTCCTACTCGTGCAGCTTCGTCAACCCCTTTCTCTCGCTAGACCTTATCTTTAACTCCCTCTTTTTCAATCAAATTCTCTGTTTTGGAAAATTTGGAAAAATACATAACATTAACGGATACATTTTCCCGTTCATAAGCGGTTTTGTGAAGAAAAAAAAGAAGAAAAAAAAGAAGAAAAAAGGAGGAGGAGGAGGAGGAGGAGAAGGAGAAGGAGAAGGAGAAAAAGGAGAAGAAGGAGAAGAAGGAGAAGGAGAAGAAGGAGAAGAAGGAGAAGAAGGAGAAGAAGAAGGAGAAGGAGAAGGAGAAGGAGAAGGAGAAGGAGAAGGAGAAGAAGAAGAAGAAGGAGAAGGAGAAGGAGAAGGAGAAGGAGAAGGAGAAGGAGAAGAAGAAGAAGAAGAAGAAGAAGAAGAAGAAGAAGAAGAAGAAGAAGAAGAAGAAGAAGAAGAAGAAGAAGAAGAAGAAGAAGTGTACACGGTTTTTGTTTTAACGCGAGGGATAGTGGAAAACTATCATTAGCCTCTGGAGGATGTTTGTTGGAATTTCACCAGCTAAACCACAAACCCCGGCAGTTTACAATAATGCTCCCTGAAGCCCTTCATAGTATCTTTACTCTGTATTTATACTTCGCCGTAATTTTTATTTTTTATGAAAAAGTTTCACATTCTCCACATATACCTCAATTATACGTTTTCTGCTAGCGTTCCCTGTATTGATTCCATGTTCTCCTCTCTTTTCTTGAGCCTTATGAACACTGTATATCTCCATATTGAGTATTAGCCCAATGATATTATCAAGTGAAAAGCGCCCTATCTGGGTTCCGAGACGTTCCCGTTGTATCGTTCGCCTGTAGCGTAGAAAAACAGTGTGCCACGCGTCACAATATACAGCCAATACATCGTGGATCTCCGACTTTCCCCGATATATTAACCTAGCCATGAATATAACGTTGCCTTGTGCGAACAGCATGGATCTCACTTTAAAGTTCCCTCAATGAATAATTACATTAGATTTAACTTCAAGTAATCTTTAGTCTTACGCCGATGTAATTTGATTGATTATCAGCTCTAGCTCAGAAATCACCAGCTACTGATGAAAACGAAAAAATCCAAAGTATTCTTTCTAAAATATACTATGGGCTACAGATCTCTGCCACAAAATTTAAAACGATGGCATTTCAGGGCAGGTATCCTATAAGAACTAAGATAGTCGTGAATAATTAGATTTTTTATCGGGCAAGTCATTATAATTACCTGGATTGTATTATTTCATATGGAACTGATATTGATTGGGATAGTAAGCTAACAAAATTTAGATCCATCTGTGGAACGATACGCGACACGGTAATACCCGACAGACACGGAAGAATACCCGAGTTACATTTTATAAGTGGTTTTTACAGTAATATTTATTACATAATGTGTCGCAAAATTGGGAACAAAACAGACATGTAAACCTGAAATGAACAGCCCGCATTGATAAGAATCTTGTTGTTTGCAAATAATTTAAAACTATATAATAATCTGATGCGTTACCATCTGATCGCGGTAACCGTGTAGACGTATGTTATCACACGAGGCCACGTGCTTACCAGACGTTGGACAATTTATAGAATACACGAACAGAAAACTGACACGTGAAATGCACACAGTCCAGTAGTCAATTGTGTTATTATCAAAACTAAAAATAAAATAATTTCATAGTTCAAATTTCATTGCTGGAATAAATTTGGTATTTGTCTCTATCAATCTGTGAGCAAGAAACGCACTGTAATTGGTATGGCGAATCGTTTTGAAAAGTAAACAGGTATTATTTTATTTGAATCTTTCAAAGCGCTAGTTCCCGCATAAAAAACAGATAGGCCTACGCCCGCATCAACCGCCCAGAAATAACAAAAAATATAAGAGGAAAATTACAAGACAGAGGACAATTGCTGTTTTTATGATTATATTGCTATTATTATTGTTGTTACTAATACATTGTGCATTCACTAACATTGGACCGCGCTATTATTCCTGCAGTTCTTTCGGTTTTACTTCGCACACAAATTTCCGTGCGTCTCTTTCCCAATTACAAGCATATTTGTAATTTACAAGCATGGTTTTCACCGACGATTTCCAACTGACCCAATTCTCTTGATCAGCATTCGGCAACCCTGCGCCCGTCGATAAGGTTTGACGCGCCCGCGAATCAATTTGTAATTTTCTTTTCTTTTGAACGAAGGAACGCACCCGCATTGCACCTGCTTCGAAGTACTGTATTATAAAATAGTACAAACCATTTACCGAACTGCGCTACGTCTCGCCCCAATGCGATTGTCGAGCTTGTCGCCCAGAGCCTGTAAACACCTTTCTCCCCAAAGCGATTTTTTCAAGTTTTACATTTCTGGGAACTTTATGAAAATAAATAGTGTTATTGTAGTGAGTTCTTTAATTTATTTTTACTTAAATGTTTTCCTGTATAATGTTTTTGTGTAAAGTTTTGTTAGTTTTAACGTGCGTGTGCATGATGACAAATTGTTGATGACCTACTCCTAATGTGAAAATTTTTACAAATTTATATGAAAAACACTTGAAAAACACTGCAAAACTTTTTTTGATTCGGTGTTCCACGTCGCTAAATATAAGCGCAAGGGTATTAAAAAGCGACAGTTAATGTTTGTAACGTCCGACTATTGAACTCCACACCTTTCTATTTTCCACTGATGGGGTGCGTAAGGGTGCGCCCATCGAACTGGTCCTCAGTTATATATGCGCCTCCATAAATTCAAAGATTGCCTACGACTGCTCTTGATTATTGATTTCCTGCTAGTCTGTCGTTCTACGTGTACCTTTCTCCTACTCGAGTCTGTTTTACATGAGTTGTATCTCGTCTTAAACACGTCACTTAAGCCACTTGGTCTTAGCTTCATTCATCATCGATCCTCTGACTTTTGCTTTTCTTGACGGTCTGGCACCACAGTCTTCAAACATCTTCCATCTCTCACCAAGACCAGCGTCATCAGCGTCCGGTGCTCATTAAACTTTATGTTTACGTTTTCTAGAAAGAAGTGTTTGTTATTTATCATACTACAGCACTGTGCACAGAGTAAATGGTTTTGATTGGAAAGAGCAAGATAAAACATTTTTTAATTACAGACGTTAAAATCTAATATTTTGTAAAGCTGACAATTTATTTGAAGTATGTAAAATTTTTATTATTATTGTAATTAGTGTATATAGCCTAAGATATTGTTTCTTCAGGAGCCAGAGGTGTGAAGGAAATGCACTTTTTGGGTAACAAAAACTTTGTGGCAAGCACAAGGTTTCCCATTACAACGACGACGATCAAGGGAAGAGTGAACAACAACGGATCAGACGAACTCACGTTCAGAGAGCCTAGGATGGTTTTCCGGCACCAGGACACAATATATTACTTCATGTTCGTTGGTTACTATGCAAGAGGTTGGAGCTTTATTACAAAGAAAAATTTCACTGTTGAGCAAGCATTGAACGGCACAATGTACATCTCACGCCAGTCTTATTAACAAGGTAATCTCGCGCAAAGACGACAAACCATTGTGAAACCATCGCCTACAGCGAGCGATGTCCTCTGCCGGCTCTCAGCCCACACAGCCTCCGATCTTCTGCTTCGCCCCCCTCTAAGATCATTCACTGAAATATGATTCCTTTTTCTACGTGCCCCAAGGTAGTCCTCTTCTATTGGTACCCATTGCGGAGTAGTCATTTTTGGAAGTACTATCAACCCCCATTCTGCGTATCACATACGTTGATTTCTCCCTGTGTGTCTTCTTTGTGTACCTGACACCTGATGTATTTATATCTAGTTTTTTCTTGTCTTGATTTTCTCGCCTGAGGAAGTCTCCACTTCTGTCGACAATAGTTTCCTTTCAATTTTTTTATTTTCATATCCGTATTTTGCAACCGCACATTAATGGTTGTGTTTTCGTTAATGTTTCCTAGATCTGCGTCTCGGTCATTTCATTATAATTTTCTGTCAAAGTACAAGACTTAGGACGTCTGAGATTTTACTAGCATTACTGATTCCAGCATTTATTTGATAAACGCACACAATATTCACTAAAACCAATAAACGCTAGTGCGCCTTGTTTAAGAGGTCTCCCGAAAGTACATAAACAGAATAATAAAACTTATAGTTTTACCTTATTTCCTTTCCATCTTGCGACTTCGTTATATGTCATACACGACATGTTTCGGGAAACATGTTCCCATCTTCAGGTTTAAAAACTTTTCGTTCTCACATGAAGAACTTGTCAACGTAAATAAAAACTTTTACTAACATCATTAAAAACACACTACATTAATAACGTACCGCGCGAAGAATCAGTGCGCACTGTTCGGGTTCATAATCGCAACTGTTGATTTCTCATTCGTCTATAATCTGATAAACATGTTGTAACGCAGTATCGTACAAGCTGTTCGAGTTAAACTACAATTGATCGTTGAGCACTAGGTTTTTTTGTGTTCTCGATGCTTTGTAGATTTCGAATTCTTCTAAAGCGCTCATAATTCGCCCTTTGTTGCAAATATGTAACGGTTTCAAATTTTTGGCGCAACTAGTGTATCTCTGTGGTTATTATTAATCAAATGTAACGCGAAGTTGGAGGTAGTATATCTAATGCTGCCGAAAGGGCATATTATAAACAGAATGAAGGCCTTGCAATGGGATCTCCACTTTCTGGCATCCTGGCAGACCTATACTTAAATCATTTAGAAAACACAAAAATTTTAAAAGATAATTATTTCGCCAATAAAATCATTCATTATTCTAGATATTTAGATGACACCTTTATTATATTCAACGGGAATACCAGACAAATAGAATTGTTTAAGAATTACTTAAACAAAATTCATAATAAATTAAAATTTACTATGGAGATTGAAAACAACAGAAATATTAATTTTCTAGACTTAACAGTATCACATAACGGAAATAATTTAAAATACAAAATTTTCAGGAAACACACTTATACCGACACAGTAATACATTACGAATCACATCATCCTGTTACATAAAAAATGGCTGTATTTAACAGTCTTGTAAACAGACTTCTAAATGTTCCCCTTGAAAGAGAAGACTACTTAAATGAGGTAAGCACTATTAAACAAATAGCCATAAACAACTGATATAAATCTACAATAGTAGATAAAATAATAAATAAACATAAAAAACGTTTAAAAAATAAAAATTCAAACATTATAAAAGTAAACAATAAAAATCGTAAATATCTTTCTGCCAATTTTACAGGTATTATGCCGAATATTTTAAAATCCGTTCTCAAAGATAAAAATTATATCATTTCATTTAAAACAACTAATAAATAGGAAAATTACTTCAAAAACAAGAACGAATTACCGTTAAAAAAGAAATCCGGTGTTTACAAAATAAAATGTGACGATTGTGAGGCTTTCTACATCGGTCAATCGGGCAGATGTTTTTACACGAGATTTTTGGAACATATTCCCAAACCGAATAATAATAAATCTAATTTTGCGCAACACTTAATATCAAGCGGACACAATTACACTAGCTTTGAAAACAATTTAACAGCATTACGTATATGCAAAAAAGGTAAACTGATGGATAGTCTGGAGGAACTCGAAATTTATAAAGCCATAAAAATACCACCACCAAAAATAATATTTTGAATGATCAAGTAAATTTTACATCCAACAACTTGTTCGACACTGCCATTAGATTAGATTATAATCTTTGACCAGTCGTGTGACGATCGCGGTAGTGAGTGCACGCATGCGGGAGCTCCGGCCGTTCTTCGTTAAAAATTTTCACATGCGATTTAAAGTTTTATTTATAATGACATAACCACAATCATGGTTTTCAATTTTATGTAGTAATTAGTTTTAAATTAATATCAGTGTTATCTGAAGATGGGACCTTGTGCCCGAAACGCGTCATAACTAGACGAAACTTAGTGTCACTCAAGTGGATCATATAAAGGTAATTATATAATTATTTAATAAGTGACACGGTACGCTAAAAAAGTATAATTATCTCTTTAACTCGATGCCCCACATGAATTTTTGGGATTTTATCAAAATTTTCACCCAGTTTTGGGGCCCTGACTTCAAGAAATTTTGAAATTTTCAAAAATGAACACTATATTCAGACTGTGGTTTAAATTTACGTTAAACTAAATTTACCCCGCATGACTTATGGCGATTTTACAAAAATTTATAAAAATTTATTTTCGTTGAAGCATATCTTGTTATCTTTGGCCCTTAATACTACTTTAAATATTCATTCATTTAATCGACAATGTCGATTAATTAGTACAGAAGACCTGACGATAGTTTTTGAAAGGAGAATTTCAGATGCGCTCCAGCCCAGTGCGCCGCTGAAATCATGTCTGCCGTGAAAACGCCCGGCTCACTTAACGCTGATTTTCAGAAAATGTCTTAGGTAGTACTGGCTTACATTTTGTTTGCTTATTTCCGTTTAGTTTCCTTAATGACACATGACAAACCGGTGGGTGTCCTACCACATGAACCGTGGGTCCGTTTTCCAAATGTACTGTTAACTCCGTTATTAATAATTTGTTTCATTGAGTTTTTTCACAGTAAGCATAACAAAATTGTATTCATCAATAAAAAGTGGTATGTAACCTTCAAATATTACGAAATATAACCGCAATCAGTTAATATAGGAAAATTAGAACTAACATCGCTCAACGGCGCGCCATACAGTCAAGGTACAGTAACAGCCCAAAGAAAGTGGTGCATACGCTCACGGCTCACACATTGACACATAGCCAACTTGCTACGAGTCACCAACCTCTCATAAGTATATACAGAGATTTTAGTTATCTGTCTACTTATTTAATCTAATCTATCTACCTGGAGATCTGTCAAAAACTTACATCTGACCAGACTTTTGTGGCTTAGTTGAACTACATGCTTTTTATAACAGATGGTCTTGAATGATTGTTTATCACTCTTTTGCGGTACGGTATTTATTGTTTTCTTGTTAATAAACTATTTTTGTTTTGTGATCAGCTTTAATACTACTAATTGAAGTGCTATGTAATTACTGGGAAATTGTTAATGCCATTCAAATTTCTCAACAACTAATTATTTAACTATGAAATACAGTTTACAGTTTAAAACTACCGAGCAAAGCTCGGTCTACCAGATTTTGCATAATTGTAACAGTATTTTACTGTTATAATGTATTGAAATGTAAAAAACAATTAGTAAATTACTTGTTATTAGCATTGACAAATAAATAATAAAGACAGTAAGGTACTTAAGTAATGTAGTGTTCTTCAGCTTTTATGGAATCCGCTCATAAAATATGTGTATAAATCATAAAAATACACTATTAAAACACTCTATAAGAAACTCTTATTAAAACACTTATAGCTGTGAGTTAGTAGTCTTCAAACGAAGACGGTAGCGCGCGCGAATAAAATGGGTCCACTAGGTTCTGACTGTACTTCCGCCGCAGAGCTCTCTGTGAAATTCACTTTATATATTAATCCATTGTAGTATTCCTATCACGTACAAGGTGTAAGTTGTATATGTCTTCTACACTTAGTTATCTAAAGAGAGCGTCACGCAAATCTCATTCATGTACAACTTTTAACAACTGAGTTAACAGGACATTAGAAAAAAATTAATAACGTCGTTAATTTTAATCGTAGGAATCTCAATTTTTGATATATTGTACTAAAGAAGGTGGACTACCATTTATCTACAAGAAATGTTTTTCCGATGCTTAACCTCTGAGTTCTTACGTAATAAATATGATAAACCCTAAATTTTTAATTCAAATTCGTGTATTTTTTTATTTAACTCTCAATATAAATTAATTGAAAAAAGATTTAAAAAATTAGAAAAGTTTGTTAAAAACGTCTTTAATTGATGATTAAAATACAGTTCATTAGACATTTCTAGCCTTGTATTTTACGTTTCCACGAGGTTATTAAGTGGAATGTTTTTACTACAAACTCGGTCGCCGCGCGGCCGCTCCGCCAGTCACTTTCTTTCGTTAATCAGGGTATAGACGGGGTTGTTCCTATTACAACGGTATAGGCTTGCTTAGTCTGATTAGGGACTGCAAACGCCGCTTGTACGTCACGGCGCCACCAGTCTGTTTGTTGGTAAATAACACGTGGTGCGCCAGGTTGGAATTTGTAAGTTCGTTGTTAGTGTCAATCCAGTTCATCATCAAATGTAAATAATAGTACATATAAAGCATTAAGGTGTCATAGTGTAAGATATTTATTATATTTAACTGGTAGGACACAATGAATTCTGAAGAAAAACTTGACGAAAACGGCGTTTAGTTTAGGTCCTAATGCAGAAAAAATTGAAGTTAAGAGAATAGGTAGGCCTACACCAGACCTTTCAAATTTTAATCAAAATGTAAAATCAAGTAACAGAATATTTAATCGTAAATTTAAAAAATATTCATACAATAAATATTCGTGGTTACGTGGGTGTGACACTAAAATTGCAGTATTTTGCTTTTCATGTGTACTGTTTGGAGGGGAGGAGACTTTCTCTTCAGAGAATAAAACAATTTTATTACATCCAACCCATCTGCAATCCCCAAATTTTTCAACCACCAGCCACAACTGGTAGGTATTGCTACAAAACTTATTATTTAACTTAAATTAACCTTAAGTTACTTTTCTACATATTTATTTTGTTCATTTAAACATTTATCGTAGCGTTCGACGAGACTTTGTGTTCTCGCGTTAAATACCTCCGCAGACAGTTCATTGAGATATGTAGTCACTGTTTTCTGTAAGTCTTCATCACTCTCAAAACGCTTTCCTCCCAAAAATTCTTTCAGTTTAGAAAACGGACGATATTCAGTGGGGGCAAGGTCGGGAAGGCTGAACGATTGAAAACTACTCCTTTAAATTTTGCAAGCAAATGTATTGTTTTTCTCCGTAGCATGACGCCGTGCATTGTCATGGAGAAGCAAAATGCCGTTAGACAACAACCCCCTCCGGCGATATTGGACGTCCTGTCACAATTTTTTTTTATATGTCACAATACGTGGCGCTATTTACTGTGGCTCCGTGGGGGCATAAATTCAACACGGAGCGTATCTTTCCGGATCCAGTAGACCGAAGTCGAGTTGAGACCGTGTGTTTGAAGTTTTTTGGCCTGGACGGTGAACAAGGGTGACGCTATTGCATAGATTGACATGTTTCGTCCGCTGTTATGATATGTGTTAATAGGAATTCATCTCCGTCTTTTGAAAGACGATCAAAAAAGTCAACGACGATCACCCATACGATTTTCTTTTTGTGTTCGTCTTTAAGACTACGCGGAACACACGTCGCACAAATTTGTCTGTAATTGAGATGCATGGTGACATTTTCGTGGATAATAGTTCGAAAAATAAACGAAAAATGTTCACTTATTTCATCAAGTGTGACACACCGACCCTGCGTGATGCAGCAGATCATCCGTAATGATGGAAGGACGACCTCTTCGTTCGTTATCAAGGACAATCTCTCTCCCTTCGTAAAAATTACGAGTATTCCTTCGTATTACTGATAATTCGTCTATTACACTGCCTTAAAATTCACTTATTTGATGTTAAAACTCGCATGGGCGCATTCAGAAAAATCGAATTACGGATCTCACTTCACATGCGGCGGTATTATTGATTTTTTCTTTAATTTTCAGCAAGCACAGAAAAAATGCAACAGTAGGGAACGCAGTTGAAACTCACATGGACTAAACAGACACGTCTGAGACTAGTGAGCAACACTGGACATGAACAGGACAACGGGTATTACTTTCCGAACGGTGCTCGTATATTGTCCTTCCACTTCCTTAGGCGTAAGGATTTTTCGAATGAAACGGTAGTTCTCTGATTCGAATCCTAGGGCGTTTTTAACTGAGGATAAGTTGAGGTGAGTGAGTTCTTCAGTCATATTCGGGGAGCAGCCAAAGGCGAAGAACTCCAGTGTCGATACTGTGTAGGCTTCCTAAGAGCCGTCTTTCCTTTCTTTTTTATTTCATGCGATTCCCAAATTCTGACCACATTCAAATGCTTCGCCGAATAGAGGCAGTCTGGTTTAATTATTTTATTCAAATGTCGCAATTTTCGTGTCTGATCTAAACATAGATTTCTTGGTATATAATGGTCTATATTACAAACATAAAGACATTTTCCCCCTCTCTGTTTATCTCTCTTCCTTCTCTTCTTTTTTTCTATTCTAAAATTTGTTTCTAATTTTATTTTATGAGCTGTCTTGTTATTTGGTTGGCCTTTATTCCTGATCTCTTAAGTTGGATTACTTGTCTTAGATATATGAATTTATGGATCTTGTTTATTTTGCTATAGTCAGACTTCAGATGGTCGGGTGCATTCTTAATGTTAATAATGCATTCATTTGTCTCGAAGAATGTAACTAATCTTCCTTGGGTAGCTGTTTCCTTGGGTACGTTAATTTGCATTCTGGTATTATTATTATTATTATTATTATTATTATTATTATTAAAATTGTTTCCAATTCGCTGCTATTAAATAAGTGACAAATTTAATGACCGTCTAGTCTGGCGACTTCTCGTTTAGTACCGCGCTCACAGACTACCATGAACGGATCAAACTTGTTGTAAACGTGAGCTTTATAGCAAGCATAAAGAAGCAAATTCTGAAGAAAAACTTCTGTTTGTGTTTATTCCAAAAATGTAAAACGAAGTGAACATAAGGGACTATACTCCTTGGGCATTTGAGTGCTTAAGCGACAAATAAGACACTGAGGTACAAAACCAATACATGAACATTAGTTTAACACTTTAGAACTTACAATTTTACGTTCCACACATGCGCAGAACAAAATATAGTTTTAACGTGTGAGTGTATCAATATTTTCAATAATAATAAAGTGACATAATATTAACTTTAATTTGACTTTATTTCTACTCGAACGACAATAATTCACACAAC
Source organism: Magicicada septendecula (assembly GCA_034769895.1). Classification (NCBI taxonomy): domain Eukaryota; kingdom Metazoa; phylum Arthropoda; class Insecta; order Hemiptera; family Cicadidae; genus Magicicada; species Magicicada septendecula. The sequence goes on from CM068368.1 coordinate 92,220,662, forward strand.
AATTGTTCATGCTGAACAATTCATGCTGTTGAATTTTTCATGCTGTCTCTTTCCTGACTTTTCTTATAGTTTTAAATTTCCTGAATTCGATCCTGAATGAAATGCACTTACAAAAACACAGCTCTTCAGGTACACACAAAAAATTAATCGAGTCTTATAAAAGACAATGTCGGCGTCTCAATTGATTTAAAAATTCTGTGCTTACAGTAAGAAAGGTTCTTTCTTTAATATACGATGGATGTCCCTCGCTTAATTATTTACATTTCGCTTGAGCAGGATTTCCGGATAACGTTTTTGAAATCCCGACCCAGACTGACTCAGGCGGCAAACACTGTTAATGAGATCCAAACGCGAGAGGTCTAGAAACCTTTAAAAACACACACGTTAAATTTAGTCACTTCTTGAAGCCCTTCAAATACGTATTATTTCATTGATCAGTTATATTACGGACTGCACAGAAACGTCCGTGTTTAGATTAAAGAAAACATTGATTATCAGTAGTAAATAAGTCTTTAGTATGAAATTTTTTTACATTACGTATTTTTTTATAAAGATGCCAATAACACCATGGAGACCAAAATTAATTTCCATAGTAAGAAGTAAGTAAACAAATGCTATTATAAAAAATGCACTAAAAACGGAGCAGGTTGCGTTTCGATGCTGGAGACCTTGTAGACGCAGCAACGTTGACGACCCGTGCGTTTTCTTCACGTCCGTGTGACCAACTTCATTGCCGCCTGTGTGTTAAATTCACTGCGTTTTCCAACCGTACGTCCACGGCCGGAAAAAAAACGCTCGTGTAACCGTACTCTTAAACTAATTCGTACATTTTATAAAGAGGCGTCATGGCCTCTTGATGTAGGCCCTACTGTTGTCCAGTCTAATTACTCTCTTGACATCTGCCACTTTTTCGCATAGACAAACATGACTCAATATATCCAATTTATTTATTTGCTCTTTTTGGGGGGGGGGGGGTTTGTAAGTGACATAATCCATTCTATTTCAGCTGCAGAAAGCATTACTGTGTTGAGTTACTTTGAGGCCACTTTACAATATCACAATAATACTATTGTTTTTCGCAATATTTTTCTTGACAATAGTACAAAGTACTATTCACAATATTATTCTTCATCACAATAGTTAACAATAGCACTCACCGCAGTAGGCCTAGTATTCACAATATTTTTCTTCTGTACAATAGTACTCACAGTAATTATTTCTCTTCACAATAGTACTCACAATAATTAGTCTTCTTTACAATAGTTTTCAATATTATTCTTCTTAACAAAAGTACTCACAATATTTTTCTTCTTCACAATAGTACTCACAGTAATTAGTTTTCTTCACAACAGTACACAACAGTACTCACAATAATTAGTCTTCTTCACAGTAGTACTCACATATTATTATTTTTCGCAAAAGTACTCACAATATCTTTCTTCTTCATAATAGTATCTACAGCAATTAACCACCTTCACACTAGTACACAATAGTACTCACAATAGTTAGTCTTCTTCACACTAGTACAAAATAGTACTCGCAATATTGTTCTTTTTCACAATAGTACTCAGAATAGTTGGTCTTCTTCACACTAGTACATAATTGTACTCACAATAGTTAGTTTTCTTCACACTAGTACACAATTGTACTCACAATATTGTTCCTTTTCACAATAGTACTCACATACATCCAGTCATGTTAGTTTTATTAGCAGCCATCTTAACACCAACTTCGTCACCACTTATTGCAAAACTGCTAGTCGCTTCGCTCTTGACAAGGCCTTTCGGTATGTCCACCATCTTCATAGACCTGAACACCACCGTTTAAGACCTGAAGATGATGGACACACCGAAAGGCCTCGTCGAGAGCGCAGTGACTAGCAGTTTTGAAATAAGTGGTGACAAAGTTGGTACTCACAATACTTCTTCAAAATCATACACAATTGTACTAACAATATTATTCTTCTTGAAGTAGTAATCAGAATAATTATTATTATTTACAATAGTACTCATCTTTCCAAACCAAACCCACGTGATTATATTCAGCTGAACATTTCTGGCATTGCATTTCCATTGATGATTACTATTTTAATTAGACATTTTACTGCACTCACAGTTGTTCAACTATACAATCGTCAGTTTTCATCTCCCCAATGGTCTGGCTTTAATAAATATTACGCTTTACGCTTTCCTTTTCCATATTTTTAGGCTCCATTTTATGCTTTCCTGGTGGCACTCGTCAGACGTTTTCTCCAATTTACGTTTTCACTAAACAGTATGCTACACAATCTTCAAATCTCACATTCTAAATTTACACGTCGTCTTCTTATGCCAAGTTTTGTGGCAATTGACTGAACATTCTCCAGCATTTTTGGCAGCATCTTTAGCCATAAGCTGTCTCTCTGTTGTCATAATGCGCACTGTTGGATTTGAGGCTCGAGTTTTCATATACTTCAGATAGAATCTCCAATTAACCCTTTTTCATCCCTTGCTTTGCAAAGCGTTTATTACAGTTATAAAAATGCTGAATCGAAAATATTCTCTAAATGATAAGCGCCGTACAAATTGCTACCTCGGTAACGTGAAGTTTACCATAATAATGTTTCTCAGTTTCCACGTGTCATTTATATGCAGCTGGCGATGCATCCTCCGCATTTTCATCCTTATGCAAACATCTACTACACAGTTCATTTTAATAACCAGAACGTAATCGGGTAGCTAAGAATTGAAGTCAGCTGGATGGTTCATATTGTGTGATATTTAATTGGTGGTGCATTTGTACAATACAGTACTAAATCTTAAATAAATAATGCCAGTAATCGTGTCCATACTGCGAATAGTTATAGATCTGTTTGGCGAACCTTCTGTACTTACTGATTACTTACTGTTGACAGAGTGTGAATACGTTTTGTATTTCAAGCCGCTATAGGAAAACTGGAGAACTGGTTTTCAGGAAGCTTTAATTTCTTGCTCTTTGTATTTCCGTTTCCATCATCACAACTTTCAGATTCTACCATAAGTCGGTATGTGGCCACTATATACCGCGAATTGTATATAACGAAGAAGACAACTGCTGAAAGTACCATCAAAAAATCATCTTTTCGGCCCCAGTAAACCGCATCTAAGTCCTTCGACGCAAGGGACGAACGGGACCGGACATCCCTCTCCCCCAGGGGGTCGAAAGTTAACGTGAAATTTTGTTATTTTCTTAATTTTTAAGATGTTTTATTAATTTTCCAGCTGTGTACGCTAACAGAGTAGTAACCTTTTTTTAAATGTAGTAACAAGTTTATTACACAGCATTTGCGTTAGTCTTAAATTGTTTTTTCTTTTTTATGAAGCCGACTCGACCGGACCTCCCCCCCCCCCCCAGATCATATTTTAGGTGCGCTACTGCTTCGATGTCGTTATTAAATTTTACAACAAAAGAATAGCGATCCGACTACTGTGAGAACACTATCCGGAAATAAGAATTTTGAGAAGCTACGAATGTATTCGCTCTTCTTCCTCGTTTTGAACTCAATTGGTTGTTTTGATTTTCTTATAAGAGGATGACACTCGTCTGTATTCGGGACTGTTGACTTTGAAAATATACAAAAAAAAGTTTCCACTGGCATATTTCGGACAACGTGCGACCAGTTGGGTTGTTCTACGTTAAAACTACACGTACGCCGGTTGACACAACTATCTGTTTGGTGATTTGTTTCTTCTGTAAAACACTCCTTGCGACGAATTCTTTAATATTTCTATAAATTTTCTTTATATATTTCTATAACGGAATCCATCGTGGACTACTGACACATTTTTTTTTCAGCGTTTCAAACTTCACATTGATCCTGATTTCAAATTACAACTTAAAAGCAATAATTGTTTCTTTAAATTTAATCAGCACGAGTCGAACAAAAAAAGGTGATTATTGCTGCTTTATTTACTGTTGAATTCCAGACCTTCATATTGCTTGGCTCGAATGTATGGAAATATGCTGTACTATACGATAAGTTATCAGAATTATTCACGTGATATGGTACGAGAAGTAACTGACCAACATATCTTCTTCTCCTTCTTCTTCAGCGGCGCAACAGCTCATTACTGAATCAAGGCCTCCTTTGACAGCCTCCGCCAGTTGTCCCGGTCAAATGCAGCTGCTCTCCAGTTCCGGGTCCCAAGGATGTGGCGCGCATCGTAGTTCATACCGTCTTCCCAACGTAATTTGGGTAACTGAACAACATATATCTTCCTGAATTCAGAAACAACCTTCTTCACTTGTCAGTACCCTGTTGTTGTAAACATCGATGAACCAAGAACTTTTAAAAATTTTATTAATTTATTTTGTAGTGTTCAATGCATTAAACACAGCTTCAACCCGAAAATTCCTAGTTCATAACACCCCGTAACTAACTCAGCGTTTTCTTGTTTTCTATAGCTTGACAACTTTGAAAAAAGCATCTCCGATTTCAGTGCGCGCAAGGCGAAGAAGTAAGGCTTCTCCCTCTCCCACTGTCTCTGTCTTACTGACCTCTCCCCATAGGGGGCCCGGGGTTATTTAAGAGCAGGGGCCCATGTATGAAATTTTCGCTTTTTGCACAATAGTTTACATTATTCAGATAATCATTTAATAAATATAATAATCAAAATATTGTTCTTAAACCGTATTTTACTGTTGTGCTTTACTGCTCTGGCTTTTACCATAACCTTATGTACCTAAACATGTCTCCAAGTTTCATTTAAATCCGTGATCCTCACTTCAGGTACTCTCCTTGTCAGTGCGGTGTTTAATATTTCGCTTGCTCGGAAAAATTTATTTATTCGTTCGAAAATGAGAATTGTTTTGGTCGGGCTTGGGGCCCCCGGCAAGCGGGGCCCGGGCTTAATCCGGCACCGCCCCTTCCCTTCCTAATCAACAGCACAGCGTATAGTTCGCATACGGTGTTCGGCGAATGAATGATATCTTCCACACAGTTCCCTTGCGTCACGTGACTTTCTCCTCTAAATGTTCCAAGTGTGTCAAAAACTTTTGTTCTGCACAGGTCGTTTTCAACGCTGTACACCTATAATAACGGAGATAGTTTTTATGTCGATAATACAATGGCTTAAACTTTGTACAAAGTGTAGTCTACATACATAATTATGTTACTTTATTAAAGATCACTGCGTGTAGTTTTCAATAAAGTTTTTTTTTAAAGTAATTAACAACTGTGTAAACACTGAAAGTAAATGTGATTATCTTATTATTATTATTTTTTTTTTACTGTTTTAGATACAAAGAATTATACACGGTTATATTTATATATAAACATAAACGACATGTACCACCAGTTGTACCCGTATAACACGCACATCGAGTCCGGTCCGATGTTCAACAAGCGGCGATTAAGGAGCGTCACTTACGTAAACCAAACATGCCAACTCAGACCGGGCGACGTTCTATATTTCTGGATATTGGCGCTTCGGGTAGACGATAGATGGATATGTGACCGGAACTACACATGTATTTTACACGATTATGCTAATACAGATGCTAATACGATGTTGCTCAATAAACTCGATGAATGGACACAGTACTTCATTGTTTTTCTTCCTAATTAAAAAAAAAATCAATGCAAATTCACTTTTGCCAACTTTAATGTACGAGGTTTGATCAAAAAGTTTGTGCAATTTTCAATTTCCACTGCTACAAGTGTCCGATTAAAAAACTGTTTTTACGTGATGTTGGTACGCGTGTTAGCGACAATCGTCTAACATTTTAGCCATATTTGATGCATAGTTTAGATTTCACAGCTAGTTGAGTAAGTCGTCCTTAGGTGTATTAGGCGATTTTTTGTCGTTCTATAATGCAAAATTGAAGAACATGGATTAAATTTTGTGTAAACTGTGAGATAAACTGCTCTATCCTGGTAAACGTGTTCAGAAGGCTTCTGGCGAGACTAAGGTGCGCGAAGAAGCGGTTAACAAGCTTCAAAGACTGCCGTAAATTAGTTGAAGATAGTGGTTGGTCAGATGTAGATTATGTTTTGCGTTCCACGAAATCTCATCGCTAGGCGCAGTGGTAAATAAAGAGTGCTCCTGGGACATTTTACACATTTGTATGAAGCTATTCATAGAAAACGGCCAGATTTACAAAAGAATAATTTATGAAAATTGCAGCCCGATAATGCGCCTGGACGCACGTCATGGCTTGTTAAGAATTTTGCCAAACTAGGCAAAAGTAAACGTCATAATGATGACACGGCAACTGCTGTATACACCAGATGTGTCCCGACGCGATCTTTCCTCCTCCCAGTATTGATAATTTCCACGAAAGGACAACGTTTCGCGACCGTTGAAGACGTAAAACGAAAATCGCTAAGCGAGCTCAAGGCTGTACCAAAAAGCCTTTTGAAGATTGCAAAACGGCTGGCTTAATCGTGATACATTCGACCGACACTGCTTTGAAGAGGGCATTATACGCTAAGCGTCGATGAATGAAGGCATAATTTTTTAAATAAACAAGAAATGCATGAACTTCTTGATCAGACCTCGTACACGTGATGCCACCGTGTTTGTGCAGCACTAATGTCAATGGAAAGTAAAGTGTCAACTCATGTGTTACCACTACAGAACCGTTATCAGATATGTTTGTTTATCACAAACAGGTTTTTCTCAGCACAGAACCTACCAGCCACCATCGATCCAAGTGCGACACTATAGCATCTGACTAATGTTCTCCTGGTACAGAAGCGATAACGATACCCTACGCAACGAGTAGTTACGCAAAATTCTACCCTTGTATTCCTGTTGGAATGTTAACTGTTCGTCGTATTCTACAAACGACTCACCTGTATGAACGTTGCACAAACACTTGGCAACCTTATATACCTCGTTTCACTACTGAAACACAGACGTGACGCTAGATGTATGAATCGCTGGCAACAGCGAAGTGTCGAGTTTCGTTTTCTGTTTTTAATCGTTGCAACTTTCCAGAGTTCTGAATAAATCTGTTGTTAGTTTTCTACAGTCACTAGACATTACACAAAACACTGCACTGTGTCGTCCGGTGTTTTTTGAAATCGAAATCGAAATCGAAATCAAAATCGTTTACTGTTGCTGTCCGTCCTGCTTTTGGTGACGGCGCCGTCGTTCGAAAGATCGTTGTGTGTGTTGTGTAACAGTGCCAAATAGTACGTGTGATTTAAATTGTGTCTGTTCGTTTTATTCTATATAATTTGTTGATAACATCAGACACGTTGCGGACAACAAAATACAGAGGTTTTTAAATCGACAAATTTTTAGAACTTTGAAAAACTTCCAACACGTTTGTTCTAGATTCAGTAAATTATATGTCTGTCTTATCATCCGCTTTTGTCTATTCTGTCATCCAGCCTTCGTCGTACTATCTACTCAATAAAATCTGCTTATATTCTGCCTTTGGCTGCTAAGTCCTTGTTGTCTCGGGTCGTCTTTATTTCAGCACTCTTTATACTTCTTTCTTCTTGTGTCTCTTTCGTTTCTTCTATATCGATGCAACCCGTACGGTCTTGCTGACATTTACTTAATTCTTATTTTGTCCAAACTTGCAACACCGCAGTTTCGTCGTGAGCAATCCGTCTCCGTTGCTTTCAGTTAATCCAAGTTGTTTTTCACAATCTTTAATCTCTACACTGAACTCAAACATTGTCAGTTTGTAACACGCAGTCACTGGTCTGCACTAGAGGTGGGTCGATATACCTATAACAGGTACTCTGGAACGATTATTTTTGTGGAACGGATACAACAGTGACTGAAAAACGTCGAAATACCCGTTCCGATTACTCGCGCCCGCGCGGTTCCTAGTCGCGGGACACCCCTACGCAACTAACGAATAAACGAATACTACGAGTATTACGAGTACACGAGTCGAAGCCACTTTTTTGTGCTGAATACTTCATTCTGCGCATGTGCCGATTGCCATACTAGTACGAAACGAAGCAAAACAGCGAGGTTCAGAATGTCTCTATGCCAAAGAATTTATAATATTCTATATGAAAGAATATTTCTATGCCTCTGTTTTTAATAAATTAAAAAAATCATACTGATGTTACATTTATTCTCGTGTGTTGTACAGATATATAGTACAGATCATAAAAACAAATTATATATTACACTAGTCACCAACTTTGTAAATTTTGAAAAAGCGAATTATATTGTGTTATAACCTACAGAGTGGCTGACAGGCCATATAGTACTTTTTTGTTAATGTGATTTCGGAGATAATTTTAACTTCACTGCACATCTCATGTAAATTTTTTTGACATTATTTGTTGTGCTATTGCTTGCACTCTAAATTTCATTGCCTGAGTTTCGCAACTGATTCGTCTAACCAAAATGGAATCGATAATTTAATAGTAAGTCTATGTCAGTTTGTTTACTCCTAGTAGAAACTGTAATTAGTTAGGCCTAAGATAGATAGATAGGCCTATAAGTTTCTTATTTTCTTTTAAACAGTAACAGCTTAATAAAGTCACAGTGTAAAGTAACACTGTTAATACTTTTAGTTTCAATTTATTTCTTATAACAAATTATGTAATACATGTATATGTATAATAGGTACATAATAAAAGGTATTTTTGCGTCTTAATTTTTTTGTACGGTTTTGCTCGTACCTGTTATTTTCAAATACTAGTTTAGCACACCTCTAGTTCTGAAAGAGGTCACAATACGTGTCATTGTCCACTGTTGATCCTCGGGTCGTATAAAGTTCCAAAATTGTTCCCTTATGGTCCCAGAAGAGCGTAAGCATCACTTTGCCAGCCGACGGAAGCCGGTAGGTAAGGAATCGAGTCCAGGACCGTTTACGTCGTGAGAGTGCACGAATTGTTTGTTTTGGTGAACTTGACGCCATTCCTTGCTCGCTCCCTTACTTTCCGGTTGAAAATAATGAACCCACGATTTGTCGCCAGTAACAGTCCGCTGCAGAAAGTCATTTTCCTCAGCTTCATACCGTTGCAATAGAGCTCTACAAGCACCAACACGAAGATCTTTCATGTCGGGTGCTAGCGAAGACTTTGTGAAATTGTAGCGATTCGCTGGTTATGTGATGTGCTGAATCATAATTAATTGACACTATTTCAACCACTTTGTTGATTGTCAGTCGCCTGTCGGTTCTGACAACTCGTTCAACTGCACCCATAATCTTCGTAGTAGTCGCAGTCGCAGTGTTATTTTTTGGAACGGTTTCGTTCGTACCTGTTATTTTCAAGTACTAGTTTAGCAAACCTCTAGTCTTCAAATAGGCCAAAGTAGGCCTATATGTCTTTCTGTATTCCATTTTAAATTCACGTTCTGTGCCTCCTCCAGGTATTCTAATTTGGGGTTGTTTACGTTATTATTTATTCTTATTGTAGGAAATTCTGTAAACTGTACAAACATAAACGAAACTCTAACATCGGTTGGTACTAATGTTCGCTGAAGAATAAGCGACGACATAACTTACAAAAGTCAAACAAACAAAATCAGTGATGGAATAGAGACTGTGACTGTGATGAATTGGCGGATAATATTCATCACTAGGGTGAATTGTGGTGCACACCGTTCCAACTGCCTCCGGTGTTGGGGCCGAAACGTCTGGCCACACAAACTGTTGGAAACAGTCGCCCGGCAATTAATGTTTCCAACAGTGTCAACAGAGTTGCAAAGTTTTGGAAAAACAAAATGGCTGACGCTACATTGGGTAAAATCTAGGCAAACCCGTTAAGTCGTTTTAATTAATAAAGAGCCCACAAAGAGATGATTACAACAAATGCGTCACGTTCAGTAATGTTTGAATATAATGATTTGAATAAGTATGCTGCAGTATTAAACTACGTGTTCAGGTCAATGACCTTTGTTTCTTCATTTTTATGGTTTAAATTATTCAAGAAAAATGTATATGTACTCACACACACACACACACACACACACACACACACACACACACACACACACACACACACACACACATGCTAATTTATGTCTTTAACATTAGATGTTTAACATAATGTTTGTTTTAATTTTACCCCATTAAATTATAAAAACTCAGGTTTTTACTTGTATTTATTTGATGCTTGTACTGTTACGTTTTGCGTTGCATTTGTACACTTTTCCTGCCATACGTTTCGCCGAGCTGTACACGTAACGATCAATACAAACAATTATATTGTTACGACGGTCTACTCGATCGTCGTAGGTACAGTGGAAACAAAATAAGTACAAGACACCAATTAAGTCACTAATCACACCTTTAATTGTTATAGTAAAACAGTTCGTAATTAACAACACAGTGTCTACAACAAATCAAATGAAAATTGTTCATACGCAATAAAATGTCCACTAATATTAAAACTCAACTGTATTACAATTATACCGTCCAAATATAAAACGCAACACTTCACTAATAACTACTTGAACGTACACCGTAATAACTCGAACCGCTCTGTAAATATATCGCACTAATACTCTCGAACCGCACAGTCAAAAATCTCGCATTGAACTGAAAACTAAGGCAGCGACGCGATGTATTTATAGTTACGCTCACACACCAGAAGCTTCCAAACTGCGGTTTATCTCTCGCGAACTACGTAATTGCTACGGCCTTGACACAGTCCGAGCGCCCGAGCGAGGCCTGGCACAGTCGAGAACATTCTCGCAAAATGCGTCTAGTAGCACGTACACCGCACGCTTACGTCGAGATCTTTCTGGCGCATTCGATAAACGCGTAGATTGTTCTATGCTGTCGTAGCAATATTTTCAAAACCTGATAAAGTGAGTAACTTAAGTTTTTGAATAAAAGTTAAATTCAACCAATTCTAATAATTCCATTTGCTGTCTCTAACAACAAAATTTTCTCAGCCAACTTTTCGTGTCGTAATTCGAAAATATCGAAACCAAACATTACATATAATTTTTTGCTAACACGTATAAAGAGTTTAGTAAAACTTAAGTATTCCGTCTCCTTATCGACACATTAAGATGCAAATCGAAGCAAAAACCATACATTTACATAAACATGACGAATTAGGCCTATGTTTTAAATTTGAATAATCGTAGAAATCCAATATTCCTTTGTAAGTAACTCGTTGAGTTTCCTGCAGCTCTCCCATGTAATATTTTCAAATAATATGTACTTCTGCAAGTAAAGTATATTTACACGTGACACGCACGTTTCACAGAAATTATTCTTCACAGGTTTTTATACATTAACGTGTAATAATTGAATTGTTTCGATTATCGTAAGGTATAACCGAAAACTTCATTTACACGTTAATTCATAAAATACTCTGAAGATACAGAATAATTTCTGTGAAACGTGCGTCACTTGTAAATACACTTTACTTGCAGAAGTACTTATTTGAAGATATTAACTGTAGAAGTGTAAAATTTATTTCTTTTAGAGTTTCTACAATTTTTTTATGACCAAAATAATTAAAAAATTTGTGAATTGAAGAAGAATCAATATTGTTACATTATAAAAGTTTAGAAACTATAATTTTGTAACTTCTGTAACTTTTTGGTCGACTAGATTTTCAAGTCGCGCAATAGCCTACATACCATCAAAAAACTTATATACTCAGTGAAATTTTTTCTATCTTCCGTCATGTGGGAAGTATAGTGTTTTTTTTTTTTTTACCTTCTATGCCTCCTATATATATGACAAAAAAATAAAATAATTACTACGCCTTTCATGTTGTGACGTTACGCTACTTTTATCAGAATTCCCGAAACTTTTACCATGATTCAGTTAAAGTGTAAGCGCGCGCGCTGCTCCACTGTGCTTACATACATTTACATCTACCACGGCAATCACTGGTTCTTATTCTTTTTCTAAAGATAAAATTTGTGAATTAGCGTTTCTATTATCATGAATGAGCGATGCTCTGTCGAATTATTTAGTATGACAAATATGATTTTAATCAAGAAGTCACAATCAGTGTCAAGTGCCATGGTCCATAATTACAAATTGTCGAGTTTCTTCACTTGAGGTCTTTCGTATTTGTAAGCTCCACTTCAAAATCACTGCTTGTCGGTTCATTCGTAGAAATAGAAGTCGCTGTAGTGTTTAATACTATGTCTGGTCACAACAGAGTTAAAGAAAAAAGAAGATAAACACCCACTATAATCTTTACTCCTAAAGCAATACTAAGTATATTAGAGACTCATAAATTATTGCAGACTGAATTTCCCAAGAAATTTTGAAATTTTTTTGGTACCGTCCCAGTACATATTTTACATATTGAACGAATCAACCCAATTTCGTAAAGCCTGGTATGCGTCTCCATACTTTTACCCTACAGAATTATATTGTTTTTAGATTGAGCCCTTGGGGGATGGAAGGCAAAATTTTGGAAGGGTCAAAATTGTAAAAAAAAAGTAAAAGCCCATGTGTGGTATCAAATTAAAGGAAATGTATACCTCAGTCTGAATATAGTGTTCATTTGTGAAAACTTCAAAAATTTTGGACGTCGGAGCTCAAAAAGGCGGTGAAAATTTTGATATAATCACAGATATTCATATGGAGTATCAAATTAAAGGACATTTTAACCACAATTTAATTAAAAGTTTTTAATTTTTTTAATTTTGGAATACCTAGGGTCCAACAAAGAGTAAAAATTGTGAAAATTTGGCAAGGAAGTCGGACTAAAAAGATATTTTAACCCAAATCTGAATATTTTAAATTTTTAGTGTTTATTATATAATTGTGTGCTCTGCAATCGTTACATTACTGAAGAAATATTAGAGTAATTGAGATTTTTGTAATTTTTTCAATAAATTAAAAATGATTTAATATTGAAATTTATCGAATAATAAATGTACTTCGTTCAATATAGTGAGGGAGCAATTCGTTCTGTAGCTCAGGGAGCATACTAGTCTAGTAAACGAAATATCTTTAGTAATATTATAGGTTAAATCGGCGTTATTGACGACAACGTGTGAGATTGTTTGGTTAACAGAGATTCCAATGTAGACAATATTCTCGAGATTTAAGGAATTTGTTAGTTCTGATACTTATTCAGTAGAACTAAAATAACATCAGAACGGCTAGGTCGTGTGTTGGGCCTAAGAGAACGCCTAAGAGGTTACTGGAATGAAACTTGTAGGTACAAGGATCTCTGAACTACTGAGAAAAGTGGTTGAAATGCACTGAGGAAAACTTGGGGATAGGAGGATGGGAAAGTGTATAAAACTTAAAAAGCTCAACCCATAGTGGATGGGGACAAGAAAATACGAAGAAACTAAGAAATTTAAACTTTAAGTATTAAATTTAAAAAAAAATATTTTACTATTATGTACAAGTCTATCGAATAAGGATGATTCTTATTCATTAACTTAATATTTTAATTTATGAGATGTGTAATTTACTAACCAATGTTTACTGTTGAGTAGCTCTGTCAGGGGCCGAAAAAATTAGACAATGAAAGTTGCTTTAAATGTCGTGAAAATAACTTAAAATCCGTGGCAAATCCATTACCAAAAGTGAAAATCCATTATCCGTGGCATACTCTTCCTTGGCCGTCTAAAACCACCCTTTCTTACAGATTTAAAATTCTTGCATTTGATCTTGAATAAAAAAAATACTCGTATTTGTTAAAATATTCCGTATACAGGTACATACATATACCTGTGCTACATTGTTTGAATTCGCCGAATTATGGGAACTGAGATGGTGACTGTTGTATTTCGCTTGTTTATCTATATTCTTTTTTCAAAAATTGTCTGATAACGCACTAGATAGTGCGCGGGACGTCTTATCGCCCTGTAATATTTGGGCTGTCCGTGACGCAGCGTGACAAACGCCAATTCGTTCGGAACAGTGTGGTCACGTGTTCACAGCACAAGGAAGTTAGGGTGGGTGTCCCCTTTGCACTGTGAATGGATATAAAGGATTATCGTTTTTAGATTTGTTTTTGTTTCACCGCCTTAGCCCCGCGTATGGGGTGCGGTTCCGTGGCTTCCTTACGAGTTCACCGTAGGAGCTTAGACCCGCAGTGGTGTAGGCGGTAGACGAGGTCGCCAAGAAGCGTCGGTCGGAGCAGTGATCTACCACACCGAGGCGGATGACTCCCGCACACTTCGCAGAATCCTGTACCTAGACCCCGGGCGGCTGCTGCAGGTTCTAAATTGTTGAAGCTGAAATGAAGAAGACCCTGAACTAGCTAAGCGTAGGGAAAACTTTACCTTGGGGTGTTGGTTAGCCACTGATCATGCAATCGGTGCTCCAGGGATTGCACGAAATTCTCCTGGGAAAGACTCCATAGGCCCCATAGTGGACGTCATTCTCGAGGAGACCGAAGCTTATGGTTTTGGAGTGTTCCCACTGCCTACTCTTGTTGTTAGAATGGAAGACGGAGAAGCCACCAAGCGGTGCACCAACTTAAGTCAACAGCAGTTACAATGATCCTGTGAGGTGGATAATCAGGAGGCTGTTCCACGAGCATGAGGAAGAGTGTGAGCTCCACGAGCTCCGACGCCTCGAGCTCTGTTAGGATATCAGTCACGTGGTCGTTGAAGGTCAGGCGTATGTGTAACCAAACGTCCAGGACTTTATCAAGTCGGATCACTGATTGGATGTCTTCTCCAAAGAGAGGATTGACATGATTAACATGGGACTTAGCAGATCGCTTCGGACTTGTCCTCGTTGATCGTTTTGTGCCACTCACACATAGTCTACTTTGTTTTTTATTTCGGTCTACAGACGCAAACACACACACAAATCCCCAATTTCCGCGAGGGAAGGGGTGAAAATTGATGCCATCAGACAAGGCATAAATTCAGACGGAGTTCCAGCAAGTATAACAGCAGAACGTTACATTACCGTACATCCGTGGAACTTAAGACAGAATAGACAGAATTTGACAAAATATACAACAGAAGTCGGATCGTTGTTGAGAGCACAAATGAACAGAGTAATCCTAGAAGAGCATGCAGACTAGGAAGAGTTATATGAAATACCAGTGGTGACTGCAACCGTTCGTACGTCAGTCTGTCTCTTTACAAACTGCACAACAGACACCAACAGCAGTGCCTGTCAAAGAATTCAGGCCAGTCAAAGAAGCGAAGAAGCGCCCGGCCGCCTCTTCACAGGCAGAGACATCTGTCTCGGTACAGGAGCCGGAGGAAACAGGAGCTCGTGCCCCGTCAAATCCCTGCCCTCGAGGCAACCTTACCATCACTTTCACCGTATTGTGCTGGATGTAACGCGATTCCCAACGTTCTCAATTTTGCGGTGACCTAGCGATTGTTGTCCGATCTAGGTTTTCTCGCTTACCGAGCGTCTTGGTACACTAGACGCCGTTACTCAGCGCATTATCGTGCGAGACGTCAGAGAGATCGTCGCTTGTCCCCACTACGGTTCCCCACTCTATTGCCAGTTGTCGGAAGCCGATCCGATTGTAACCGTCCACCAAACTGATGAGACAATCGCCTTATTCGGCTAGGCAGTGATCTCTTCAGTAGACGCGTACTGTGGAATGAGACGCTGTCTCATACCCTACTATCAGTGCATCCTTACGGAAGTAAATCATCAGAGCTGAAATGCTACCTGAAGGTTTGGCATAGAAATCGTGATCTGTACAACAACATTGATAGAACAGGCTGCGTCGCAGTATGCAGATTTTCAATTGAAGGTGTTGGGAACTGACCGTGTCCCCAATGGGACATTTCGATTCAAAGAGACGCCTGGAGTCCAGACAGGACTAGACAGCCTGGAGTCCAGACAGCCATTTTGCGGACGACATTGCAGCTCACATTACATCACCGATCGTAATGCAAACAGAGCGTCCCCAACAACTGAGTGGTCACTAAAACGACCAAAGATGGTGTAGTGCTATTCTCTAAGTCCTAGAAAGATCGAGACGGCGTTTGCGAATCGTAAGAACGTACTTGCGCTGGTCCACGAAAGTCAGGTATTCTCGTGTCCACTTGATCCTCGCCACAGCTGACGTATCCAAACGGTTAACAAGCGATCGTCCGCTTGTCTGAGACAGCTGTTTCCCCCTGATATGACCCGAAAACTAAATAAGATGATAGCGAGTATTAGGCACCGGTCATCACCAACGCAGCCCCGGTTTGGATACATTTCGCCGCTACACATGAAAAAGCATACAAAGCTTTCTTGACTTTGGCCAAACTCACCTGTAGATTTTCTTCTGGCTTGGGAACCCAACGTAATACATGGAAATGACCTCGCATATAAGCAAAAAATTATTTAGAACACGACGTTGGAGTCTGCTCAGAGGAAACCGTCCTACCTGGATAGGATCTCGAGACGGTAGCTTGACTCGAGACTGTAGACATTCAACTTCCACGCTGTTCGTCTCCGTTCACGGTCGTCGACGATGTCGTCAAAAACCATTCTCTAGCCAGACCATCAAAGATGATTCAGCCTGAAGATGGCAGTTGTGTAAATGCCGATACGTCATCGAAGCTCCTTGAAAAGGTAAACGAAATTGAATGCGGGACACAAACAGCAACTTGCCGTGCTCGTATAGCCCTCTTGCATCCAGCAGTTCCCATCTCTTGTCCCCATCTTTGCCAGTTTTGCACCCCCGAGCATCTTGATGAACATTGTCGCCACAGCAGGTCCAGTGGTCGTCCCTTTCGCCTGAAATCACAGAGAGAAACATTACATCATAGGCATAGTACGAGGATTTTTCAACATAGAAACACGTTTAGAGGCTGAAAAGCATTTTTATTCAACGATTTTAAAAGAAGTCTCCATTAACATTAAGGCATGAGTCCCACTATTGCACTAATCTGTAGATTCCCTGCTGGTAAATTCTTGCGGCTGTTTGAGGAACCATTCGTTAACAGCAAACTATACCTCAGCGTTCGATTTGAACCGCCGTCCACTTAGTGATTTCTTTAATGGGCCAAAAACATGATAATTGCACGGAGACAAGTCGGGACTGTAAGGTGGATGTTGTAAGACTTCCCACTTCATACAACCAAGCAGATCTTGAATCGTCTGGGCTACATGGGGTCGAGCATTATCATGCAGAAGAATGACACCATTTGTGAGCTTCCCGGGACGTTTGTTCTTGATGCTGACCCGTAAGGGTTTTAAGCTGTCTGCATATCGCTCAGCGATGATATTGACACCAGGTTCTTTAAAATCTAAGAGCAGGACACCCTGATAATTAAAAAATACGGTCACCATTACTTTTCCTGCCGAAGGTTGGGACCGACTTTTTTTCGCCTTCGGAAATTGTGGATGCTTCCATAGCATACTCTGACGTTTGGATTCTGCTTCGTAGTGATAACACCAAGACTCATCACCGGGAACAATTTGGTGTAGCTATGTTGTTCATAGCGCATCAACTGCTGTAATGATAAGGCTAAACGCAAATTTTTCTGCTCACCAGTAAGCAATCGTGGAATCCACTGAGCAGCAACTTTGTGATAGCCAAGACTATGAATGATGGAATGAACAGTTCCCACGCTGATGCTCAACATTTGAGGAAGTTCTCTAACTTTGATGCGCCTATTTGCGCGTAAAGCAGTTTCCAGCTGTCTCACGTTTTCATCTGATCTGCAAC
The DNA here is from genome assembly GCA_034769895.1 of Magicicada septendecula. Classification (NCBI taxonomy): domain Eukaryota; kingdom Metazoa; phylum Arthropoda; class Insecta; order Hemiptera; family Cicadidae; genus Magicicada; species Magicicada septendecula. The sequence goes on from CM068368.1 coordinate 92,238,186, forward strand.
ACGTGCAGTCCGGGACGGGCCAAATCTTTAGTGGATTCTCTTCCTTGTCGAAATTTATTGCACCGTTCAATCACTGCCGTATTGAGAATAACTATAGTCACCAAACTATCTTTGGACGGATTTTCTATCACAGATGCCATTTTTCAACCCAGTCACAACGCTTAGAAAAGAGCAAAGTACAAATATTTTTGACAGACGCGTCACTAGTACTTAAACAGACAATATAAACAAATCAATTCCGTTACCATGGCGACAAAGTCACGGCTGCGCAGATCAAACGTGTCTCTATTGAACAATCGACGTAGATATATCTGCGTACTAAAATACATATAATTGAATTTAGAATGTATTTAATTGCATTTCCAATTTAATTTTTTTAGTTCATTAATATTTTAATATATTAAAAACGGTTCCAGCTACATTATAAAAGTATGGAATTCATAATACCGAGTGTTACGTTTGACAGCAACTGCGATGCACAGTTTTGACACTACAACACTATTACGTTATTGAAGTACACACATCGCGCGAGTTTCTAAATAAATTCGTTTTATTCTGTCTGCTTTCAGTAGTGAATAAAAACTTTAGGGAAACGTAATATCTGGTAACGGAATTTAAGGTTGCTTATGTTATCGTTTGTTCTTACTGTTCTAGATACTTTGAATTTAACGAAAATGTTGATGTTTATAAACGTAAACAAACCTTATAGTAATGTTTTCATGATGAACGTCACTGTCGCCACCAACGACTTGATCAACAAGACGAAGAAAGCGAAAGTTGTTTACAGAAACAAGACAGTCAACGTAAAAGCAGGAGACACTCTGTATTTTTGGATCATGGCGTTTGATAAACAAATTAATAAATGGATATTTGAACAAAACCATACCGCTGTTCTGTAACAAACCGACAATGTAACGTTCAATAAAGTTACATAAAACCGTTGTTCGTTGTTTTATTTTTGTAATAAAAAACGAATTAATTATAGCCGGCTTAGATGTGTGTGTTCGTGTTTAGTGACGTCTGCTGGATCACCGACGGGTCTGTGCGGTCTGGGTGGTTCATAGCAGACAAGTGCCGAGCCTCGTTGTACGTTCTAAGTAAATTTTATCCCTTTGGGTTTTTTTTTAATATTGCAATTACATTAAAAAGTTTAACGTTGAATTAAATTGTCCGAATTTTTTTCGTATTCTAACATCTTTCATTTCTTCTTACCTCTTTAAGTTTAATTTGGTACCAGATTTATGTTCTGTGAAATAGAACACAATTTATAAGCATTTTTGTGATGACGTGCGCGGTACTTTCACACTTCAGTTAGACTGTGTAGGCCTACTCAGCTCACATGCACCGCCAAACATATTACATCATTATAGTGTTCATTTTCCTATTCTCCTGTCTTGGCGTTTTGTTTTGCTGTGTTGGAGCAGCTGACGTAGCAACAGGTGATCAGTATTTACAGTTTTGTTTGAGGTTAGGTTAGATAAAAAACTCGGTGGCATCTAACTGATACTACCATCAATTACATTTAATCCTACTGTGGATTGACGATTAGAAGAAATGTAAAAAGCTCAGAAGAGACGAAGAAAGCTGTTTGGGCAAAATATTTTCACCTCGGTTCAAGCAATAAGACACCCGCGCATGGATTATGCCTAAAAGGCGAGGAAAAGTTGGTGCAAATAACAAAGGGCGAAAGTGATAAATAAACCAAGTTGTTTAGTTTTATCTAAGATTTATCTAACCCTGAGCTTCTCAGAAAATGTTTGCGTTGGGCCACTCAAAATCCTAACGACTCTAGCAACAGCGTGATTTGGTTAAGGATTCCAAAATCAAATTTTATTTTGTAAACTACTAGTCAATTTTTTGTTCATGAAGCCATAGCTACTTTCAACAATGGCAACATAATTAAATGTGATTACTGAAAAAGATGATTAAGCCTAGTATAAATTGCATACGAATGATGAAAAATTGTGGATGAAACATGAAATCTTTACTGAAAAAGCGATTGAAGAAATTACGAAGAGTCACCAAAAGACAAACTTAGAAAAAAATGAAAAGTGGAGGATAAATATGAAGAATAAGATAACTCAGAAAACCCTTCCTATGGAGCATGGATGTACTGAGACAAGAAAAAATACATTAAACAATTAAACAGTGTAATTTTATCTTTAATAGCGACTCCTGGAAAACTGTATTCTTTAGGATATAGGTATACTTTATCAGAAACGTTGCAAGATATTTGCTTTGTTTGATTTCCCATAATAAGCTGCATATTTTAAGTAGAGGGTTTTCAAAAATTCTTATTAAAATTAAAATTTGTATTTTTTAGTGATATTTGCAGGAATTTTCTTTGTTCGATTTCCTATAATAAGCTGCATTTTAAGTAGAGGGTTTTCCAAAATTCTTATTCAAATTAAAATTTGTATTTTTTAGTATATAGGTACACTTTTATCGAAAACGGTACAAGATATTTCCAGGACTTTTTTTGTTTGATTTCCCACAATAAACTACATATCTTAAGTAGAGGGTTTTCCAAATTAAAACTATGTAACATTATATGTCAATGTTTTGCAAAATTTTTGTTTTATTTTCGAAAAACTGTAAAAATTAAAAAAAAATATATTTTAAGAAACCCTAAAGTTGTTTAATTTAACTAGGCGAAGATAGGGTTATCCCAGGCCCCTTAACTCTTGTTTGTGCTTCTTAAACAGCAAACCGCATCCATTGCTTGCTTCCACCTGAGTTATTCTTCTAATTGCACACACTCGACACATACAAAACGATCCTATCACACTACGCTCGGGTTATGAAGTCTTAACTTTTCACGTTGCATTGCGACTCCAGACAATAGGGTGCAAGGGGTAGGCGGCTGATTTATCCTTTCAACCCTATGTTTGATTTTACAACATCCCAACGTGACGATCACCGTGATTACTACCTTCCCACTTACATGAAGATCACTTCCTCTCTTGGTTTAGGAGTTGGCGTGATGTAGTTAGAGTGGCCTCGTTGCGCAACGCGGCTTCGGGAAAATAACTGCTGACGTTCTCCCCTTTGACAAACCAGCGAGTGGCGTACCAGCCTAAAAATACTTGCCGTTTCGAGGAGCCGATGTTTTTTTTTTTACTGAAGTAGTTAGTGCATACTAGTGAGAGAGTATGCAAAAAACACACACCGCGAGTATATAAGCAGGGACGGATTAGAAGCGCGTGGTGCCCTAATCTGCCATCAGAGTGTTGCCCCCCCCCGCTTCAAAATTCAATCCTTTACTCATTATTTACATTGATAAATATCATACACAAATTGGAAAGTTAACAATTATTGTATTAAACTCCCAAAATAAAACAATTTTTTTGCTAAATAGTGATTAGAATGAGCAAAGTAGTACTTAAACTTAAGAAAATATTAATCGATCCATTTTTTTTTTTTTTTAATTTTGGCTTAACGAAGTCTTCTAAATCAAGCGATTTAAGTAATTCGCTTTCAATATTCAACCTTGCTAACGAAGATAATCTCTCATCGCCCATAGTTGAACTAAACATACCTTTAATGCGTTTTAGACAATGATCTTTCAGATTCGCAGTTATCTATTGGAATCGTCAATGCAGACGATAAGCAATGTATATATTCGGAAATACATGAACCACTCTACAGTCAACAAACCAGTTTACTACTGTGAGCGGACAAATTGTAGTATCGTGGAATCTATCATCTTCATTCGAATGATTTGAAAAAAATAACCTCTTTCTTGAAATTTTACTCGTGTGCACAAAGTGCTTCAATTCTATTAGAAGATCGTTATTCGAATCGTTTGAGTAAACTTCTATAAGAGCTTACGCTTTATTTTCGAACTCGACACTCTCCATGGTTAATAATTGTGTAAGATAATCAAACATAGCGTAATGTGATCATAATCTTTGTTTCGCTTAGTCAGTTCAACTACGTGGTATCCACCCTGGTGCCCAATGCTGCAACATACCCTAGCGTTATGGATAATCCACCACTGTATATATGTAACAGAAACTAATCCCATGCTAATTATTATCTCTACCCACATGTGCGCTCGCACGCACGCGCACACGCACACACACACATACAAGAATACGTCAGCACGCTTTTACCATGGCTCCGGGTTCCATTTACATTGCATATTGATGTTTGGAAACAATCTGACAGCATATCGTTTGATACAATCAAACAGACAACCCAGGTGATTTTGTTTTCTCTATTTAATATAAAATAGCAATCCAAATTAGCTGTGTTTACGAGTTGGACGCGCAAATCTTAAACGCCTTTACGCCGCCCCTTACGTTGGGACTTAGATGTGTTACGCTGCTGCATAAACACGGCGGAGAAGTACAACATATTGTTACGACGGTCTAACTGATCGTCGTAAGGTATAATGGAAAACAAAATACAGAAGAACAGTTTATAAACGACTTGTACAATAGTCCGAGCAAAATTTGTCCACAGGCAAAATAATGTCAACTAATACAGTCCCGCACAACACAATTATAAAATAACAAAACTTCGCCACAATACTTCGAACCTCACTTGAATAAACCGCCACTTAAACTGACTTCTAAGCGGCAGCTGTTGTTGTTTAAATGGATAGCACAAGTGCTCCAGAATAATCCAAAATATGCGTCAACACTACTCGAAAACACTAGAGCGTGATTGATTGCGGCCTTGAACACAGTGCGCCGACCTATATGGTCTGGAATAGCCTCGTTTGTTGACGCATATTGTCACGTACGCACACAGCCGAGATAGCCGAGAAACGTGTAGAACGTTCTGTAATTGCGTAACAATGCGTTACAGACGCCCATCACCAGCTCATGATCATGTCTGAATCATTGTTGAATCACCAGCGACTCAATTCTTGGTTACAGAAAGCTTGGCGGACATTGTACGGGTTTACTGAATACGTTTAAATCTGTCCATTGATTGTTTGTGTTGAAATATTTCAGTTACATTAATAACGTTGTAAACAGTATTTAAATTCGTTTCATAGTGTTCACCGTCAGCTTGACCTTTAGAATTAGATCCAAAGCGCTGTTTAGGCATGGTACCAATAGAGAGCGGTTAAGTGGTAAACAAAATATACGCTACAGCAAATGTCCGTATGCGTTGTATAATAGTATGTTGAAACAAGTCAACAACGCAACTATACTCGTGCGAAAACATCATGTTCACAACCTGGCGTAGGTACGGTACTGCCTGTTCCGCCTTCAAAGATCCTCCAACCGTCTCTTCCCACACACCTGTGTCCTGTAGGTTTGTATTACCATACTTGTTTGGCCATTCTGGAATCTGACATTCTTTCTAAGTGTTCTTTCCACTGTTGTTTGTAATCTTTTAATGTTTTATTCAAGTTAAAAACTTCCAACTCTTGTCTTATGGCCTAATTCCTTATACGGTCAAGTTTAGAACACCTTTTAAATCCTCTTACCAAATTTAACGTTAATATCATAATTCCTATCATAGCCAGTATTATTTCCCAAATAGCTAAAATGGCTTACCTGTACTAGAATTTGATTATTAATCATTATTTTTGTTTTCATTGGTTGCTTGCCTCGAAATGCCATTACCTTTGTTTTTATAGTGGAGATTTTCATATTGCATTGTTTGCAAATCTGATGAAACTTAAAAACAGATTTTTGTAAAGTAGATTCTGTATTTTGAACTAACTTAACATCTATATCATAATACTCATCCGGAATAAAAAATTAATGGTCACTGATAACACTTGCTTTGGATGCCGACTGTCATCATTTGATCGAGGCAGTATTACCGTATTCTCTGCTTACCGTGATTTTATGTATGCGATATAATCTGCCTTCTTTTTACATGATTGAACCACCTTTAACGGTATTCTCTTCTTCTGTCGTTTAAAAAGATGTCCAGTGCGTCTGGTTACATTACTAGGGGTATGATCTTGACGCGAACACACTCACCCCTTTAAGGAATATAATTTGACCCGACTGAATTCGACGTTCGTCTCGTTTAGTAAGACACCAAACTACGCCAAACGGTTTGGCCATTGCGTAAAATTTGCGTTGAGTCACTTTTCGCCAATGGTTTAGTACAGTGGTTCCCAAAGTGGGGTCCGCGGACACTTTTAAGAAAAAATAGAATATAGCCTAACGTAATTTTCTCAGATTTTTATGTTCTAAAATGTAAATTAATAAAAAATTAATAAAAAAAATTAATAAAAGATTCCAGTACTTTGCTTTTGTTCACACTATTAAAAGTAATTGTAATTTTAATAAGTGTAATTGTAAAAGTAATTTCAAACTAATGGCTTTAATAATGTCTTTAAATCATGTCGTGTAGCAGATCTGTTTGTCAGCCGAGCTGACTAGAGCGCCGCACCAACGTAGAACTGATCGCGCTGTTTTAGTCCACGTATAAGCACTGTATCTAAGCATAACGTTTTCCGTGTAGTTGGTTTTACTCCTAAGTAGCTGGATTTCGACACGTGTGGCTGGAAAGATAGAGCCGATGTTGGGAAAGTTAAGAAATAAACTTGATGTCGAGAGTGACTTAATATTGAAATTATCAGACATTAAACCTAATATTGCCGAACTAATTGTTCAAAATCAGCTTCATTTGATATATTCACTATGTTTGATATAATTAATATTATAATTTTGCAAGTTAAGGGAATTTTGATTTTAATACATTTTAATTAAAATATAAGAGTATGTCATATTTACTGTTTGTTTCATTTCATAACTCAGACGGGGTCCGTCAAAGTTTTAATTTTGCGGGGGGAGGGGGGTCCGCGGACTGAAAAGTTTGGGAACCACTGGTTTAGTATCATCGTGTGTACTCTCAGATGGTTGTAAAAGTTGAAAAATCTTTTTTGATATTTGTTTTGAAAGTTGACAATTGACTGTTGATATCTCTGACATATAGACATGTCACCTTGCAGCCTAGATACGTTACACGCTCTTATTCGTTGTAATTGTGCTCCGTCTCTTAAACAGAATTTTTCTCCTACAAAGTCATAGGAGCTGTTATTTTCGTCCTAGGTGTTGGTACATCAGAGCTTTACTTTTCTTTAACGTTGTTCAGAAAAAAAAGCCTCTTTGGGCGGTTGTTTTCAAAGAAAGAAAGAGCCATAAAAAGCCAGGAAAGAAAGGAATCATTGATAATAAGCCAGTTTTTTTTAAGACTTCGTTTTGGCAGTTTTTAACGCTTTTAAATGATCGGTATGTGTTTTTCTGATAATAGAATGACATCCAGTAACTCTTTAAAACGTCCTGATTAAACGAATTTTATTTATTATAAAAATGTTGTTGGGCTTTTTGTTAACAATTAATAAATATATATCCCGATGTACATACTTCGTTATTTGTTTCCTGTTGTATACTTTCATTGACTAGTTCTTCAGGTATATATTACTTTCTTATATTGCCTTTCGTGTTTCCTGTTGTTTACTTTCATTGCCTGGTGCTTCAGGTATATATTACTTTCTTATATTGCCTTTCGTGTTTCCTGTTGTTTACTTTCATTGACTAGTGCTTCAGGTATATATTACTTTCTTATATTGCCTTTCTTGTTTCCTGTTGTTTACTTTCATTGACTAGTGCTTCAGGTATATATTACTTTCTTATATTGCCTTTCGTGTTTCCTGTTGTTTACTTTCATTGACTAGTGCTTCAGGTATATATTACTTTCTTATATTGCCTTTCGTCTTTTAGTTCGTATTTCATTTGTGATTTAATAATTTCTTATTCCCTGAATAGACAAATGGTCTCGAATAACTTCTCGAACTGAGCTCCATGTCATTTGCCTATGGAGAAAGGATGTTATTGTGTTGTATTTCGGATGTAGTACTTTGGTATTTTTAAAATTAAACTCCGTAAGACATAATTTCACTAATATTTTAATGCACAAAATACGGTTCTGTTTATCGACAAATCTATTTTTTGTTGAGACAGATGACAAATGAGACAGATTTCATACTATACGCGCATAAGTTGATATTACTTTATTGAAGTACGCATTTGAAGCTCCAAAAAGCCTTCATTAAATTTTTTCTAATTGTAGTAATAACTTACGACTGTAAAAAAAATTGTGATACATTATTACAATAATCTGCAAACAACTCAAAGTTACTGAGTTATTCAAGGTCTGTTTGAACTATATCGTGGGTAAAGTTATAGTAACTCACAGTTTTTTGGAACTGACTAAATGACTGAAATGAGTCAAAGTAAGACGTGCTTAAAAATGAAAAGCGACTTGAATATGACAGTCCCAATACGACGCGAGAGGTGTGTCTCTTAGAACGAGTTTCTCGCCAGGGACACTACGAAACGTTCTAAAGCTGAAGGAGAAATCACGATCAATCTACTTTCAATACGCTATGCAACAGATTATAAGTAGTTGGAATCATGATGGTTTCTGTTTCTGCGTACTGTGGACTCTACTGTACTAAGAATGAGAGAAATAAAGAGAAAGAGAGAGAGAGAGAGAGAGAGAGAGAGAGAGAGAGAGAGAGAGAGAGAGAGAGAGAGAGACAGAGACAGAGACAGAGACAGAGATAGACAGACAGACAGACAGACAGACAGACAGACAGAGAAAACAATACCAAACCTGTTTTACGTCTACATATTCAAATCGTAACACACCATTATTTTTATCGAGTATGATACCTTTGTACAGATGAAACAGTGAGACATGAAACGGGTCGTGCAGATCGTAGTGAGGGACAGGGAAGGCAGTGCAGGAAGTGGAGTGTGAGGCGATTAACCATGATACACAACCGTGTGACACACCAACCATCCAGCTCTCCTGAACACAAAATGATTAGTCGGAAAACGACCCGTCAAAGCTACGCATGTGCAGTGTTTCATGCCTAATTATTTTAGCTGTAACAATATTAAACCATATAGTAGAACGAATAAGAATTTACGAACCTACACTCACCATAACCTGTTTATGGTTACTTTCGTTGTGATCGGTCAAATTAGAATTCGCTAGTTAATAACGTTTCTTCGACAAAACCTGAATCAAGTTATACTATAGCCTAATATTTGCAACAGTACAAGTCTAAAGAAATTTCAGAAACTCTTTTATAGAGATTCATTGATTATTAATTATTAATTAATTACCAAATAATACGTTTATTGGTAAAACAAATTTTAATCATAAAACTCGGATTGATTGTTCTTTTCATGAAATTGAGTTTTCTACCGTTTTGACCAGGGCCGTCGCTACCATAGGTGCGAAATGTGCAACGCACACGGGCGGCCATGTCAAATTTATCAGCAGATATTGTAAAATAATTAAAACAATTAATACCGACTAGGTCTCGGTATATGCCATTAACGTTTATTGAGTTGTTCTTGATATCTGTTTTGTTAGCATTACCGCAGTGTACTGGCATCAGCATTTGTCTTGACTACCAAGAAAGCGTATAGGCTAGGTATTGTTGCGTGTCATTTACATCTGAGCTACAGCTGGGGTCTCTTTGTGGTTTTGTAGACAGGCGCGTGCATGTCGACGCTGGCAAACAATGAAGTACCTACCCGATAAGATAAGAAATTATTTAAGTTTTGTTTGGACGAACGGGCGCCTTCAAGACTGTCAACTTGTATTCAAAACAACAGCAGTTTGTAAGCAGTAACACAAATTTGTTAGATATGCTTAAAACGTTTCCAAGTACGGTCTTGTTTTTGGTCACGGTCTGGCGGTGTAATTCTGAGACGTGTCGTATTTGTATACGGTTTATATTCGTAGTATCATCAAAATGTCTGACAGAAAAACTAAACGGTTGTCGAGCGTTCAATATAAACAAAAAAAGAGAGGCAAAAATTGAACAACAGAAGTTAAGTGGTGCGTTATCCTCACTGTTCAAGCTTCTTACCCCAGCGGCAAAGAATTCTTTGTTCTGGGAATGTGAGTAAATTTTGCACATTTGATTTCCCTTCTTCGTTTGCTGTGAGACTTGATTCCATGAGGTGCCCAAATAAAATAAATCCTGTGAAGCGAAGTGCATGTAGGTAATAGAACCTGCCGCCCTAGTTTTCAATGATTTCAGGTGTTGATAATGCAGAGACCGAACGGGGATTATCCTGAAGAAGGAGTGCCTCTGTCCTCTGTTCATGTCTTTTGTCAGTATTTTAGTCTTCATTTTATTTTCAATTACATCTCTGTATTACTGGCCGTTGATAGTTTGCAGTCTTAAGCAAAAAAAAAAAATCTTTAGCGCTCCAAATGACCCGTCTGCTTTAGCATCGGTACTGGTGGTTAAATTTGGAATATTTTCCTGATTCAAGAATAAAATTGCTTCCAATCCATTGCTTTGCTGCTTGGATTTTGGCTGGCAAAGTCTCTTGTCACAAGTTAAAGCGGTATTACACGGTGTTAATTTTGCTGATTCAATTTTGTTTTACTCAATAAAAATTGAGCGGCTGACGTTCCAATTACACGGTAAATCTTGCTAAAGATCTTTCTTAATGAGAATCCCCACTTCATCACTCAAAAAATGGCGGGCAGGACTGTCCTTGTCATTAGAAGTATACCGCTTATCAAAATGTGCGAGCCTTTGAATGAAACTGATGCTTTAATTGGTGTTTATGGTGTGTTAACCGTATTTTTGAAAAAAAGAAAGAAGCGCGTATGGTCTAAATATTTACTGCAGAAGCGCCATTATTAAGCACAACACCAAACTCTCAACATAACCACACAAAACATGAACTAGTCCGAACCGTGCAGACGACTGGGATCGGCGCGCAAGGTCCGGTTGAGTGATGAGGCATGCGCAAAACGACAATCTTATGTCAGCAAAATTGTCGTCCTATAAACGCTCAGTCTTTCTCACAATTTCATCTAAAATGTCAAGACCAATCTGACTTTCTGAAGTAAAATTGACTAAGAAAAACAGAGTAAAAAAGCTCAATTTTGAGCTATTGCACGCTCAATTTAACCAGTAAAATAAACCGTGTAATGACCAGGGCCGCCCAGAGACTTTTGGTGGCCCGGGGCAAAGTTTATATTTTTTTTTTTCACTTTTTTGACCGCATAGGACCACTTTAGTCAGTCCATTATCCAAGTCTCTTCTAAGGGACTGTTCGGGCCTTGCGGTCCTCCCAGTATTGACTATCAAGGGGTCTATTCATACATTAAACCTTTACTTAGTTTTGACTAATGGAATAATGACGCTTGCTGTTTTAGAATAAATTTAAAAACATGATAAAAGTTTCAAAACAAATTGTAATACCACAAATACAGTATTTAAAAGAAGAAACTGTTTCAAACCAAAACAATAATGTTTAAATTATAATTTGATAGTTCTTTGAAGTGAATAATAATGGCCTAACTCAGTAGCGCTGCTCTTTAAAACACTTATCTGTTATATACGTTAAACATTTTATATTTCGTTATAAAACTGAATTATAAGCAAGAAAAGTAAAACACACACACACACACAGACACACACACACACACACACACACACACACACACTTAAGGTTGCACATGCCAGTAAATTATACAATCTTTTTCCTAGCCTTCATTGCAGCAAAGTCATTGATTACTTTTTCAAAAGACAGTCTGTCTGCGAGTTCATGCTCGATACTTAACAACATTAGGTGATTAAGTCTGTCTTCTGTTGTGGTTGACCGCAAGCGGTTTTTGATCAATGAGAGCTTACTAAATGCTCTCTCACCAGATGCTACAGTCACTGGGGCCACTATGAGAAGACGAAGAGCCGTGCAAATTTGAGGAAATACAGACGCCAATCCTTTTTTGTATATCAAGTTTATAAGTTCTAGTGCTGATGAAATATGACCACTTACACAAAACTCTGACTCTTCGCGAATTTTGTAAAAAAAAGAAAGTTCATCATTCAGGTCATCTTTTTGTAAGTCTGAAGGATAACCAGTCGACAGTTCTTCAGCTTGTTCTTGTATTTGTTTTTCACTGAAAACATAATGTGTTGATGTTGTGGGATGACCATCTTCTGCTGTACTTGCACAGTGGTCTTGTTCTTCATTAAATGGTGGAGTTAATATGGGTGAAAACAATCTTGAACAGTGCGACATTCTTTCAGTCAAGTCACTTAGTTGGACCAAAAGAATATCAAAGGCTGGGTTGAGAACTTGCACTTGAAGTCTCTCTTCAGGTGACTTAAAAACGTACTTTTCAACTTCAACACGTTTCGTCATGAAATCTTTTTTTCTTTCGGAACCTGGTCACTTTTAGCTGGTGATCAATTTTAAGTTCCACAGCTACATTTTTTGATTCTTCAAGAAGTTGAACCCATGAATCTCTTATCAACTGAATATCAACTATGAGCCCTCTTATGTGTTTAGTTGCTTCAGGAAGGCAAAGTTTGGAACTTTGTAAAATCTTATTTCTAATGTCGATACACTTGAGCAGTTTGTACCAGACTGTGGTAAAAATTACAAATTCGTAAGAACTCATCCACTCAATTAAGCCATTAACATCAGCTTGGTCTTCAGCTGGTAGTTTAAGATCTTCCAATCCATTAAGTGCCGACAATACATTATTATAGTTCTTTGCTAGAGGGCTAATTGATTTTATTCTTGCACTCCATCTTGTTTTTGAAGTAGAATGAAGAGATATGCCAGCTTTGTTTTGAAGAATTTTCCATCTTGCAGGGCTTGTTGAAAATATGTTATACAGCTTTTCAACATTTCCAAAGTAGGATCTAATCTCAATGCTAGTTTCCATTGCATGAGTCCCACACAAATTTAAGGTGTGAGCACAGCAAGGTGTGAAATATGCTTGTGGATTTTCTTCCAAAATTCTCGTTTTAACGCCTTTAAACTTGCCAGACATATTAGAGGCATTGTCATAGCCTTGACCTCTACATAAAGACAAATCCAACTGAAAGTAGTTTAAGACACTTTTGACTTGATCTGTTATTGCTGCTCCTGTTTTCTTTTCAAAGGCATTCATTTTAATAAATCTTTCATAAACTTTCCACTCTCCATCTTGACACAGAACATATCGAATGATAAATTCTAGCTGTTCTTCGTGAGACACATCTGGTGTCCCATCTACGATGATGCTATAGTAGTGAGCTGATCTTATTTCCTCAAGTATTGAATTTACAACTTCATCAGCACACACTTTTAAGAATTCATTTTGACTTCGCCAGGACAGATAGTGAGCCTGAAGTCTTTTACCTGATTCTCTGCTATTACTAATATTTTCTAGGTACTGACCAACTTCAACACTGTATCTTCCCACTAACTGGAGGGTTGCTAGGAAAAGACCACTGTCATAATAGTCGATTGTGGAACGGGTTCCTCTTAATGGCAAATTTCTTTTCGCTAAAAAGAGAACAACATCAACTACAGCTTTCAAAATTTTCCTCCATTTTTCCTCTTCCTGCTTAATGTTTTGTTGTAACGCTGCATCGATGCCTCCCATGTCTTGTAGTGAAACACAAAGGTCTTTCCATTTAATGTAGCTTCTCAAGTGACAAACATTACCTTCATGGCTTTTAACTTTTTCATACAGTTTTTTCCATTTGTCATTAACTCCACCACCATAAATATGATTTTAACATTTGAATTTGATCGTCACTAACGTCACATTTAAAAAGTGTACATGGAAAACAAAAAAGGGAAGCTACTTCTTCGCTCCAAACAAACCAATCCCTTTTTACACTCTCGCCATTAGTCTGGTGTTTAAAAAAAATTCCTCGAGGAAATGGCCTGCCTGACATATCTCGCGGCAAGCTCTCAGGAATAGGAGGTGGTCCTTTTAAAACAATCAATTCCCTCTGTTTTGTATCTAGAAATTTCCATTGTGCAGGATCATTAGATATAAAGTTCTTAAAGCCTTCATGAGTTCCTTCACATAAATCATTATTGACACGATGTACACTAGTGTTTTCGGAAGTCATTATTAGAAGATTTTTCTGGAAACACTGAAACAACTTCAGCGATTTTATCGTTTACGTTTTTGTCATAGTTTGTACGACTATCTTCGTTAGAAACTTTGTTTACTGGATTTCCTCCCTCACTAGTCAATGTACAGTTTGAGTTGCTTGAAGACTCGGGTTGGCCGGAATTCCCTTTTAAGAAACTATGAAGGGTGCGTTTTCCTCTTTCATCACGCATTAACTTTTCTCTTTTTTCCTTTCTTCTTGCCGCACCAGATAGAAACGATCGTTTCATTTTTAACTTCTATTTTATTGACCTGAAACAGTACATATTTGGCACTTTCTTTTGTTATTTTTGTTATTAGTTATGTAAAACATGTATGACGATTGTATAAATCCTAAAGATTTCACACAATAAATAATAAAATAAAAATAAATCTATACATATAATAAAATCGTTGTCTGTTTTCTGTCTGTGCACGCTAATCTAATCTCCACAATGGCAGAACGAATTTGGGTGTGGTTTTCAGTGATGTATTGAGATAAGCTTGGGCTAACATTTAGTGTTTGTTTCATTTAAATCGGTTGACAAATAAGCTCGTTAGGTGGAAAAGATCAGAGTGTATTTTCAGCGCGTCGATGTAAATACACAGATATAGACAGAAGCTAGGTTACAGAATGAGGTACCGAAAGTAACTAAATAAACACAGAAAACAAATACTTCGACATTAGACATGACGAAAAACCCTAAGTTAACAGCCAGACAGACAAATAACAATTATGTAAATATCATATAATATAGTATAAGTAATATAAGAATAAAAATAATGTAAAATAGATCATACGTATTGCGTTAATTGTTAATACGGAAAGCCAAAATCGCGCTAGGGATCGAACACGCGATAGCAAATCGGCAGTGTAAGAAACTCCAAAATAAAGTACGTAAACGATAAAAGTGTGTTAAATAGTATAAACAATGAGTATCAAGTATCAATCGTGGGCACAGCTAGTGAATAATAAATACCTAACCAAAGGGATATTTTTTTTAAGGCAACAGAGATAGAATCCAATTGCTAATTAATTACTTACCTAGTACAAATTGTAATAACAAATTACGCAGCTGCACACTACAAAAAACTTTATTTATAAACTGTAACAGTGTCACTACGACCCTACGACCTACATAGAGTCTGAAAACTATCAATACCAACACTGCAATGACTGTCTAACCGAACAACAGAATATCGAATGTCGAGATCAGGTAGGCAGTGAACTTTAGAGTGTTGGCAGACAGGGAGGGGGTGTTGGCGAAAAGGGAGGGGAATGACTCATCACTGTCAGAGACGGAGCCTGGCGCTCTGTTTGTTTCTGTAATCCTTCTCGAGACTCGATCATGCATCCTGTTACGCAAATAGTATTTTTAGTACCGAAATAATGTTTTTTTTTTTCAAATGTGGCCCCCTTTTAAGTTGAGTTTTTTGTGGCCCGGGGCAATCTGCCCCTTTCCTCCCCCCCCCCTCTGGGCGGCCCTGGTAATGACACCTTTTTCAAAAATGTATCATTTAGCTCTTTGAAACAAAGGATCCCATCTGGGCATTACACAACGGTTGTGAGCATGCTGTATCGAACAGTACAGGAAATCTACTTACTACGAATTTACTATGGCGTTCACATTCTTTTTCTTTAGCACTACATCTCAATGTGAACCCTGGCTTCCAACACCAATCTTCTCCAATGTCTCCTATCCATTGCCATCTCAGCGTAACTCCTCACATTCATTCTTTTTAGATCATCCAGCCCATCATCCAACCATTTTATCCTAGATAGGCCCCTCTTTCTACTTTTACAGACTTTTGAACTCTCAAGATATTTTTGGCGTACGCTGATCATCCATCCATCCATCTCCTGCTGATCTAGGTGTCCTAGCCATTGTATTCAATAGCTCATCTATCTCCTGGTTATTTCTTATTATCTATTCGTCATCTTCTTTAACCGGGCCATAAACACGTCTTACAATCTTTCGTTTAAACCTTCTTAGTCGTTCTTGTTTCTTTTTTGTTAATGTCCATGTCTTGCTTCCATAAGTAACAACCGGTCTGATAAGTGTCTTATATATTTTTACTTTTTATATTAAGACTAATGAGTTTGCTTCTCAATAGTCTACTGCTAGCATATGTCCTATTTCCTACTTGTATCCTGGCATGTATCGTCATGTTTATGGATCCTTCACTATCTATTATGTTACCCAGGTATCTGAACTTATTAACTGCATCAAGTGAATTATCCTCTATCCACAAATTATATAGATTTCTTGTCCTTTCTGATGCAGAAATTATAACGTATTTTAGTTTTTCTGATATTGAAATTCAGTTCCACTCCAGCGGATTAGGCTATAAGGCTATAAGGAGCGACGCTTCGGCTACCCAAACTAGCGGCATCGTCTTCATACTAACTATAAACTAATACATGAAGAATATATGTAATACATAACAGAATTCCATGATAGTATAAGTAATATAATTACGTGTGAGTATGGTTGTGAATACGTGAGCGAATCTTGTAGACCTTTGCAGCTCCATGTGTATGAGTGTAGGGTGAATGTCCGAGAGGCAACACTTGTCGATCAAGTTGGCTGAGCATGTGTGGAAGTTTTATGGTTGAGCGCATGGGCGTAACTTGGGGCCTAACTTTGGGGGGGGGGGCAGGGTAAAGCTTCACAAATTCAAGTGTATAGTGAGACCATCTATATAATAAAATATATTATATAAAAAAATTAGAAAGTTTAGTAATAATTCTTAGTTAGTAAACGAGGGACAATTTCATTTTTTAATGATTAAGAGTTAATTAGGTCTCTAGTGGTTTTTTTCGAACAGAAATATTATTTTGACGTATATCATTCAGATCTGTCAAACATTCCCCTTACAAGTTTTTTCGAAAGAAATAAGAATAATAAATTTATGGCAACTAGTCATCTGATAACAGTACAGAAGTTGATAAATAGTGTTTACTATGCTCGCAAGCATAGAAACTCTCCTGTTTGACTATTTGTTAGTTTTTATTTATAACAACTGGAAACAAAATTTAATAACGCTCGAAACATTGTGAGGGGCGAGTGCCCCCCTTGCCGCTCCCAAGTTACGCCTATGGTTGAGCGTAGAGTGGTTGTAAGAGAAAATTGTTAGTAAATAAAAGAAGTGGTGCGGAAAAACACTGAAGAAAGAGTCTGTTTGTCTTTTATAGTTACAAATAATAATTGCAGCGACAGGTTCGGAATAATTACAGGTTAACAGCAAAATTCCTAACATTTGGCTTCGCTAAATTTGTAAAGGACTTTAGATAGTTGCTGGGTGGCCTCGGCGGTTTGTGCGTGGGCGATGCGTGGGCTAGATGCAGTCTACTTTCACTTTTATTATATAAAGAGTTGTGTTTGTTACGAGTGTTTGTTGACTTTCGTGGTGTGAACGTGTTCGTGTGCTTTGTCTTGTGTTATTTTGTGCCTAGCAAGTATTTATTTGTATTATATAGTCTTTTATCATATACTATGTAAACTTTTATTTTTTGACTCTCTGTCACTCATTTATAGACTATTATTTATTACTTATTTTCTTCACGTATTAGTTTATAGTTAATCTTATAACGGCTGTCGACTGTTTAAGTAGAGGAGACGTCTCTCGTTATAATCGTTCTGTGATTTGCAAAAGTTCATCATTCAGATTCTAACTTCAAGAATGTTTTCTTTTTCTGTTTTCATTCAAGCATTAGGCCTGCGACATGTTGCGCCCCTTGGCCGTGGTACAACGGTCCACCAGCGCCAGAGAGAAATCAGCCATCTAGTAAAGACGGTGGAAAGGGAGGTGTTTGTGTGTGTGTAGTGTAAATATGCATTATTATTAAAGCCCGAATGTTAAGACCTCGTCTTCCCACTGCGGTGGCCGTGTCCGCCTAAGGAAATACAGCATTGACTCAGTGAGGTTGTTTGCTGATAGCCGCGGGTGTGCAGTAGCAATTCTAAAATACGGAGAGGGCGTCTTCTTCTCGTGTTGCCTTTTGCGGCAGCCTTCCAGTCTGATAGTTCCTAGCATTTAACGCACCCGCGATTCCTCTACTGTACTTCTCGCTCTACATCTCACGTGCTCAACTCTTTCCTCTGTCACCGATCTCAGCAGTGTGTTTGCTGCCCGTTCTGTCAACTATACTTGTTCACAACGGTTGAGTGGTAGATGCGCCGAGCGGTGCTTGCGGCGCGTAGCATTTGCGCCGCAGAGACTACCTGCAGCGGGCATGACACGTTTGACAGCTGAGCCTCCTTACATACTGAGTGGTACTTGCGCCGCGAAGGACCAGCACTAGCTCGCATGAGTGAAACGTCAATAGTTACCTGTATGATTGAACATCTATTGCATTGAAATTTTAAATTTGTCTTACCAAATTTTATTCACCTAATCAGTGTTTATTGCTCAGATTCCATTATTAAACAACTTACTAAACAACTTGACAGAAAAATAATGGAAAATTGTAGACACCAGACTAACCCAAAGTTCATTCCGGTTTAAAAGTTTTTAAAAACGAAGAATGATTATATAAACAAAATAAAAACAGCAGTGGAGAGCACGTTAAAAACACTTTTAATGCATAATTTAAAAATGCGTATATTCCTAATCAATTGCATACACATTACTGTTTAATAACAATAACATCACTCGTGAATGCGAATACCGAAATGTGAATTTATATTTACCCACACACTTAAACAAGTACGTGTAAAAGGATATGAAGTAGGTAAATGGAGTAAAATTATTTAAAAATTCAAAACTCATAGATATTACGAGAGTACTTTATTTGTATATTCATGTTACATTATGTTTTCAACCTATATTAACGTATAAGAAGGTTAGTATAAAAAGGAAACAGAAATTATTATCATAACCAACATGTATATAGCATCTAACAAAATCAGCAACTTTAACGTTTCAATTTCTTGGATTTGTAAAACGTGCTATATTCTATTTCTGAGTAATAGTTTTTTAGTAACAAAGGCCAGAAAAAACGCCCACTGTATCAATTAATAAACTTCCTCGAATTAATAAAAGCTGGAAAAGAACCACGGAACCCATGGGCGTATCCAGGGGACGATATCGGGATATAAACCCCTAGAAATGTTAGATTACAGTTTCGTTATAGATTCGCAAATATGTGTGTGTAAACGCGGTGCAAGTAACACTCATCTGTTCTGTCTCGGTAATCAGACCCTACAATAATTTATGGCCTCGGCGCAAGTACTACTGATTCTAAGACGGTGCAAGTACCACTCGGCGCATCTAACACGACACCGTTCACAACAACCCTGTTCTTATCTATTATAGTTTCCATTTTTTTTCATTTGCAATTTCATCTGTCCAGTTTACTTTCCGGTAACACTACATCTCAAGCTGTAAGCTTAGTTCGCTTGGCTCGGGATTTCTTCAATACTCAGCGTTCATTCTGCAAGTCTTACGACCACATAGGGCAACACTACGTACGAAAGTTTTAAAAATCTTTTCCTATTCAGCAGACTTCCTCTGTTAGAGGCTAAACGCTATTTTAGCAGCCTGAAAGATTCTGCTAACAATATTTTGCACCGGCCAACAACAATGCTTTACAATGCTTTTACTGACTAGGAGCGTAAATTCGAGCGTCTGCTGGAGCGCTTGCCCTTTTGTAGAAATGAATAGATGTCTATTTTAATTTCTTTCGTAATATATAAACTTTGGTTTTATAATAGTCTCTTTTTGTGAAATACCTGTTTTCTTTTCCTATGTCTCACATTTACCGCTGTTGTTGGGATCGACGCATGCGTGTCTGAAAACAGACAAAATCTTGTTATCAACAGCCAACTAGAATTTCCAAACAAAACTGCGTTTACGACTATAAAAATTTCGTAAAACGTTTCGCCCTAAACACAGCGGTTTCTTTCGTTTTTTTTTTAGTTTTGAAGTCCATTACAGAGCTTTTCACAACAAATGATGTCTAGCTTTGAAAACTTGATTTAACAATGTTTCTAATTGTGTATTTCTCTCCAGGTGCTACAAACGTAAGGCAGTTTTCCGTCTTTGCCAACTTAAACAAACCGATAAATAGAAACCTTCCGTTTTCAAGTTCTCACTTTTACGGAACGTATAGTAACAAATATAAGCAGGAGAAAATAACGTTAAGAATAGACTACCAAAGCATTATACTGGACGAAAAAGATGTATTGTACTATTGGATGTTGATAATACTGTTCACGGAAGAGAGGATCTATAGCTGGAATCATACCTACAGCCCTGCAAATGAAGCGGCGTAAACCTGTGTATCGGTAAATATGTTTCTGATATCCTAGAGCGACATTCACTTACAAAAATTTCGACGAAACCGAAACACCGAAGCATGATAATGTTTTTAGATACAATTTACATGATACAATTCTAGACTGTGGGGAATCGAAAGTGTGGAAAAAATATAGTGTTAACATCATCTGGAGTGTAACACTTTTCGATGACGTTACACATTTTGTGGAATGACCCCCAGCCTAAAAACATTATCATGTTAAAATAAACCAATGTAAAGTTAAAATAGAAACCGAGTTAAACTTAGCTTAGTTACAGAATTTTAGTGCTTAGAATTACCTCGAGATGTGAACAATCCTAAACGATTATTATTGAATAGTGTCGGAAGAGACGGTTTCACCAATCTGGGCTTGTTTTAGGTGCTTCTCAGCTTTGTAGAATAGACATTTATGGATCGCTTAACAAAATGTACGACGTAATACGACCGTATTCCTCAACAAACATTTACGGGAGCACGTTTAACAGAGGCCGTGACGAGTTTACTTGTGAAATGAGAAACGTGTCGCTGAAAGCCGGCGATACAGTGTATTGGTGGGCGTTACTCTACACGGAAAGAGACAAGAGGCTGACATTGGCAAACAGAAATTTCACTGTCGTCGACGGCACTCGTGTTGTCGAAGGCCAGTTTGGCTTTGATATGTAAACATGTAATTTTCAATATGTGCAAATTTAAAACCATGTGCTTACCAAACGGCTGGATACTACTAAGCTGCAATAAAGATCTATATTATGAACATGTGCTATTTTTTTCTCTTTCTTCCTTTGTAAAATTGTTCCACCTTCCTCAGAATATTTGCTATTTCATTTTATACAGGGTATGTCAACAGACATATTTCGCATAATTGAGATGTTAAATATGAAGTATACTCACGTCCATATATATAATTATTTTGTAAATTTTAAAACATTTGTGCCTCTCCTTACGTGAAATGTTTCTGTTGTAAGTGTGGGCATTATAGAATATACTGACAAATTTTGTATAATCCGGTGCCATGATGCGGTTAGGAAGGAATGAAGTAGGCACATTCCCCTTGCTTACTGTGGTGGTGTACACTTTAACTATTCGTTAGGATAAGAAATTTAAATTCCAGGAAAATTTTCGTATCTTAAGGTAGCACTGAAAGATAAGGTATAAAGTTTGGATAGGTACGAGGGTAGGGTGAAAAATTCTGAGTCGCGCATTCACATCCCCCTACGGTTTCAGCGCGCCGATTCACCTTTCCCCCACACATTATTCTGAGTCGCGCATTCACATCCCCCTACGGTTTCAGCGCGCCGATTCACCTTTCCCCCACACATTATTCTGAGTCGCACATTCACATCCCCCTACGGTTTCAGCGCGCCGATTCACCTTTCCCCCACACATTATTCTGAGTCGGGCATTCACATCCCCCTACGGTTTCAGCGCGCTGATTCACCTTTCCCCCACACATTATTCTGAGTCGCGCATTCACATCCCCCTACGGTTTCAGCGCGCTGATTCACCTTTCCCCCACACATTATTCTGAGTCGCGCATTCACATCCCCCTACGGTTTCAGCGCGCTGATTCACCTTTCCCCCACACATTATTCTGAGTCGCGCATTCCCATTCCCCCTACGGTTTCAGCGCGCCGATTCACCTTTCCCCCACACATTATTCTGAGTCGCGCATTCACATCCCCCTACGGTTTCAGCGCGCTGATTCACCTTTCCCCCACACATTATTCTGAGTCGCGCATTCACATCCCCCTACGGTTTCAGCGCGCTGATTCACCTTTCCCCCACACATTATTCTGAGTCGCGCATTCCCATTCCCCCTACGGTTTCAGCGCGCCGATTCACCTTTCCCCCACACATTATTCTGAGTCGCGCATTCCCATTCCCCTACGGTTTCAGCGCGCCGATTCACCTTTCCCCCACACATTATTCTGAGTCGCGCATTCACATCCCCCTACGGTTTCAGCGCGCCGATTCACCTTTCCCCTACACATTATTCTGAGTCGCGCATTCACATCCCCCTACGGTTTCAGCGCGCTGATTCACCTTTCCCCCACACATTATTCTGAGTCGCGCATTCCCATTCCCCCTACGGTTTCAGCGCGCCGATTCACCTTTCCCCCACACATTATTCTGAGTCGCGCATTCACATTCCCCCCACGGTTTCAGCGCGCCGATTCATCTTTCCCCCACACATTATTCTGAGTCGCGCATTCACATCCCCCTACGGTTTCAGCGCGCTGATTCACCTTTCCCCCACACATTATTCTGAGTCGCGCATTCACATCCCCCTACGGTTTCAGCGCGCTGATTCACCTTTCCCCCACACATTATTTTTTTTGCGTATGAGCCACTGTGGACTACGTTTGGTTCAACTGGTTCCTCCCTTCTTCTCCTCTCTCTTCCTCCTCTCCCACATCTCCTTCATTCTTGACCGATGTCTTTCCGTCCTTTCGTCTGTCCAGGTGGCACCTGCCCTCTTCTTGGGTTTTCCTGAAAGCCTTGGAAATTTTTTAATTTCTTTTTCAGCGGCAAGCATTGTTCTTGAGTAATCTGGACTTCTTCAATGTCTTTTCCTGTTTCTTTGAACCACGTATTGGACATTTTGAGCTTTGAGCTTATTGAAATAGTTAAAAAGCTTCTCTGTTAGTCTGTCAGGATTCATTCTTTGAACATGTCCGTAAAAAGTAATTCTTCTTTTCCTTATTACGTCTGTGATTTTCTCAACACGTGTGTACAGCTCATTATTGTGGCGTCTTCTGTACTGTTCTCCATCTTTCGTTGATGCCAAGGTTTTTCTTAATATTTTCCTTTCTGTGACTTCCAGTTCTTCCATCATCATTTTCTTGTTCAGAGTCAGACACTCAGTTCCATAAAGTGCTTCCGGGTGAATTACTGTTGAATAATGCTTAAATTTGGCATTAACGGATACTGATTTCTTGTCATATGTGTCCTTGGTTAAATGGTAAGCAACTTTCATCTTATTAACTTGTGCTTTAATGGCTTGTTCCTCTGAGACATTGTGTTCAAAACTTCTCCAAGATACTTGAATTTGTCAGTTCCATAGATTTGACCGTATCGAGTTTTCATTTTCTTGGATATTGTCTTGATGTTTGTCATGAACTTAGTTTTTCCAACAGAAATTTGTAAACCCACTATTTCGGCTTGTCCTATCAGCAATTCCACATGTCTAATGGCTATTTCTACTGAATCTGACAGGATTGCTACATCATCTGCAAACGCTAGACAATCTATTGACAGGTTATGTCTGCTATAGCCTAGTCTAATTCCATGGCCGATGTGATTTTCTTCCAATGATTTTCTCCATTCTCTTATTACTTTTTCCAGAACGAAGTTAAAAAGCAACGGTGATAGTTCATCTCCTTGTCTGACTCCTGTCTTAATTTCAAACTGTCTAGAAATTTCACCTCTGAATTTTACGTTGGGGTAGGTATTCGTCAGCGTTGGTTTGATTAAATTTCTTGTTTTATTATACAAGCCAAATTCGTTAAAGATTTTGAACAACGACTCTCTATCAATTGAGTCATATGTCTTCTTAAAGTCAATAAAGGTAATTACAAAGTCCTTAGATCTTCTCTTCAAATATGTCATTATTGATTTTAGATTAAGAATCTGCTCTGTGCATGGCCTACTTTTTTGGAAGCCACACTGATATTCACCTATTTGTGAGTCAAGTTATTTCTCTGCTGTGAACAATAATGTTTTGGATAAGATTTTATAGATAACTGGCAATAGTGAGATGCCTCTGTATTTACCAGATGTTTCTAATTAGTTTAGTTTATTTTTATAATTTATTTAAAAAATACATCGGACTAGGATATGCTTATAATGAGCGTGTGCTCCCTTTTGTTTCCTACGTAAATGGCGTCAAAAAATGAAAAGTGGCGAGGCGTTTTGTGTCAGTTTTCTATGGAAAATAATTAGAGAGGTGGTTTAAAATTCAATATTTACAGAACTAAAGAACCCTCTTAGGAAAGGAAGAGAATATCAACCAGCTCTCCGACCAGTAAACCATAAGTGGAAGAGACGTTTTCTCTCTTGAGGGAAATCGCTTAGTTTTTCAAAATTCAATGGTCCTTTGACTCCAGCTTGGTTCAAGATAAACAAAAACGTCTTGTTAAAAAAGGACTCTTAAGCTATGTAAAAATAATCTATGGTAATTCAGACTGTAATTTTTTAGTGGATGGTTAGTGAGGATCGGTCAAAAATAACACAAATTTTAACTATTTTGCGTCGGCGTTTCGACAATATTTATTGCCATCTTCAGGACCTGTGTATGAAACACAATAGAAATGTCAAACACAACGGAACAATTAAATATTTGGGTGAACGTGTTTAGAGAGAGAGAGAGAGAGAGAGAGAGAGAGAGAGAGAGAGAGAGAGAGAGTGAGTGAAGAGAGAGAGAGAAAGAGAGAGAGAGCATGAGTGAGAGAGATTATGACCGACATATATACGAACTACATGAGACTATGGTACTCTGTATACACCAAGTTCCAGGTAAATAACATTGTACAAAATGTAAATATTAAGTAACAACCATATTCGTATAATATATCTGTTAGCTATAATGTTGTGTTATAAAAGTTTGTAACCCTTTAATGCAAGTTGGTAAATCTATTCTGTTATCGTGTGCATAATTCTCTATTTTATATGAGGATGATAGTGTAATAAAAATGGTGAGTTTTTTAGAGTGCCAATTGTGGACAAAGACAAGTGAGAGAGAGGTTGAGAGAGAGAGAGAGAATGAGAGGGAGAGAGAGAGAGAGCGAAGGGTGGAAGAGTGAGAGAGGGAAGAAGGGAGACAGTGAGGGAGATGTAGTAAGAGAGAGAGTGAGTGGGAGTGATAGTGAGTGATAAAGCGATTTCAGGTTAGAGTGAGAAGGACTGGTAGGGGGAGAATGGGTGAGAGAGAAGGTGTGATTGTGGACACATACATAAATTACATTATTCTATAGTACTCTTGACTATAATTTATAATATGATTACAATTTTTATCCAAGTTTACCTGTTAGTAAAATTTACCAGAAACTTTTGTTTGTAACCTTTGTCAACTATCTGATGTAAGTCGTAATGTTCTACAGTTATTGTGTAAATTGTATGTTTCTAAATTATGATTGTTTGTTAATACCAGTAGGGAGTGAAACATGTTAAAAATAACTTTGAATAGTTACGTAGTGAACATCCCCTAATCTGTTTTAGTTATAGGTAATATATTTTACTTTGCTATATGTTGACTGCTGTAGGTATTGTAATACACTTTTAATAGGCCTTAATAAAATTTCACGTTACGCTTATACATACTGCACTTGGCCTACGAGCATGTGCAAAGTAAGAGTTAATCAAGCTAATTTACTCAATGACAATATTAATATTCATAACAGACTTATTATCAGCAACAGAATGTAACACTTACTTTAGTGTACCGACTCTTAATAATTATCCCAGGGCGCAAGTAATAAATAAACACAATTTGACTGTTATTAATTAAGTTTTTTAATAACTACTTTGTATTTACATATTACAAAATTTGTAGATAATTTCTTTTAATAATTCTGCTATAAAATTTGTTAGTGCTTATTTCTTGGCTATGGATTCTTTCACTTATTGAGTCACCAAATATGATTTACATACATTTAAATTTACTAGGCAATAGTAAAATGAGTGTTCATTTTATTAGTTACTTGTATGTTGATCTCACTCCGCGACGCGCTGTCATCAATTCTACAGGTTCCAGGCTGGTCGTCCAACGTTGATCGTCGAGCAGTTATCCTTATTAGTTTTGCACTACTTTATAGTTCAAAGGTATCACAGGTATTAAACACCATTCACTTAGATAACTTAGTGATAACAACACAGGTGCCGTATGCTAATACACTTGTTGAATACACAATATATTCTTATTAAAGCTAAGTGCTTCCAACACCGGATTGATAACAAATATCGACCGACTGTCCCGTACTATGATGTTTAACACATTAAATTTCGCGATGTATTTAGACATTCAACGCTTGATACTGTATTAAGTAAAACTTGGATATGTTACTCGATTTTAATTTATCTTCTCTAACTTCTCTGAACATTATTCTTGTAAACGATTATTAAGTGTTTATAATATGTAGCTTCCACAATGCTCAATATCGCGTTACCGTAACTGACTTTTTCGTTGCGATTGAAATATATTTATTTAAATTATCGATAAATTTCTTAACACATTAGATACGAGTCTTTTAAGTTTAATCTCCCCGTAGACTAACTTAACTTCCTACCACTTCGTTTTTTATACATTGCTTCGAACTACCCTCACCAACTATCTACAAAATACACGCCGATTGGTCTGACATACCGCTAATTTCAAATTTACCCAATCTGTTTAGTGAAAACGTCCCGCGTAAAAAATTACGTGTTCCGTTATTCGTCAATTATTTGCGCGTGTAAACGTAGTGGGAAAACTTAGCGTCTATCTCCATCTCGCTCTCATCTCTCTCTGTCTAACTAACGGTTCCTTTGTTAGATGCACTTAACTTTTTACAATCTTAGGGCAGCTTTCTGACACCCTTGAAAATAATACAATTTTATGACGGTTCGTCCGCTATATGACTTTTTCATATTTTAGCCGTCTTACAGGCGTCAAATCAAGGTTGTCTTTATGAACAATTACCGCTCCTTACTACAACATTTTAATATTTATTACTTTGAAGTACCACCGCTCTAATCGGTAGTTTTAGTTTTATTTTCTCCCCGCTTTCTACGAATTTATATTTCTCTATGGGTACAACATAACTTTGTCCCCGTAAAATTGTTGAGTGTGCAATTTTTACGTTATAGTATAAACAATTTATGTACCAATCTAATATCCAATTGTTGATTACTGTTTGTTTAATTACTTAAAATATCATTACATTTAGTAATTTAAATTGTAATACTGTATAAATTAAGTTCTCTCATACTATAATTTGCTCGTTTTCTTAAAGATAATTTGAAGATGTAAACAAATTATCACAAGTCTTCACATATACAATGATACATACATACGCACGCACACACTCACATACACGAACACGTTCACCCAAATATTTAATTGTTCCGTTGTGTTTGACATTTCTATTTTATTTCATACACAGGTCCTGAAGATGACAATAAATATTGTCGAAACGTCGACGCAAAATAGTTAAAATTTGTGTTATTTTTGACCGATCCTCACTAACCATCCACTAAAAAATTCATTGATTGACGGTCACTAAAAATTTAAGGATTCAGACTGTATGTTAATTTGGTTATTAAAAAATAATAGGGCTTAAGAGCCTGAACAGAATATTTTATCGAAAAACAACGACTAACGGTTGAAACTGGTAAACGTTAAGGTTTACATAAGAAGAGCAGATTGGCCTAGGTTCTAGTTGAACCAAATTGTCTTAATAAACACGTTCTTATGCCGCTTAATGTCTAAGTGCTGGGTAGAATACAGCATTACTAGTAGCTGGCTGAGACCGTGAGGGAATGTAGAAGCGGGTGGAGGATTTGCACCCCAAACGTTACATATCCCAACTGGCTTCAGCCACCGGCTGAAAGTTGAAAGTACAATCGCGTTACTTTACGGTGGCCGCTCCATAGCTGCGCGAAAAGTGGGGGTGGTGGGGAGACTCAGTGTGCTCAGTTGTAACACTTCACTTCATTTCAAAAACGTCCGTCTTACTTTTGCTACAGTGGGTGCCCTTAACTATTTAATTATTACAACTCGTATTTTACACATTGTTGACATTTCCGAATTTCATTCAACTAACTACTATTTATAATTTTACGCAGTATTACTCGAAATTGTATAAAATATGTATTTGTAATACCACAACAATGTTATTTGTTACATAATGTAAATAATAAATAATTACTAGTATAAAGCAAGCAAGTGGAATACTAATAAAAGAAGTAGAGAAATATAAATCTAAAATGACCAGAAATATGCTTCGTGCAAGTGCTGCTAAAATATGACCTAAACGGAAAAGTAGGTAAAATATACGTAAATTACGTATATTTACGTATATGCATACTTTATATAAAATATGACATAAAATCAAGCCCATTAATTTTTCTTGCATTTAATACAATTATTAGTACAAATTTTAAAATTAATATGTAAGTAATGAATGTAAGTAACTTACCGACTTATAAAGAAGTATATGCAAAGTCAGAATGAACTGGAAATTTAGTATCATTCTCCAAGTCCGGCGATGTTTCTGTGTCCAAAATTGCTTCAACACCGGAGTATAGCTGCCACCATCTGAAGAAGGTTCACCGCTTGATAGGTCATCGTCGTCGTCATCGTCATCATCATCTTCGCCTAAGTTAATTACAAGCTTATATTGCATTTCATTTATTAATCTTTTTCTTTCCAAACATTCGTCTTCAATTTTAATTACATATTCACACACTGATGTCATTGCTATTTCTCTATTGATTGGCATGCTTGCCTAGTTAAATCTATTACGTTTTTATTATCTAAAGTGGTGTTGTTTTTTGTAGCAGAGTGTTTAAGTTGCGACCAAATAAGTTCTATGGGGTTTAGGTCAGGAGATACGGAGGTAGACGAATTCTGTGATTACGGTAGACGAATACGGAGGTATGGATGTGATTTCCTAAAATACTATCTATTTCATAGGGTTTTTCTAACGGTTTATTAATTTTTACTAACTTATATAGCTGTGGTTTAAACATATTAGGTGTGAAAGGAATTTTTTTATTAGATAACAGTAGTATATGCACGTATGTCCAGGGACAAGGTCAGAGGTCAGTATGTCAGGTCAAGAGGTCGCCTTATCAGCGATAACCCCACTTAACCTCTAACTAACCTGCTGATAACCCCAATTAACCTTTCGTTATCAGCGATAACCTTATGTTATCATTGATAACCCCGTTGACCTTGTGATAACGCTGTAAACATGACGTCGAGGTTACTAGACCGTAACACACTGACCTAGTAAAAAAACGTAAACATAAACAAACGTCCTTGTGATAACGTTGTAATCAACGTAAACATGACCTCGAAACACACTGACCTAGTAAAAATCTAAATATAAACAGACGCCGTTTGTTGACACGTAAACGTTGCACATTTAAAAATGTAAACATAAACATTCCGAGTTCGTTGACACGTAAACTGTTTTTTCCTTTCACAGTGTAGATAGCGTCGTCGATAGCGTTGTCTTTACATACTTCGCGAATATGAATATTGAACATTGAAGGTTAATAAACAGATATCAATAACCTTGTTATCAATGGTATACAGATAAGATATGAATTAGCTTAGTCGGTAACGTGCTACTGTGTTATTCCAATAATAGATTATAGGTAAGTCAATTGTTGAATCCCTAACTAATTCATACTTTTTTTATTTTTTGAATAAAAATTAACGCAAATAGCCATATGTTATATGATAATGTTTTTTCTGTATAGATTGTGCATTATATTCATTTATTCATTATTATACTTTTTATTTTCACGTCTTAACATGAATTTTGTTTTAGGTATGTTAGTCGATAATAACTTTTATATAATACACGTTAGCAGTTGGTTTATTAGTGTTCCAACGTGAATTCTGAAAGTAACATCCTTTTTTGTTAATAACATGTCGGTAGTTACAAATTTACTATATATAGTAATTGTTCAAATATTACTAATAAATTCTTTAGCCGATAATACAACACAGATTGAAGTGGATAAAGTTAAGCAATATTTATATGAATATGGTTATCTTCAAACAGAAGATGAATCTTCGTTGCAAGCGGCAAATGAATCAGATATTATTAACGTGTTACTTATATTTCAAAAATACTATAAATTACCTACAGATGGTAAGTTAAATAATGAAACTATAAATTTAATGTTAAAACCTAGGTGCGGTAATAGTGATATTATTTTCGATTATCGAGTGTCCAGTATTAAATGGAACAAGCCTGAAGTAACATGGCATTATTATTTAGCGAATCAAGAGGTGTTAGAATTGACTAAACAAGCTTTTGCAGTATGGGAGGAAAAGTCTGGTATACGTTTTAAACATGATAGAGTAAATACAGATATTTTAATTTCTAATAAACGATTGAAACATATGATGCAAAAAGAATCGTGGCAATGTACGAGAACATTTGACGGAAAAGGTGGAACATTAGCACATGCATATTTTCCTGATTATAATAATTCAAGGCGAGAAATTCATATTGATGAAGATGAAAAGTAGTCATATTCGACTGATAACGTTGTTCCTCTTGACCACACAAGTTTGTATGCAAATTTAATACATGAAATCGGTCATGTTATAGGTTTGTCACATTCAGATGTATCAGATTCTGTATGTATGCTTATTACAACGGTAAAATCGAGTTAGGTGATGATGATGTTTTAGCCATTCAAAATTTATATGGTAAGATACAAAACACTTTTATAACATATTTCATACCGGTGTCGCCATCTTCTTCAGTACCAAAGATAGAAGACGAGCATCCTATAGATACAAATAAAATCGATCTTTGTAATTTTAAAAATATTAATTTATTTTTAATTGCTGATAAACGATTATACATATTATATGAAAAATGATTGTGGATATTAAATCCGGCAGAGATGATATATACCAAACCGCTCATAATAAAACATTGGTTAACGTTTCTTCCAAAAAACTTCACAAAAATTTTAGCTGTATATCAACGACCATCTGGTGAGATAGTTATGTTTATAGATTCTTTGGTATTCAGGTTCGATTTAATGAGTCTTAAATTAAGTCATGGTTATCCGAAGCATATCCAGTCTTTATTTAACATACAACCGAATAATTTACATACGGTATTCAACAGTTATACAGGTAAAACTTATATATTTCATGATGATAATTATTATAGAGAAGTCAATGAGTGTACGTTCACTACTAAATCATGGGGTTATATATCTGAAACGTTTCCTGGAATACCGCCTAAAATCGATTCATCGTTTAGATTTTCTGATGGTAATTTATATTTTTTTAAGAACAACACTGTGTATGTCTTTAATGAATTTACGCGTGGGTTAGTTAGAACAGAAAAAAATAATCTATCGATATTCGGATTGAAATGTGTAAATGATGATGTACTATACAAATTAAAAGAATTAATATTGCAATTGATAATTCAAAAGAAAGACCAATCGATATCAAACAATAATCGATAGTAATGTTGATGAAGAAGAATAAAAGTTCAGTTTCCAAGAGCATAATGATTTGAACGTATAGTTGTGAAGAATACGTGGAGCTGTTAACATGGAGAAAGGAAATATTCATGCTTTCAATTGGTGTATATATTGCATGGAATCTACTGATTCAACGTTTAATGAAATATGTTATTTTGTAAATAATGAATTTTCTGAAGCAAATGTTACTATAATTGAAGATGAACAAATTATCAAGATACAATTCCCAACGATTTGCTTGTATGACGATATATTACAAAGGTTAGAAAAATATCGAAACCAATTAATAATCGATATTGATTTTGAAGAAGAATACAAAACTCTCCGTTGGAAGTAGTTAGTTAGTAGAGGCTCAACAAGTTGGACGCAATGTCAAAAATTGCGAAGTTGTGCGAAAAATTGAACCCCTGTAAGTTATTGCAAGATTTTTTTGAAGAAGCAGGATTTATTTTTAATGGTGATTTAGACAGTATTGTGTGTCGTGAGTGTGGATTTAAAACGAGAGGATCTTTATCTATTTCGCATATTCAATTTATGCACAAACTTTTTAATTCAGAATGTAAAATGATATGTTATATATATGATAAATATAATAATTATGCACTATACAGTATATTATTACATATTGATGATATAATGAATGCGAAAAAGTGTATATCAGAAACTGAAGAAATCATGAAGTTAACATTTTGCTGTTGGCCTAAACGTTTACCACGAGTTGATAATTTAGTATCGGCAGGTTTTTTGTATACTGGTGTGGACGACGATGTAATGTGTATAGACTGTAAAGTTATACTTCACGATTGGCAAGACACAGACGATCCATGGTTTGAACACGCTAAGGTATCTCCAAATTGTTTACTTGTTAAATTACACAGAGTCATAAAAGATGGCTTCATTGAGTGACAAAAGTGGAAAGTGTATTGAAGACTTTTTTAAAAATCAAAGATTGTTGATGATTCGGATAATACTGTTTGTTCTAAATGTGATTTTAAAACGACATGTTATAATAGTATTACGCATATTCAATTTATGCACAAACTTTTGTATCCGACATGTAAAACTATGCTTATATATCTTATAAATATGAAGACTATATCAGATCAAAAAAGTGTGTTGCTAATTGTGTTAATATAGTAAAGTGAAAATAAAATTTATAAAAAACAGAGTTGATGTGTTTTTGTTAGATATTTGTTTAACCTTAGGATAACCTTTAGTTAATTAACGTTGTTTATTCTTAACAAAGTAACCTCTCATAATAATAAAACTTATTGACGTAATGTTTAACCTTTGATAATAAAAAGTTATCAGTAATTTATATTGACGTATTTACAAAGTAACCTCTGATAACTAAGGTCATAGATGTAAACAGTTTTTAATTAGTTGTTGTACTTTGAATAATGACTATCAGACAGGCGATAAGTAATGAATTGCATAAACAAGCGAGAAGGAATTTTCCTACACGCAATGTCGAACTGAAAGGTATTCACGATTTGTATCAAGCTGACCTTGTAGAAATGATTTCTTTTTCAAAGTTAAATAAAGTTTATAAATATATACTAACAGTGATAAATTGTTTTAGTAAATTTGCATTTGCAGTTCCGTTAAAATCAAAAGCCTCACACCAAATTGTAAAAGCTCTAAGACCTATATTACATGTAAACAAAATGAAACATTTGCAAACTGATAAAGGAAAAGAATTTTACAATTTACCGATTCTTCAGCAATTATTTAATCATTATAATATAAATCATTATTCGACTTATTCAGATAAAAAAGCCTCTATCATTGAACGTTTTAATCGTACTTTAAAAAACCATATGTGGAAGTGGTTTACTACCAGTGGAAAGTATACATGGATCGAAGAACTTCCTCAGTTATTGAAAAAATATAATAATACTGTACATAGAACTATAAGTATGAAACCTAAAGATGTCAATATAAATAATGAGAAAAGGGTATTAACACATATAAATAAAAAACGAATACCTGTTAATAAGGAACCTGCAAAATATAAAGCTGGGGATAGAGTGAGAATTAGTAAATACAAACAAATTTTTACCAAAGGTTATTTACCAAATTGGACAATTGAAATATTTACAATTCATAATATTAAACAAACAGTACCTAGAACATATACTTTAAACGATGATACAGGAGCCGTATTAGATGGCGGATTTTACGAACAAGAAATTAGTAAAACAAAATACGACAATATATTTTTCATTGAAAAAATATTAAAACGTAAAGGTAATAAACTACTTGTTCAGTGGTCAGGATACCATAAGTCGCATAACAGTTGGATTGATAAAAAACCAAATCATTTGAACTAGTTTTCAATCATGAAAATAGTACAGCAAACAAAAAAAATACGTATTTGTAATTTTGATAAATCTGTGGAGAAAAAAGAAAGAATCCATAGCGAGTTGTTACCAAATAATGTCAGGTCTCTTATCATTGGACCGAGTAATACCGGAAAACTAACCTAATGCTTAATCTTTTGTTCAGTCCTAATGGTTTATGTTTTGAGAACGTTTATGTTTTTTCAAAATCGTTGTATCAGTCAAAGTACAAATTTTTAGAAACAGTTTTATCAGGTATACCAACAATAAAATACTATAAATTTTCAGAAAATGATCAAGTCATTCACCCTGATGATGCTGAACAAAATTCAGTTATTATATTTGATGATGTAGCATGTGAACAACAAGATAATATAAGAAATCATTTTACAATATGTAGACATAAAAGTAATAATGTTATTTATATATGTCAAACGTATGTTCGAATTCCGAAACACTTGATTCGTGATAACGCGAATTTAATAATTATTTTTCAACAAGACGAACTAAATTTAAAACATATATGTAGAGATCATGTTAATACTGATATGACATTTGAAATGTTTAAAGAACTTTGTTCTGAAGCATGGACAAGACGCAAAAAGGGTTTTTTTGTTATAGATAAAGAAAGTTATATGAATTGTTTCGGTCGTTATCGTTTTGATTTTGATATCTATATTACTAATTTGTAATCGAATTTTTTTTTATTACTTATCAATATGTCATCGAAGAAGTCACGTTCCCTTGACAAGCAAGAGAAGCTTATCAATGAAATTAAAAAAATAATAAAAAATATTCGAAAGAAACATCAGACTCTAACACAAAATGTTATTGATGAAGAACAGTTTGCAGAAAAATCGTTGAAACCTATTATGACTCCGTTACAAAAGTTAGTACAACAGAAAACAAATTCGTCATTGATTAAAAAAGAAGAACAACAATTAGATGTTGAAATGGACGATATTCAGTCGCGTTTACAAAGCAAAAGGTTTTCAGAAGAGGCCGAAAACATCCCGATATCGAACAAACGAACAGTAGAAACGCCGTTACCATTACCGCGTGAAGAAGAAATAACGTATGAAACCTTACCCACGATTGAAGAATTGATGTCAACATCAGAAGGATGACAATCAATTGAACCTTTTATCGATATATGGTTTAAAGCTCCGTTATAAGACACTATGTGCGTAAATGTTTTGATGACAGTAATCATGATATTGATCACGTTTTTGGTCCATATTTTGGAGATAATAATATTTTAATGATAGGTAACTACCCTTTAAAGACTGATGAAAGTGATATTATTACAATATTAATAATGTTATGTACAAAGGTACACCTGGTTTGTACGATCTTATTTTTATCAAAAACCCAAACGAATATGTATATTACAACATTGCCAAACCCTGATCACATTTGATATTAAAAAGTATGTAAAAAATGCCAAGAAACAATATATTTTGATAGATAAATGATAACGAGAATGAAAGTAGTAAATATAATCAATAGTGAAGGAGGAAGAATACAACCAAAGGTGGTCACAAAACAAGAAAATACGAACTAGACTGACAGACAACTGACATTGACCCAACCCCAGAGATTGGCCAGATATTAACCAAAGTAAAGCGAGACAAGAAGACAGTGAAGAAAAAAGGAAAAGAAAATAAAAAATTACATGGCCATAACAATTAACTCACAAGATTGTTTAGAATAATTTTTTATTATTGTTAATAATTTATGTTTAAATTTTTATTAGTGGTAACTTGTAAATGACAGTATCTCAGCAATTGTTATACATAAAAAACCATGTGTAGATATGATTGTATGTATATCCTTATCTATAGGTGATGTGTCAGCTGTTATGTTTAAAATTACACTCATACAGACAGGGAATAGAAATGTGTGCGTGGTTCAATCAGAGAACAAATTGTATAGTCTACTATATACTTTGGAACTTTTACTAAGATTATTTCAGCAGTATGTATATTATTTCAGCATTAGGTGTTTGAAAGGATAAGGTTTTGGAGAGTTTATTTATTCGCTAATATTATTGCTGTTGCTACAGATGTAGTATGTTTCAATTAACACAATATATTTTAACATTATTAAATTGTTGTTATTATTACTAATTATGACATTTCAGACCAATTTTTATCACTTTAATGACAATATATACAAAGTTATGTTTTGTTTGAAAGATGTATTTACAATACCATGTTGTTTGCAT
Organism: Magicicada septendecula; assembly: GCA_034769895.1. NCBI lineage: Eukaryota > Metazoa > Arthropoda > Insecta > Hemiptera > Cicadidae > Magicicada > Magicicada septendecula. The sequence continues at coordinate 92,274,190 of CM068368.1, forward strand.
ATTATAAAATGATATGTGACAGTCTGAAGTTAACAAAAGAGACATGAACTCATTAGATACAAAAACTTTGTAATAATAGTGAGATCGTGAGAAATATAAGGGTAATTAGAGATAGGTAGGGAGTGACAAAGATGAACAGTGAAGTGATAAGTGTAATAAAATAAACAGCATATAATCTTAAGGGAAAAGAGTTAAACAAGTGTGATAAACCCAAAATATAAGCACATGTTAAATGAGCAATTAAGTTAAGTATATTAGACTGAAAGACACAGAATAATTGTGAATGTAAAAAACAGAAAAAATATTATCTCAGTATAAAATCACCAGGGTGGTTACTGTTATAAAAGAGATGGTGTAGATATAACACTCACCAAATTTGTTCATTTGTTAATTTAAAGAAAGAAGTTATTGGCTTAATGTTTAAGGCAATAATTACCAGAAGAAATAGTTTTACAGTAATATGTTAGTATGTTTTAAGTAAGTAAGGAATTTATAAAGAAAATAATAGCAATACCTTTAGAAGAAATAATAGGCAAATTATATTAATTATGTGTAACGAAAGGGAACATGGCAGAATTATATTAAAACTTAGAAATAAGTAAATTATGTATTAGCATAGTATTAGCCATTCTGGACTAAAACATTAATACATGACTTAGACCAATCTTGTAAGATATCAAACTAATCTTTGAAAGAAAATAGAAACATCTACGTAAAGATTACAACCATTGAAATTATCCCCAAGTAAATATAGCCATTATAAAATATTTATTCAAATTAAACAAAAATTCAAGGTTTGATAACAATGGGTTTATTTTGAGATCGACCAGGTAGAATAATTACGTTACCATGGAAACTGTGGAATAACAAGCCAAAAATACCGTTAGATTTTTTACTGAATGTATGACGCTTTAATGATAGAGACGCTAATTTTCGAGTGACCAAAATTGTCCATAAAAACATAGAAAATATCAGAAAAAGTTATTACTAAGTGTATACCAAGACATAAGATAAAGACTGGAGCCATATTATTGAAGTTGAGGCCAAATTAACGAAAAAAGAAAATAAATTACTACCAGTTAAACTGAAAAAGATGCCTGATGTCCTGAATCCAGCAAATTAAAGAAGATTATAGTATAACCCATGAATAACAGATCGTATGAATTCGCCATAACTACGGAAGTGATAAGTACCTCTTAAATTACCCGAAATATATAAATAAACTCACGTTAATTATCTCACTAAAGGTCGAAATCTCACTGAACTGAAATTCATTACTTTCAGAGATTAAAAAGAAATCTAAGTCACTGACAATTTATAAACTAGCCAATATAAACTGTTGTTAATGATCCATAACTTGTAAACACTTATGCTACACTGCGCTAAACCAATTATACATACACAATATGTTAGTTAAGTTCACTTGATGTAAGGGTGTGTATTTTTATTGTTTTTTAAACTTTTGTAATCCTTTGAACGTAACCTCAAGAACCTATGACAAATCGACATTAATAACTTGTATACAATTTTCAACAGACGCCATCATTAAACGTCTGGTATCAATTCAAATATCGATTGTCAAACCCTGTAATTGTCTCATATAAATAACCGGAGCATTTGTATTAGAATAATTTGTATTAAATGAATAATAATCACTAATAAAAAATGTGTAAGTATTGAGTGTAACCACGGTGTTATAATTTCATTAGGAGGTGCACAATATTTTATGTACATTTTAGCAGATGACTGACGATTTACACAGCCCACGCATCGAACTGCTGTGTGCTACAGTGGGCCTAGCTGGCGGAAATATTTGAATTATTCAAACCGCCTGAGCTGCGCTGGTCATACGCTTTTGAATTTTATTTTAATTGTTTTAAGAAAACAATTTGGCGCCACCGGGACTTTCTCACCCCTAGTGAACATCAAGACCTGGTTATTCGTACGTTCGCAACGAACGAAATATACAGAAGTTGCCCGCATTTGAACTACGGATCGAGAAGACACGTACACTCATTACACACAAATTATACATTATCCACATTTTGCAGAGTAAAACGGTAGCCGTACGCACGACGGACACGTTATAAATTGGCGCGCCAACTAGTAGGGCTAGAATAATAAAGAAATTATACAATTAAACCCTATAAATTCTAGCGGCGATTACGAAAGATTACAAAATGCACACCAGAGGAGTGTCGAAAAAATTGGCAAAGGAGAAGGAGATGGAAGAAAACAGAGGGGAAGAAGAGGAAGGAACTCCGATTGAAGAAGTGGAGACAGTAATAACAACAACAGAACCAAGCCAAGACGAAGAAATGGAACCACAGGCGGGTGACAAAGGAGAAGTTAGAGGAGACCCGAACATACTGAAATTAATGGAAATGATGAATAATATGATGAAAGAAACCAATCAAAATTTTAAGAAACAGGAGGAGAAATTCGACGGAATGAAGAAAGAAACAAACGAAAATTTTAAAAAACAGGAGGACAATTTTCAGAAACAGAAGGAAGAATTGAGACAAACCATTAACAAGAATAATGAAAGATTACAACAACGATTGATGGAGGAAATTCAGCAAAGAAATGAAGATTTGAAGGAAGAATTGAAGGAACAGCTGAAGGAGGACCACGAGAAAAATAAAGAAGAAATGAAGCTACAGATGGCACACCAATTAATGGAGTACCGAGAAGAAGCAAAACAGCAGGTTACGGAAATCAACGACAAATTAGAGGAAACATTGGAGAAGCTAGAGAAGACCAACGAAAATGTTTCTGGAGTCCGCAAGGAAGTACTCGATAAAATGAACCGTCTCGAAGGAGAAAATAAGAGAAGAATTGAGGAAGGTCATGAAGAAACAGTCAGAAGATGTACCCAGATAGACCAGGACATACACCAAGTCCGGGAAGAAAACCAGAAAGAGGTAGCAGCTGTACGAACAGACTTGGGAGAACGAATGGAAGGAGTTTACAGTAACTTAAATAAAGTAGATAGCAAAGTAGACAAAAACCAACAGAGGATTGATGAAATGCGCAGAATAGAAGAGTCATTACGGGAAGAAGTGGATGCCTGGCGTGACCGACCATGTAATAATAATCATGTCATGAACACAGACAACAGAGATACCATCAATTTCCGTAATTATAAAAGAAACCTTATTGAATTCTTGAAGAGGGTAGAAGAGTTAATCCTCAAGAATCGAGAGACTCGATGGACTACAATAAGAGGGATGTTGGACGAAATGTTCAAGGAGACGTACGACAACTGGTGGACTGCCACTCGACCAGACATCCAAAACCTTCAAGAATTTAAGACTCAGTTCAAGGCTAAATACTGGTCTGAGTCAACTCAGAATATGGTCCGCAATAACCTGAGCAATGGAAGGTATGAAAACCAGAATGGACAATCCCTTACCTCCTACTTCTTGGGAAAAATCTGCATGGCCAGGAATTTGGAGCCACGTATACCTGAAGAGTGTCTGGTAATACAGTTATCTTACCACTACGACGACGCCATCCAAAAGGCACGGATGTACAGCCAGGTAAAGACCATCCAAGATATGGCTAGCTTACTAGAAAGCCATGAACATGAGTGGCAGTACAGGAAAAATAGAGGGTACAGTTTCAGAAATAATAGAACTAATGAGGGACAATTGCCACAGAACCAACAGGGAGATAATAAACCACCGGTAAATAACCCTAACAATTACCAAGGGAACACACGGGGCAATAACGCGCCCAGAAATTTTAACAGAAGTGGAAACCATAATAATAACAACTTTAGGAACAACCACAGGGGTAATTTCCCGTCGAATGGTTACAACAACAATTATCGCCCCGGAAACAACAGTAATCAGAACAATAATCCAGGATACCGGCCACAGGTAAATTACATAAGGGGGCAAAGACAAAGGAGCCCAAGAAGAAACTATCCCTCATCTAACTATCGGCGAACGTACTATAACCAGGTACCCGATACGAGAAGTCACCCATTCGAAGAAGATCACAGGCACAGCGTGGATAACCGGAATAATCAACAGGAGCCGAACGCTAACCAACCATCAAACACTACTGATGTTGGGGGCAATGAGGTCAACCCTCATTTAAACGCTTAAGGCCAGTGAAAACTGCGGACAGCCCATCACTGGACCAATCTCTGGGTGAATATAAGACAACACATGACAAGAAGATCACCATAATATGTACTAATTATTTGAAAAATATAAGGGACGATTTGATCGAAGAAAATGATAACATGATGCCCATTCGAAACAATGAAATAGTGTATGTGAGTGCCCAAATAAATGGAATTCTATCAACCATAATGATCGATACAGGGTCTAATGTTTCCCTGATCGACCAAATAGAATTAAATAGACTACAGCAGGGAAGTAGTGTACCCATATCAACCCTGCCCATAAACAATATAACTATCATTGGTGCTACCGGCCGACAAAACAAAACCGTCCGGAAACAAGTATCCTTGGAACTTAATAGCAAAGGTATAATAGTAACTATGCCATTTCTTGTTGCCAGCGGCCTACCTTTCTCATTACTTGTCGGGTGTGACATACTCAGACAACATTCTGCCATAATTAACCTGCGGCAGGGAGAAGTGTCACTAACCACAGAACAAGGAATATGGTCAGCCGATATAGTGAATGGTGGCAACTTACCATTGATAACAAACCACTATAACATGATCCAAAGCAATTATTGCCGACAATCACCTGAAAGAATATTGACAGATTGGAAGAATGAAGAATTATGGTCAAGCAAGCTGGAGGAGATCAGAAACTTCCAACGAGAAGAACAAGATCCACAGATTAGTGTGCAACAGTCAGAGGAACTCATAAGTATATACAACAGATATAAACACATTTTTTCTGACGCTCCAGGCAAAGTAAAGAATTATCAATGCCGAATACGATTTAAAGAACCCGTTGACTTTAAGAAAAAATCTTACCCCATTGCTTACTCACAAAGAAATGCAGTGAGGGCAGAAATCAATCAAATGATGGAAGACGATATCATTGAATTAAGTCAATCACCGTATACAAGTCCAATAGTGGCGATACCAAAAAAGGACGGAAAGGTGAGAATTTGCCTCGACGCCAGAGAAATTAATAAAATGATAGTGAACGATAGGACATCACCGGGTGAAGTAGAAGAAATCCTTAAGAAGTTCCACGGTATAAAATACATTAGCTCTTGGGATACGGTATGTGGCTACTGGCAGGTGGAGCTACATCCGAACAGTAGACAATACTTAGCATTCCTGTTCGATGGGAGGAACTATCAGTTCAAAAGACTGCCATTTGGACTGATAACTTCGGTCGCAGTATTTGTTAAATGTATGGACCAAATACTGGGACAAGATGTACTGAATTTTACCACAGTGTACGTAGATGATCTGTTAATAACATCATCAAATTGGCAAGAGCACTGTGCCAGAGTGGAAACCGTACTAAAAAGATTATCAGATAATCACGTAACCCTTAAGCTGGACAAGTCAAAGTTTATAGCCCGAAAAATAAAATTTCTAGGATTCAATCTAGCAGAGGAAGGCATATCTCCTTCGTCAGAAAAAGTTGAGGCGATACAACGATTCCCCACGCCAAAAAACAAAAAACAACTTCAATCCTTCCTGGGAATATGCAACTATTACCGTAAGTTTCAACATAATTATTCCAAACTAACAGCAAAATTCAAAAAACAATTATCAGTCAAGGACAAGTGGACTTGGGGGTCCGAACAAGATGAAGTATTTAACCAAATAAAAGAAAAGTTCTTGAACACCGTGATCTTACATCATCCAGACTTCAAAAAGCCATTCTTCATGAACTGTGATGCGAGTGATGTCAGTGTAGGTGCGGTATTATACCAAGAAGATGAGAAGGGACAGCATATGGTTATTAGTTTTGCAAGCAGAATTTTAAATGGATGCGAACGAAATTATCACGTCACGGAGAAAGAACTACTTAGTGTCGTGTTCGCCTGCAACAAATTTAGGACTTATATTCTGGGATACGATATAACAGTGAGAAGTGACCATAGATCCATATCATTCCTTAAGCAGTGTAAACTCAGCCACGGAAGATTAACTCGATGGATATTGTTGCTACAGGAATATCACATAAATTGGGAGTACATCCCAGGGAAGCAAAACGTAGCTGCGGACATCTTATCCCGTATAAACGTCCAGCAACAAACTTTCGAGGGGGAGAAAGAACAATTAGTTAAGGTGTATAACATTATTAAAAACAGAGTAGATCTAGAAAAAATAACCCAAGAAATAAGAAGATGTCAAACTGTGGATCCAAAAATAATGAGTACCCGGGAGAGAATGTTAAAAGATGAAGAAACCATTCTACAATATTATAAAATACATGACAACTTGCTATTTATTAAAAACAATCCTGCAATCGGAGAATGGAAACTTGTAATACCATCTACAGTGGAGGAACAATTGATACTAGACTACCACATTAGATACGGCCATATGGGGGCTGTAAAAGTGATAAAAGCTTTACAGGAACAAGTTTACATCAAAAATATTTATCGAAAAGTAAACAAAATCATTCAAAAATGTGATATTTGCCAAAAAGTAAAATGCAATAATTCAAAAAAGGAAGGTATGATGATACCTATCACATCAAGTCAGAAATTAGAAAGGGTATTCCTTGATATATGTGGTCCGTTTCCTATCAGTGGAGGAAGACACAGATATAAATTTATAATCATTATGTTTGACCACTTCACCAAGTATACAAAGTTGTACTCCATTAACCGTGCAACAACAAAGAAAATAATTGAGATTATACTAACCAAGTTTATACCAGAAGTGGGAAGACCGACGGCCGTTATAACAGATCATGGAACCCAATTTAAGGGAAATCTCTGGAAAAATAAGCTCTGTGAACATAATATTAAAACTTACAAAACATCCGTTTATCACCCAAGCAGCAACCCAGCTGAAAGGGTACTCAGAGAAGTGGGTCGTATACTGAGAACCTACTGCCACGATAAACAAAGAGAATGGCACAATTATGTGAAATCCACTGAAGAATTTATAAACTTAGCTTACCACGACTTTACGGAAGCTACCCCATACACAATGATGTTTGAGCGGCCACCGCCTAGAGAGATAACTGATATGATCCAATTCCCCACCAACACCGAATATCAATTCGAGAAAAAAAGATTCTATAACAGAATAGCCGAAAAGGTAGAGCAACAAAAGAATAAATACGCTAAGAACCAGAAAAAGACTATTAAGTACGAGGTAGGAGAAAGGGTACTGTTAAAAAACAGAGAATTACCCAGCTCCATAGAAGGCATCACTAGAAAGTTACTATTATTATACGTGGGACCATACACTATAACAAAAGACAAGGGCAATAACACTTACGAGATCACTCACCCCGTCACCAAGATAATAAAGGGGGTATACAATCAAGCCTCAATTAAGAAATATTATGACAATCAACAATAACTGTAAAAAAAAAAACAATTTAAAGCAAAAAACCAACAAAAATACTTTAAATAAAGAAAAAAAAATAAAGTGACAAACAAACAAGTCTGCCAATGTCATAAAGAAAAGATCTCTAAAGAATGTCAAAATTCCAAAACATTCGTAAGTACAGCTTACACTAAGCATTAGAGAAACCATTATGATGAATAAAAAATTGTAAAAAATCAAAAAAGATATGTAAGAAAAGCTTACCCAAATATCTCAATAATATTTTAGAACAAGTAAAAATGGAGAGATAAAAGTCACAAGGCATTCAGATAAAGTAAGAGCAACCAACTTACTACAATATTTAAGTAAAAATTAACAATAGAGGAGTGTAGTTACAAAACATTCCTCCAAAATAAGGTTAAATTACCATAATATTTAGCCAAAAAATGAGGCATAAAAAGCATAACATACTGTAAAGGAATAAGCTACAAAAAATTCCTAACTAGTAAGAAGCCATAACTTACTATGATATTTAAAAATTAAGAAAAAATATCAATCAAAATGGTCAGCTTCCACAACTATTTAGAAAGAGGGGAAGTAAAATTACCCAAACCAATGATCACAAAACAATATAAATGAAATAAACGTTCTAAGAGTTATAATGTGAAATGAGATGAAACAAAGAGTAATTAAAAATGAATAAAAATGTGAATTGTATCAATAAAAAACAATGCTTCAAATAGTATCTATAAAGAAAGATGAAACAATATATGACTCGAACTGAGCTATAATGAAGTATAAAAGTAAAAGATTCCCAACAAATATTATGATTATGATTATTATTATTGTTATTTTGAGTCACGAGTTGACTATATTTAAGAATTATTAATTGAGATTGTCTGGTGAATGAACCAGCAATCATTTTACTGAGCAGGGATGATGTTCCCCTGATATCAGTATAAGAGTAGTTTTGATGAAAAATAAGATTTATAGGGAATAAGTTATAATAAAAAATTCAATGAGCCAGTTCGCAATATGAGAAGATAATGAAGAAAAGACTAAGAAGAATGGAATTAAGGGATACAGAATTAATTATAAAAAATGAATGAGAAGCAGGAGAATTTGAAAAAAAAATAAATAAAAAAAATTTGATACGATACAATTGATAATTTCATCAAACTCAAATTCACGTTTTATAAAATGATCAATTTTGGTGGAAGGGCATTATATAACATTGCCAAACCCTGATCACATTTGATATTAAAAAGTATGTAAAAAATGCCAAGAAACAATATATTTTGATAGATAAATGATAACGAGAATGAAAGTAGTAAATATAATCAATAGTGAAGGAGGAAGAATACAACCAAAGGTGGTCACAAAACAAGAAAATACGAACTAGACTGACAGACAACTGACATTGACCCAACCCCAGAGATTGGCCAGATATTAACCACAGTAAAGCGAGACAAGAAGACAGTGAAGAAAAAAGGAAAAGAAAATAAAAAATTACATGGCCATAACAATTAACTCACAAGATTGTTTTAAAAGAGAATAATTTTTTATTATTGTTAATAATTTATGTTTAAATTTTTATTAGTGGTAACTTGTAAATGACAGTATCTCAGCAATTGTTATACATAAAAAACCATGTGTAGATATGATTGTATGTATATCCTTATCTATAGGTGATGTGTCAGCTGTTATGTTTAAAATTACACTCATACAGACAGGGAATAGAAATGTGTGCGTGGTTCAATCAGGGAACAAATTGTATAGTCTACTATATACTTTGGAACTTTTACTAAGATTATTTCAGCAGTATGTATATTATTTCAGCATTAGGTGTTTGAAAGGATAAGGTTTTGGAGAGTTTATTTATTCGCTAATATTATTGCTGTTGCTACAGATGTAGTATGTTTCAATTAACACAATATATTTTAACATTATTAAATTGTTGTTATTATTACTAATTATGACATTTCAGACCAATTTTTATCACTTTAATGACAATATATACAAAGTTATGTTTAGTTTGAAAGATGTATTTACAATACCATGTTGTTTGCATATTATAAAATGATATGTGACAGTCTGAAGTTAACAAAAGAGACATGAACTCATTAGATACAAAACCTTTGTAATAATAGTGAGATCGTGAGAAATATAAGGGTAATTAGAGATAGGTAGGGAGTGACAAAGATGAACAGTGAAGTGATAAGTGTAATAAAATAAACAGCATATAATCTTAAGGGAAAAGAGTTAAACAAGTGTGATAAACCCAAAATATAAGCACATGTTAAATGAGCAATTAAGTTAAGTATATTAGACTGAAAGACACAGAATAATTGTGAATGTAAAAAACAGAAAAAATATTATCTCAGTATAAAATCACCAGGGTGGTTACTGTTATAAAAGAGATGGTGTAGATATAACACTCGCCAAATTTGTTCATTTGTTAATTTAAAGAAAGAAGTTATTGGCTTAATGTTTAAGGCAATAATTACCAGAAGAAATAGTTTTACAGTAATATGTTAGTATGTTTTAAGTAAGTAAGGAATTTATAAAGAAAATAATAGCAATACCTTTAGAAGAAATAATAGGCAAATTATATTAATTATGTGTAACGAAAGGGAACATGGCAGAATTATATTAAAACTTAGAAATAAGTAAATTATGTATTAGCATAGTATTAGCCATTCTGGACTAAAACATTAATACATGACTTAGACCAATCTTGTAAGATATCAAACTAATCTTTGAAAGAAAATAGAAACATCTACGTAAAGATTACAACCATTGAAATTATCCCCAAGTAAATATAGCCATTATAAAATATTTATTCAAATTAAACAAAAATTCAAGGTTTGATAACAATGGGTTTATTTTGAGATCGACCAGGTAGAATAATTACGTTACCATGGAAACTGTGGAATAACAAGCCAAAAATACCGTTAGATTTTTTACTGAATGTATGACGCTTTAATGATAGAGACGCTAATTTTCGAGTGACCAAAATTGTCCATAAAAACATAGAAATATCAGAAAAAGTTATTACTAAGTGTATACCAAGACATAAGATAAAGACTGGAGCCATATTATTGAAGTTGAGGCCAAATTAACGAAAAAAGAAAATAAATTACTACCAGTTAAACTGAAAAAGATGCCTGATGTCCTGAATCCAGCAAATTAAAGAAGATTATAGTATAACCCATGAATAACAGATCGTATGAATTCGCCATAACTACGGAAGTGATAAGTACCTCTTAAATTACCCGAAATATATAAATAAACTCACGTTAATTATCTCACTAAAGGTCGAAATCTCACTGAACTGAAATTCATTACTTTCAGAGATTAAAAAGAAATCTAAGTCACTGACAATTTATAAACTAGCCAATATAAACTGTTGTTAATGATCCATAACTTGTAAACACTTATGCTACACTGCGCTAAACCAATTATACATACACAATATGTTAGTTAAGTTCACTTGATGTAAGGGTGTGTATTTTTATTGTTTTTTAAACTTTTGTAATCCTTTGAACGTAACCTCAAGAACCTATGACAAATCGACATTAATAACTTGTATACAATTTTCAACAGACGCCATCATTAAACGTCTGGTATCAATTCAAATATCGATTGTCAAACCCTGTAATTGTCTCATATAAATAACCGGAGCATTTGTATTAGAATAATTTGTATTAAATGAATAATAATCACTAATAAAAAATGTGTAAGTATTGAGTGTAACCACGGTGTTATAATTTCATTAGGAGGTGCACAATATTTTATGTACATTTTAGCAGATGACTGACGATTTACACAGCCCACGCATCGAACTGCTGTGTGCTACAGTGGGCCTAGCTGGCGGAAATATTTGAATTATTCAAACCGCCTGAGCTGCGCTGGTCATACGCTTTTGAATTTTATTTTAATTGTTTTAAGAAAACAATTTGGCGCCACCGGGACTTTCTCACCCCTAGTGAACATCAAGACCTGGTTATTCGTACGTTCGCAACGAACGAAATATACAGAAGTTGCCCGCATTTGAACTACGGATCGAGAAGACACGTACACTCATTACACACAAATTATACATTATCCACATTTTGCAGAGTAAAACGGTAGCCGTACGCACGACGGACACGTTATAAATTGGCGCGCCAACTAGTAGGGCTAGAATAATAAAGAAATTATACAATTAAACCCTATAAATTCTAGCGGCGATTACGAAAGATTACAAAATGCACACCAGAGGAGTGTCGAAAAAATTGGCAAAGGAGAAGGAGATGGAAGAAAACAGAGGGGAAGAAGAGGAAGGAACTCCGATTGAAGAAGTGGAGACAGTAATAACAACAACAGAACCAAGCCAAGACGAAGAAATGGAACCACAGGCGGGTGACAAAGGAGAAGTTAGAGGAGACCCGAACATACTGAAATTAATGGAAATGATGAATAATATGATGAAAGAAACCAATCAAAATTTTAAGAAACAGGAGGAGAAATTCGACGGAATGAAGAAAGAAACAAACGAAAATTTTAAAAAACAGGAGGACAATTTTCAGAAACAGAAGGAAGAATTGAGACAAACCATTAACAAGAATAATGAAAGATTACAACAACGATTGATGGAGGAAATTCAGCAAAGAAATGAAGATTTGAAGGAAGAATTGAAGGAACAGCTGAAGGAGGACCACGAGAAAAATAAAGAAGAAATGAAGCTACAGATGGCACACCAATTAATGGAGTACCGAGAAGAAGCAAAACAGCAGGTTACGGAAATCAACGACAAATTAGAGGAAACATTGGAGAAGCTAGAGAAGACCAACGAAAATGTTTCTGGAGTCCGCAAGGAAGTACTCGATAAAATGAACCGTCTCGAAGGAGAAAATAAGAGAAGAATTGAGGAAGGTCATGAAGAAACAGTCAGAAGATGTACCCAGATAGACCAGGACATACACCAAGTCCGGGAAGAAAACCAGAAAGAGGTAGCAGCTGTACGAACAGACTTGGGAGAACGAATGGAAGGAGTTTACAGTAACTTAAATAAAGTAGATAGCAAAGTAGACAAAAACCAACAGAGGATTGATGAAATGCGCAGAATAGAAGAGTCATTACGGGAAGAAGTGGATGCCTGGCGTGACCGACCATGTAATAATAATCATGTCATGAACACAGACAACAGAGATACCATCAATTTCCGTAATTATAAAAGAAACCTTATTGAATTCTTGAAGAGGGTAGAAGAGTTAATCCTCAAGAATCGAGAGACTCGATGGACTACAATAAGAGGGATGTTGGACGAAATGTTCAAGGAGACGTACGACAACTGGTGGACTGCCACTCGACCAGACATCCAAAACCTTCAAGACTTTAAGACTCAGTTCAAGGCTAAATACTGGTCTGAGTCAACTCAGAATATGGTCCGCAATAACCTGAGCAATGGAAGGTATGAAAACCAGAATGGACAATCCCTTACCTCCTACTTCTTGGGAAAAATCTGCATGGCCAGGAATTTGGAGCCACGTATACCTGAAGAGTGTCTGGTAATACAGTTATCTTACCACTACGACGACGCCATCCAAAAGGCACGGATGTACAGCCAGGTAAAGACCATCCAAGATATGGCTAGCTTACTAGAAAGCCATGAACATGAGTGGCAGTACAGGAAAAATAGAGGGTACAGTTTCAGAAATAATAGAACTAATGAGGGACAATTGCCACAGAACCAACAGGGAGATAATAAACCACCGGTAAATAACCCTAACAATTACCAAGGGAACACACGGGGCAATAACGCGCCCAGAAATTTTAACAGAAGTGGAAACCATAATAATAACAACTTTAGGAACAACCACAGGGGTAATTTCCCGTCGAATGGTTACAACAACAATTATCGCCCCGGAAACAACAGTAATCAGAACAATAATCCAGGATACCGGCCACAGGTAAATTACATAAGGGGGCAAAGACAAAGGAGCCCAAGAAGAAACTATCCCTCATCTAACTATCGGCGAACGTACTATAACCAGGTACCCGATACGAGAAGTCACCCATTCGAAGAAGATCACAGGCACAGCGTGGATAACCGGAATAATCAACAGGAGCCGAACGCTAACCAACCATCAAACACTACTGATGTTGGGGGCAATGAGGTCAACCCTCATTTAAACGCTTAAGGCCAGTGAAAACTGCGGACAGCCCATCACTGGACCAATCTCTGGGTGAATATAAGACAACACATGACAAGAAGATCACCATAATATGTACTAATTATTTGAAAAATATAAGGGACGATTTGATCGAAGAAAATGATAACATGATGCCCATTCGAAACAATGAAATAGTGTATGTGAGTGCCCAAATAAATGGAATTCTATCAACCATAATGATCGATACAGGGTCTAATGTTTCCCTGATCGACCAAATAGAATTAAATAGACTACAGCAGGGAAGTAGTGTACCCATATCAACCCTGCCCATAAACAATATAACTATCATTGGTGCTACCGGCCGACAAAACAAAACCGTCCGGAAACAAGTATCCTTGGAACTTAATAGCAAAGGTATAATAGTAACTATGCCATTTCTTGTTGCCAGCGGCCTACCTTTCTCATTACTTGTCGGGTGTGACATACTCAGACAACATTCTGCCATAATTAACCTGCGGCAGGGAGAAGCGTCACTAACCACAGAACAAGGAATATGGTCAGCCGATATAGTGAATGGTGGCAACTTACCATTGATAACAAACCACTATAACATGATCCAAAGCAATTATTGCCGACAATCACCTGAAAGAATATTGACAGATTGGAAGAATGAAGAATTATGGTCAAGCAAGCTGGAGGAGATCAGAAACTTCCAACGAGAAGAACAAGATCCACAGATTAGTGTGCAACAGTCAGAGGAACTCATAAGTATATACAACAGATATAAACACATTTTTTCTGACGCTCCAGGCAAAGTAAAGAATTATCAATGCCGAATACGATTTAAAGAACCCGTTGACTTTAAGAAAAAATCTTACCCCATTGCTTACTCACAAAGAAATGCAGTGAGGGCAGAAATCAATCAAATGATGGAAGACGATATCATTGAATTAAGTCAATCACCGTATACAAGTCCAATAGTGGCGATACCAAAAAAGGACGGAAAGGTGAGAATTTGCCTCGACGCCAGAGAAATTAATAAAATGATAGTGAACGATAGGACATCACCGGGTGAAGTAGAAGAAATCCTTAAGAAGTTCCACGGTATAAAATACATTAGCTCTTGGGATACGGTATGTGGCTACTGGCAGGTGGAGCTACATCCGAACAGTAGACAATACTTAGCATTCCTGTTCGATGGGAGGAACTATCAGTTCAAAAGACTGCCATTTGGACTGATAACTTCGGTCGCAGTATTTGTTAAATGTATGGACCAAATACTGGGACAAGATGTACTGAATTTTACCACAGTGTACGTAGATGATCTGTTAATAACATCATCAAATTGGCAAGAGCACTGTGCCAGAGTGGAAACCGTACTAAAAAGATTATCAGATAATCACGTAACCCTTAAGCTGGACAAGTCAAAGTTTATAGCCCGAAAAATAAAATTTCTAGGATTCAATCTAGCAGAGGAAGGCATATCTCCTTCGTCAGAAAAAGTTGAGGCGATACAACGATTCCCCACGCCAAAAAACAAAAAACAACTTCAATCCTTCCTGGGAATATGCAACTATTACCGTAAGTTTCAACATAATTATTCCAAACTAACAGCAAAATTCAAAAAACAATTATCAGTCAAGGACAAGTGGACTTGGGGGTCCGAACAAGATGAAGTATTTAACCAAATAAAAGAAAAGTTCTTGAACACCGTGATCTTACATCATCCAGACTTCAAAAAGCCATTCTTCATGAACTGTGATGCGAGTGATGTCAGTGTAGGTGCGGTATTATACCAAGAAGATGAGAAGGGACAGCATATGGTTATTAGTTTTGCAAGCAGAATTTTAAATGGATGCGAACGAAATTATCACGTCACGGAGAAAGAACTACTTAGTGTCGTGTTCGCCTGCAACAAATTTAGGACTTATATTCTGGGATACGATATAACAGTGAGAAGTGACCATAGATCCATATCATTCCTTAAGCAGTGTAAACTCAGCCACGGAAGATTAACTCGATGGATATTGTTGCTACAGGAATATCACATAAATTGGGAGTACATCCCAGGGAAGCAAAACGTAGCTGCGGACATCTTATCCCGTATAAACGTCCAGCAACAAACTTTCGAGGGGGAGAAAGAACAATTAGTTAAGGTGTATAACATTATTAAAAACAGAGTAGATCTAGAAAAAATAACCCAAGAAATAAGAAGATGTCAAACTGTGGATCCAAAAATAATGAGTACCCGGGAGAGAATGTTAAAAGATGAAGAAACCATTCTACAATATTATAAAATACATGACAACTTGCTATTTATTAAAAACAATCCTGCAATCGGAGAATGGAAACTTGTAATACCATCTACAGTGGAGGAACAATTGATACTAGACTACCACATTAGATACGGCCATATGGGGGCTGTAAAAGTGATAAAAGCTTTACAGGAACAAGTTTACATCAAAAATATTTATCGAAAAGTAAACAAAATCATTCAAAAATGTGATATTTGCCAAAAAGTAAAATGCAATAATTCAAAAAAGGAAGGTATGATGATACCTATCACATCAAGTCAGAAATTAGAAAGGGTATTCCTTGATATATGTGGTCCGTTTCCTATCAGTGGAGGAAGACACAGATATAAATTTATAATCATTATGTTTGACCACTTCACCAAGTATACAAAGTTGTACTCCATTAACCGTGCAACAACAAAGAAAATAATTGAGATTATACTAACCAAGTTTATACCAGAAGTGGGAAGACCGACGGCCGTTATAACAGATCATGGAACCCAATTTAAGGGAAATCTCTGGAAAAATAAGCTCTGTGAACATAATATTAAAACTTACAAAACATCCGTTTATCACCCAAGCAGCAACCCAGCTGAAAGGGTACTCAGAGAAGTGGGTCGTATACTGAGAACCTACTGCCACGATAAACAAAGAGAATGGCACAATTATGTGAAATCCACTGAAGAATTTATAAACTTAGCTTACCACGACTTTACGGAAGCTACCCCATACACAATGATGTTTGAGCGGCCACCGCCTAGAGAGATA
Organism: Magicicada septendecula; assembly: GCA_034769895.1. NCBI lineage: Eukaryota > Metazoa > Arthropoda > Insecta > Hemiptera > Cicadidae > Magicicada > Magicicada septendecula. The sequence continues at coordinate 92,290,872 of CM068368.1, forward strand.
ACTGATATGATCCAATTCCCCACCAACACCGAATATCAATTCGAGAAAAAAAGATTCTATAACAGAATAGCCGAAAAGGTAGAGCAACAAAAGAATAAATACGCTAAGAACCAGAAAAAGACTATTAAGTACGAGGTAGGAGAAAGGGTACTGTTAAAAAACAGAGAATTACCCAGCTCCATAGAAGGCATCACTAGAAAGTTACTATTATTATACGTGGGACCATACACTATAACAAAAGACAAGGGCAATAACACTTACGAGATCACTCACCCCGTCACCAAGAAAATAAAGGGGGTATACAATCAAGCCTCAATTAAGAAATATTATGACAATCAACAATAACTGTAAAAAAAAAAACAATTTAAAGCAAAAAACCAACAAAAATACTTTAAATAAAGAAAAAAAAATAAAGTGACAAACAAACAAGTCTGCCAATGTCATAAAGAAAAGATCTCTAAAGAATGTCAAAATTCCAAAACATTCGTAAGTACAGCTTACACTAAGCATTAGAGAAACCATTATGATGAATAAAAAATTGTAAAAAATCAAAAAAGATATGTAAGAAAAGCTTACCCAAATATCTCAATAATATTTTAGAACAAGTAAAAATGGAGAGATAAAAGTCACAAGGCATTCAGATAAAGTAAGAGCAACCAACTTACTACAATATTTAAGTAAAAATTAACAATAGAGGAGTGTAGTTACAAAACATTCCTCCAAAATAAGGTTAAATTACCATAATATTTAGCCAAAAAATGAGGCATAAAAAGCATAACATACTGTAAAGGAATAAGCTACAAAAAATTCCTAACTAGTAAGAAGCCATAACTTACTATGATATTTAAAAATTAAGAAAAAATATCAATCAAAATGGTCAGCTTCCACAACTATTTAGAAAGAGGGGAAGTAAAATTACCCAAACCAATGATCACAAAACAATATAAATGAAATAAACGTTCTAAGAGTTATAATGTGAAATGAGATGAAACAAAGAGTAATTAAAAATGAATAAAAATGTGAATTGTATCAATAAAAAACAATGCTTCAAATAGTATCTATAAAGAAAGATGAAACAATATATGACTCGAACTGAGCTATAATGAAGTATAAAAGTAAAAGATTCCCAACAAATATTATGATTATGATTATTATTATTGTTATTTTGAGTCACGAGTTGACTATATTTAAGAATTATTAATTGAGATTGTCTGGTGAATGAACCAGCAATCATTTTACTGAGCAGGGATGATGTTCCCCTGATATCAGTATAAGAGTAGTTTTGATGAAAAATAAGATTTATAGGGAATAAGTTATAATAAAAAATTCAATGAGCCAGTTCGCAATATGAGAAGATAATGAAGAAAAGACTAAGAAGAATGGAATTAAGGGATACAGAATTAATTATAAAAAATGAATGAGAAGCAGGAGAATTTGAAAAAAAAATAAATAAAAAAAATTTGATACGATACAATTGATAATTTCATCAAACTCAAATTCACGTTTTATAAAATGATCAATTTTGGTGGAAGGGCATTATATAACATTGCCAAACCCTGATCACATTTGATATTAAAAAGTATGTAAAAAATGCCAAGAAACAATATATTTTGATAGATAAATGATAACGAGAATGAAAGTAGTAAATATAATCAATAGTGAAGGAGGAAGAATACAACCAAAGGTGGTCACAAAACAAGAAAATACGAACTAGACTGACAGACAACTGACATTGACCCAACCCCAGAGATTGGCCAGATATTAACCAAAGTAAAGCGAGACAAGAAGACAGTGAAGAAAAAAGGAAAAGAAAATAAAAAATTATATGGCCATAACAATTAACTCACAAGATTGTTTTAAAAGAGAATAATTTTTTATTATTGTTAATAATTTATGTTTAAATTTTTATTAGTGGTAACTTGTAAATGACAGTATCTCAGCAATTATTATACATAAAAAACCATGTGTAGATATGATTGTATGTATATCCTTATCTATAGGTGATGTGTCAGCTGTTATGTTTAAAATTACACTCATACAGACAGGGAATAGAAATGTGTGCGTGGTTCAATCAGGGAACAAATTGTATAGTCTACTATATACTTTGGAACTTTTACTAAGATTAATTCAGCAGTATGTATATTATTTCAGCATTAGGTGTTTGAAAGGATAAGGTTTTGGAGAGTTTATTTATTCGCTAATATTATTGCTGTTGCTACAGATGTAGTATGTTTCAATTAACATATTATATTTTAACATTATTATGTTGTTATTATTACTAATTATGACATTTCAGACCAATTTTTATCACTTTAATGACAATATATACAAAGTTATGTTTTGTTTGAAAGATGTATTTACAATACCATGTTGTTTGCATATTATAAAATGATATGTGACAGTCTGAAGTTAACAAAAGAGACATGAACTCATTAGATACAAAAACTTTGTAATAATAGTGAGATCGTGAGAAATATAAGGGTAATTAGAGATAGGTAGGGAGTGACAAAGATGAACAGTGAAGTGATAAGTGTAATAAAATAAACAGCATATAATCTTAAGGGAAAAGAGTTAAACAAGTGTGATAAACCCAAAATATAAGCACATGTTAAATGAGCAATTAAGTTAAGTATATTAGACTGAAAGACACAGAATAATTGTGAATGTAAAAAACAGAAAAAATATTATCTCAGTATAAAATCACCAGGGTGGTTACTGTTATAAAAGAGATGGTGTAGATATAACACTCACCAAATTTGTTCATTTGTTAATTTAAAGAAAGAAGTTATTGGCTTAATGTTTAAGGCAATAATTACCAGAAGAAATAGTTTTACAGTAATATGTTAGTATGTTTTAAGTAAGTAAGGAATTTATAAAGAAAATAATAGCAATACCTTTAGAAGAAATAATAGGCAAATTATATTAATTATGTGTAACGAAAGGGAACATGGCAGAATTATATTAAAACTTAGAAATAAGTAAATTATGTATTAGCATAGTATTAGCCATTCTGGACTAAAACATTAATACATGACTTAGACCAATCTTGTAAGATATCAAACTAATCTTTGAAAGAAAATAGAAACATCTACGTAAAGATTACAACCATTGAAATTATCCCCAAGTAAATATAGCCATTATAAAATATTTATTCAAATTAAACAAAAATTCAAGGTTTGATAACAATGGGTTTATTTTGAGATCGACCAGGTAGAATAATTACGTTACCATGGAAACTGTGGAATAACAAGCCAAAAATACCGTTAGATTTTTTACTGAATGTATGACGCTTTAATGATAGAGACGCTAATTTTCGAGTGACCAAAATTGTCCATAAAAACATAGAAAATATCAGAAAAAGTTATTACTAAGTGTATACCAAGACATAAGATAAAGACTGGAGCCATATTATTGAAGTTGAGGCCAAATTAACGAAAAAAGAAAATAAATTACTACCAGTTAAACTGAAAAAGATGCCTGATGTCCTGAATCCAGCAAATTAAAGAAGATTATAGTATAACCCATGAATAACAGATCGTATGAATTCGCCATAACTACGGAAGTGATAAGTACCTCTTAAATTACCCGAAATATATAAATAAACTCACGTTAATTATCTCACTAAAGGTCGAAATCTCACTGAACTGAAATTCATTACTTTCAGAGATTAAAAAGAAATCTAAGTCACTGACAATTTATAAACTAGCCAATATAAACTGTTGTTAATGATCCATAACTTGTAAACACTTATGCTACACTGCGCTAAACCAATTATACATACACAATATGTTAGTTAAGTTCACTTGATGTAAGGGTGTGTATTTTTATTGTTTTTTAAACTTTTGTAATCCTTTGAACGTAACCTCAAGAACCTATGACAAATCGACATTAATAACTTGTATACAATTTTCAACAGACGCCATCATTAAACGTCTGGTATCAATTCAAATATCGATTGTCAAACCCTGTAATTGTCTCATATAAATAACCGGAGCATTTGTATTAGAATAATTTGTATTAAATGAATAATAATCACTAATAAAAAATGTGTAAGTATTGAGTGTAACCACGGTGTTATAATTTCATTAGGAGGTGCACAATATTTTATGTACATTTTAGCAGATGACTGACGATTTACACAGCCCACGCATCGAACTGCTGTGTGCTACAGTGGGCCTAGCTGGCGGAAATATTTGAATTATTCAAACCGCCTGAGCTGCGCTGGTCATACGCTTTTGAATTTTATTTTAATTGTTTTAAGAAAACAATTTGGCGCCACCGGGACTTTCTCACCCCTAGTGAACATCAAGACCTGGTTATTCGTACGTTCGCAACGAACGAAATATACAGAAGTTGCCCGCATTTGAACTACGGATCGAGAAGACACGTACACTCATTACACACAAATTATACATTATCCACATTTTGCAGAGTAAAACGGTAGCCGTACGCACGACGGACACGTTATAAATTGGCGCGCCAACTAGTAGGGCTAGAATAATAAAGAAATTATACAATTAAACCCTATAAATTCTAGCGGCGATTACGAAAGATTACAAAATGCACACCAGAGGAGTGTCGAAAAAATTGGCAAAGGAGAAGGAGATGGAAGAAAACAGAGGGGAAGAAGAGGAAGGAACTCCGATTGAAGAAGTGGAGACAGTAATAACAACAACAGAACCAAGCCAAGACGAAGAAATGGAACCACAGGCGGGTGACAAAGGAGAAGTTAGAGGAGACCCGAACATACTGAAATTAATGGAAATGATGAATAATATGATGAAAGAAACCAATCAAAATTTTAAGAAACAGGAGGAGAAATTCGACGGAATGAAGAAAGAAACAAACGAAAATTTTAAAAAACAGGAGGACAATTTTCAGAAACAGAAGGAAGAATTGAGACAAACCATTAACAAGAATAATGAAAGATTACAACAACGATTGATGGAGGAAATTCAGCAAAGAAATGAAGATTTGAAGGAAGAATTGAAGGAACAGCTGAAGGAGGACCACGAGAAAAATAAAGAAGAAATGAAGCTACAGATGGCACACCAATTAATGGAGTACCGAGAAGAAGCAAAACAGCAGGTTACGGAAATCAACGACAAATTAGAGGAAACATTGGAGAAGCTAGAGAAGACCAACGAAAATGTTTCTGGAGTCCGCAAGGAAGTACTCGATAAAATGAACCGTCTCGAAGGAGAAAATAAGAGAAGAATTGAGGAAGGTCATGAAGAAACAGTCAGAAGATGTACCCAGATAGACCAGGACATACACCAAGTCCGGGAAGAAAACCAGAAAGAGGTAGCAGCTGTACGAACAGACTTGGGAGAACGAATGGAAGGAGTTTACAGTAACTTAAATAAAGTAGATAGCAAAGTAGACAAAAACCAACAGAGGATTGATGAAATGCGCAGAATAGAAGAGTCATTACGGGAAGAAGTGGATGCCTGGCGTGACCGACCATGTAATAATAATCATGTCATGAACACAGACAACAGAGATACCATCAATTTCCGTAATTATAAAAGAAACCTTATTGAATTCTTGAAGAGGGTAGAAGAGTTAATCCTCAAGAATCGAGAGACTCGATGGACTACAATAAGAGGGATGTTGGACGAAATGTTCAAGGAGACGTACGACAACTGGTGGACTGCCACTCGACCAGACATCCAAAACCTTCAAGACTTTAAGACTCAGTTCAAGGCTAAATACTGGTCTGAGTCAACTCAGAATATGGTCCGCAATAACCTGAGCAATGGAAGGTATGAAAACCAGAATGGACAATCCCTTACCTCCTACTTCTTGGGAAAAATCTGCATGGCCAGGAATTTGGAGCCACGTATACCTGAAGAGTGTCTGGTAATACAGTTATCTTACCACTACGACGACGCCATCCAAAAGGCACGGATGTACAGCCAGGTAAAGACCATCCAAGATATGGCTAGCTTACTAGAAAGCCATGAACATGAGTGGCAGTACAGGAAAAATAGAGGGTACAGTTTCAGAAATAATAGAACTAATGAGGGACAATTGCCACAGAACCAACAGGGAGATAATAAACCACCGGTAAATAACCCTAACAATTACCAAGGGAACACACGGGGCAATAACGCGCCCAGAAATTTTAACAGAAGTGGAAACCATAATAATAACAACTTTAGGAACAACCACAGGGGTAATTTCCCGTCGAATGGTTACAACAACAATTATCGCCCCGGAAACAACAGTAATCAGAACAATAATCCAGGATACCGGCCACAGGTAAATTACATAAGGGGGCAAAGACAAAGGAGCCCAAGAAGAAACTATCCCTCATCTAACTATCGGCGAACGTACTATAACCAGGTACCCGATACGAGAAGTCACCCATTCGAAGAAGATCACAGGCACAGCGTGGATAACCGGAATAATCAACAGGAGCCGAACGCTAACCAACCATCAAACACTACTGATGTTGGGGGCAATGAGGTCAACCCTCATTTAAACGCTTAAGGCCAGTGAAAACTGCGGACAGCCCATCACTGGACCAATCTCTGGGTGAATATAAGACAACACATGACAAGAAGATCACCATAATATGTACTAATTATTTGAAAAATATAAGGGACGATTTGATCGAAGAAAATGATAACATGATGCCCATTCGAAACAATGAAATAGTGTATGTGAGTGCCCAAATAAATGGAATTCTATCAACCATAATGATCGATACAGGGTCTAATGTTTCCCTGATCGACCAAATAGAATTAAATAGACTACAGCAGGGAAGTAGTGTACCCATATCAACCCTGCCCATAAACAATATAACTATCATTGGTGCTACCGGCCGACAAAACAAAACCGTCCGGAAACAAGTATCCTTGGAACTTAATAGCAAAGGTATAATAGTAACTATGCCATTTCTTGTTGCCAGCGGCCTACCTTTCTCATTACTTGTCGGGTGTGACATACTCAGACAACATTCTGCCATAATTAACCTGCGGCAGGGAGAAGTGTCACTAACCACAGAACAAGGAATATGGTCAGCCGATATAGTGAATGGTGGCAACTTACCATTGATAACAAACCACTATAACATGATCCAAAGCAATTATTGCCGACAATCACCTGAAAGAATATTGACAGATTGGAAGAATGAAGAATTATGGTCAAGCAAGCTGGAGGAGATCAGAAACTTCCAACGAGAAGAACAAGATCCACAGATTAGTGTGCAACAGTCAGAGGAACTCATAAGTATATACAACAGATATAAACACATTTTTTCTGACGCTCCAGGCAAAGTAAAGAATTATCAATGCCGAATACGATTTAAAGAACCCGTTGACTTTAAGAAAAAATCTTACCCCATTGCTTACTCACAAAGAAATGCAGTGAGGGCAGAAATCAATCAAATGATGGAAGACGATATCATTGAATTAAGTCAATCACCGTATACAAGTCCAATAGTGGCGATACCAAAAAAGGACGGAAAGGTGAGAATTTGCCTCGACGCCAGAGAAATTAATAAAATGATAGTGAACGATAGGACATCACCGGGTGAAGTAGAAGAAATCCTTAAGAAGTTCCACGGTATAAAATACATTAGCTCTTGGGATACGGTATGTGGCTACTGGCAGGTGGAGCTACATCCGAACAGTAGACAATACTTAGCATTCCTGTTCGATGGGAGGAACTATCAGTTCAAAAGACTGCCATTTGGACTGATAACTTCGGTCGCAGTATTTGTTAAATGTATGGACCAAATACTGGGACAAGATGTACTGAATTTTACCACAGTGTACGTAGATGATCTGTTAATAACATCATCAAATTGGCAAGAGCACTGTGCCAGAGTGGAAACCGTACTAAAAAGATTATCAGATAATCACGTAACCCTTAAGCTGGACAAGTCAAAGTTTATAGCCCGAAAAATAAAATTTCTAGGATTCAATCTAGCAGAGGAAGGCATATCTCCTTCGTCAGAAAAAGTTGAGGCGATACAACGATTCCCCACGCCAAAAAACAAAAAACAACTTCAATCCTTCCTGGGAATATGCAACTATTACCGTAAGTTTCAACATAATTATTCCAAACTAACAGCAAAATTCAAAAAACAATTATCAGTCAAGGACAAGTGGACTTGGGGGTCCGAACAAGATGAAGTATTTAACCAAATAAAAGAAAAGTTCTTGAACACCGTGATCTTACATCATCCAGACTTCAAAAAGCCATTCTTCATGAACTGTGATGCGAGTGATGTCAGTGTAGGTGCGGTATTATACCAAGAAGATGAGAAGGGACAGCATATGGTTATTAGTTTTGCAAGCAGAATTTTAAATGGATGCGAACGAAATTATCACGTCACGGAGAAAGAACTACTTAGTGTCGTGTTCGCCTGCAACAAATTTAGGACTTATATTCTGGGATACGATATAACAGTGAGAAGTGACCATAGATCCATATCATTCCTTAAGCAGTGTAAACTCAGCCACGGAAGATTAACTCGATGGATATTGTTGCTACAGGAATATCACATAAATTGGGAGTACATCCCAGGGAAGCAAAACGTAGCTGCGGACATCTTATCCCGTATAAACGTCCAGCAACAAACTTTCGAGGGGGAGAAAGAACAATTAGTTAAGGTGTATAACATTATTAAAAACAGAGTAGATCTAGAAAAAATAACCCAAGAAATAAGAAGATGTCAAACTGTGGATCCAAAAATAATGAGTACCCGGGAGAGAATGTTAAAAGATGAAGAAACCATTCTACAATATTATAAAATACATGACAACTTGCTATTTATTAAAAACAATCCTGCAATCGGAGAATGGAAACTTGTAATACCATCTACAGTGGAGGAACAATTGATACTAGACTACCACATTAGATACGGCCATATGGGGGCTGTAAAAGTGATAAAAGCTTTACAGGAACAAGTTTACATCAAAAATATTTATCGAAAAGTAAACAAAATCATTCAAAAATGTGATATTTGCCAAAAAGTAAAATGCAATAATTCAAAAAAGGAAGGTATGATGATACCTATCACATCAAGTCAGAAATTAGAAAGGGTATTCCTTGATATATGTGGTCCGTTTCCTATCAGTGGAGGAAGACACAGATATAAATTTATAATCATTATGTTTGACCACTTCACCAAGTATACAAAGTTGTACTCCATTAACCGTGCAACAACAAAGAAAATAATTGAGATTATACTAACCAAGTTTATACCAGAAGTGGGAAGACCGACGGCCGTTATAACAGATCATGGAACCCAATTTAAGGGAAATCTCTGGAAAAATAAGCTCTGTGAACATAATATTAAAACTTACAAAACATCCGTTTATCACCCAAGCAGCAACCCAGCTGAAAGGGTACTCAGAGAAGTGGGTCGTATACTGAGAACCTACTGCCACGATAAACAAAGAGAATGGCACAATTATGTGAAATCCACTGAAGAATTTATAAACTTAGCTTACCACGACTTTACGGAAGCTACCCCATACACAATGATGTTTGAGCGGCCACCGCCTAGAGAGATAACTGATATGATCCAATTCCCCACCAACACCGAATATCAATTCGAGAAAAAAAGATTCTATAACAGAATAGCCGAAAAGGTAGAGCAACAAAAGAATAAATACGCTAAGAACCAGAAAAAGACTATTAAGTACGAGGTAGGAGAAAGGGTACTGTTAAAAAACAGAGAATTACCCAGCTCCATAGAAGGCATCACTAGAAAGTTACTATTATTATACGTGGGACCATACACTATAACAAAAGACAAGGGCAATAACACTTACGAGATCACTCACCCCGTCACCAAGAAAATAAAGGGGGTATACAATCAAGCCTCAATTAAGAAATATTATGACAATCAACAATAACTGTAAAAAAAAAACAATTTAAAGCAAAAAACCAACAAAAATACTTTAAATAAAGAAAAAAAAATAAAGTGACAAACAAACAAGTCTGCCAATGTCATAAAGAAAAGATCTCTAAAGAATGTCAAAATTCCAAAACATTCGTAAGTACAGCTTACACTAAGCATTAGAGAAACCATTATGATGAATAAAAAATTGTAAAAAATCAAAAAAGATATGTAAGAAAAGCTTACCCAAATATCTCAATAATATTTTAGAACAAGTAAAAATGGAGAGATAAAAGTCACAAGGCATTCAGATAAAGTAAGAGCAACCAACTTACTACAATATTTAAGTAAAAATTAACAATAGAGGAGTGTAGTTACAAAACATTCCTCCAAAATAAGGTTAAATTACCATAATATTTAGCCAAAAAATGAGGCATAAAAAGCATAACATACTGTAAAGGAATAAGCTACAAAAAATTCCTAACTAGTAAGAAGCCATAACTTACTATGATATTTAAAAATTAAGAAAAAATATCAATCAAAATGGTCAGCTTCCACAACTATTTAGAAAGAGGGGAAGTAAAATTACCCAAACCAATGATCACAAAACAATATAAATGAAATAAACGTTCTAAGAGTTATAATGTGAAATGAGATGAAACAAAGAGTAATTAAAAATGAATAAAAATGTGAATTGTATCAATAAAAAACAATGCTTCAAATAGTATCTATAAAGAAAGATGAAACAATATATGACTCGAACTGAGCTATAATGAAGTATAAAAGTAAAAGATTCCCAACAAATATTATGATTATGATTATTATTATTGTTATTTTGAGTCACGAGTTGACTATATTTAAGAATTATTAATTGAGATTGTCTGGTGAATGAACCAGCAATCATTTTACTGAGCAGGGATGATGTTCCCCTGATATCAGTATAAGAGTAGTTTTGATGAAAAATAAGATTTATAGGGAATAAGTTATAATAAAAAATTCAATGAGCCAGTTCGCAATATGAGAAGATAATGAAGAAAAGACTAAGAAGAATGGAATTAAGGGATACAGAATTAATTATAAAAAATGAATGAGAAGCAGGAGAATTTGAAAAAAAAATAAATAAAAAAAATTTGATACGATACAATTGATAATTTCATCAAACTCAAATTCACGTTTTATAAAATGATCAATTTTGGTGGAAGGGCATTATATAACATTGCCAAACCCTGATCACATTTGATATTAAAAAGTATGTAAAAAATGCCAAGAAACAATATATTTTGATAGATAAATGATAACGAGAATGAAAGTAGTAAATATAATCAATAGTGAAGGAGGAAGAATACAACCAAAGGTGGTCACAAAACAAGAAAATACGAACTAGACTGACAGACAACTGACATTGACCCAACCCCAGAGATTGGCCAGATATTAACCAAAGTAAAGCGAGACAAGAAGACAGTGAAGAAAAAAGGAAAAGAAAATAAAAAATTACATGGCCATAACAATTAACTCACAAGATTGTTTTAAAAGAGAATAATTTTTTATTATTGTTAATAATTTATGTTTAAATTTTTATTAGTGGTAACTTGTAAATGACAGTATCTCAGCAATTGTTATACATAAAAAACCATGTGTAGATATGATTGTATGTATATCCTTATCTATAGGTGATGTGTCAGCTGTTATGTTTAAAATTACACTCATACAGACAGGGAATAGAAATGTGTGCGTGGTTCAATCAGAGAACAAATTGTATAGTCTACTATATACTTTGGAACTTTTACTAAGATTATTTCAGCAGTATGTATATTATTTCAGCATTAGGTGTTTGAAAGGATAAGGTTTTGGAGAGTTTATTTATTCGCTAATATTATTGCTGTTGCTACAGATGTAGTATGTTTCAATTAACACAATATATTTTAACATTATTAAATTGTTGTTATTATTACTAATTATGACATTTCAGACCAATTTTTATCACTTTAATGACAATATATACAAAGTTATGTTTTGTTTGAAAGATGTATTTACAATACCATGTTGTTTGCATATTATAAAATGATATGTGACAGTCTGAAGTTAACAAAAGAGACATGAACTCATTAGATACAAAAACTTTGTAATAATAGTGAGATCGTGAGAAATATAAGGGTAATTAGAGATAGGTAGGGAGTGACAAAGATGAACAGTGAAGTGATAAGTGTAATAAAATAAACAGCATATAATCTTAAGGGAAAAGAGTTAAACAAGTGTGATAAACCCAAAATATAAGCACATGTTAAATGAGCAATTAAGTTAAGTATATTAGACTGAAAGACACAGAATAATTGTGAATGTAAAAAACAGAAAAAATATTATCTCAGTATAAAATCACCAGGGTGGTTACTGTTATAAAAGAGATGGTGTAGATATAACACTCACCAAATTTGTTCATTTGTTAATTTAAAGAAAGAAGTTATTGGCTTAATGTTTAAGGCAATAATTACCAGAAGAAATAGTTTTACAGTAATATGTTAGTATGTTTTAAGTAAGTAAGGAATTTATAAAGAAAATAATAGCAATACCTTTAGAAGAAATAATAGGCAAATTATATTAATTATGTGTAACGAAAGGGAACATGGCAGAATTATATTAAAACTTAGAAATAAGTAAATTATGTATTAGCATAGTATTAGCCATTCTGGACTAAAACATTAATACATGACTTAGACCAATCTTGTAAGATATCAAACTAATCTTTGAAAGAAAATAGAAACATCTACGTAAAGATTACAACCATTGAAATTATCCCCAAGTAAATATAGCCATTATAAAATATTTATTCAAATTAAACAAAAATTCAAGGTTTGATAACAATGGGTTTATTTTGAGATCGACCAGGTAGAATAATTACGTTACCATGGAAACTGTGGAATAACAAGCCAAAAATACCGTTAGATTTTTTACTGAATGTATGACGCTTTAATGATAGAGACGCTAATTTTCGAGTGACCAAAATTGTCCATAAAAACATAGAAAATATCAGAAAAAGTTATTACTAAGTGTATACCAAGACATAAGATAAAGACTGGAGCCATATTATTGAAGTTGAGGCCAAATTAACGAAAAAAGAAAATAAATTACTACCAGTTAAACTGAAAAAGATGCCTGATGTCCTGAATCCAGCAAATTAAAGAAGATTATAGTATAACCCATGAATAACAGATCGTATGAATTCGCCATAACTACGGAAGTGATAAGTACCTCTTAAATTACCCGAAATATATAAATAAACTCACGTTAATTATCTCACTAAAGGTCGAAATCTCACTGAACTGAAATTCATTACTTTCAGAGATTAAAAAGAAATCTAAGTCACTGACAATTTATAAACTAGCCAATATAAACTGTTGTTAATGATCCATAACTTGTAAACACTTATGCTACACTGCGCTAAACCAATTATACATACACAATATGTTAGTTAAGTTCACTTGATGTAAGGGTGTGTATTCTTATTGTTTTTTAAACTTTTGTAATCCTTTGAACGTAACCTCAAGAACCTATGACAAATCGACATTAATAACTTGTATACAATTTTCAACAGACGCCATCATTAAACGTCTGGTATCAATTCAAATATCGATTGTCAAACCCTGTAATTGTCTCATATAAATAACCGGAGCATTTGTATTAGAATAATTTGTATTAAATGAATAATAATCACTAATAAAAAATGTGTAAGTATTGAGTGTAACCACGGTGTTATAATTTCATTAGGAGGTGCACAATATTTTATGTACATTTTAGCAGATGACTGACGATTTACACAGCCCACGCATCGAACTGCTGTGTGCTACAGTGGGCCTAGCTGGCGGAAATATTTGAATTATTCAAACCGCCTGAGCTGCGCTGGTCATACGCTTTTGAATTTTATTTTAATTGTTTTAAGAAAACAATTTGGCGCCACCGGGACTTTCTCACCCCTAGTGAACATCAAGACCTGGTTATTCGTACGTTCGCAACGAACGAAATATACAGAAGTTGCCCGCATTTGAACTACGGATCGAGAAGACACGTACACTCATTACACACAAATTATACATTATCCACATTTTGCAGAGTAAAACGGTAGCCGTACGCACGACGGACACGTTACAATATTCACAAGAAGATTTAGACGAATACTCGCGTATAATAAGTGAAACCGCGGCATATTTAAGTTTAAAGACAAACAGAGTTAAAAGCAGTACTAGTTACAAATATAAAAATATAATTAAGCGTATTATTAATAAGCTTTTACAATCATCCACATCAAAAGTTAGAAGTAGCCGATTGCATAGTGATACAGAAGGTCGCGGTTTGTTAAATTTCAGTAACAATAAACCAGTTTTTGTGTACTGGAATAATGTAAATGAATTATGCGATAGATTAAAATTATTGATTGCTTCACAAAGTGCATGTCATTCGGGTCATGAAAATGAAATATTATCAATTATTGAAGAGCTACAGGAGGCCGGTATAATAAAAGAAGATGCAGCAACGTTTGAAGCGATATTTTCAAAATGAGTATCGATAAATTCGGACACTATAGTGGTGACTTAGCGGCTAGTTCCAACGTTCAGCGTGGACCGCCGGGAGAAGGATTTAAATTAACTGACGACGAAAATTTTAATATAAGTAGTAAACGATTATGTAATGTGGGCGATCCTGAATTGGATGATGATGCCGTAAGTGTAAAATATATGAGAACAAATTCGATTACTTTAACAAATACAGACGATTGTTACGATGTTAAAATGAAAAAAGTTATTAATTTAGCCGATCCTGGCGAACCTTGTGACGCTGTAAATAAAAATTATTTAGAAAATGTTACTAAATCATATTTATCTGATAGAATACCTATTAAGGTGAACAATAATCCAGTGTATTCATTCAAGAATAATCGTGTGACTCATATCGCACCACCTGTTTATAAATTTGATGCTGTCAATAAACTTTATGTTGATAATAAATTACCTGATCAAAATACACAAACTAATTGTTGTGATTTCAAGCAAAAAAGGTTAATTAATGTAGCAGATCCTATTAATTTGCTTGATGCTATAAATAAACAGACTTTATTAACAAACATAAATAATACAAAAGATGAATGTGAACAATATATACATGATAAAATATATTATTCACGAAGTAAAGAGGAAAATAGTATAGATTTTAATGAAAGCAGATTGACTAATGTTGCTGATCCTAAAGATGATACAGACGTTATAAACCAAAAGACTTTAACAAGGGTTATGAATGCATTTAAATTAGATCTAGAAGACTATAAAGTTGACAGTAACTTAGTTAGAATATTATACAAATTATATAAGGAGTGCACTAAAGACAATCCTGTTAAAACTATAAACGAATTTCGCATTGTATATATAATACAAAGTTTATATGAAGCATCATAAATGCGTCTGTATCGAAACAAGGTAGAAGGTGGTGGTCTGGTGAGTAATATTCTTGGAAATGTTATAAACAAGTCAATTGATTTATTACCTGTCGAACTTCATTTACCCGGTTATCAGTATTGTGGACTCGGTACAAATTTAGCAAAACGATTACAAAGAGGTGATCCAGGAATTAATAAGCTTGACGCTGCTTGTAAACAACACGATATTGCATATTCAAAGAATTCAGATTCTATAAATCGCGCTAAGACTGATAAGGAATTAGCTGAAAGAGCTTGGGAACGTGTTAAATCAAGTGACGCATCGTTCGGCGAGAAAGCTGCAGCGTGGTCAGTAACTAACATAATGAAAGCTAAAAGTAAATTTGGTGGGGGAATAAACAAGAAAAAAAAACTATGTCCAACACAGTTTATAATTATTTGAAACGTTTTGCTGGTAAAAGTGGAAAAGGTATATATTTGAGACCGTATAAAAAACAGGAGGAGGTCTAAAAAAAAGAAAAGAAAAACGAAACAACGACGGCGAAAATAATAAAGAGTATCGTCCGCTTTCAATTCAAGATTTACTACTGTATGTTAAACAATTAAAGATTCCTAATTTCAGAGGCGTGTTTATGCGTGACACATTACAGTTACACACTGGAATTTGGCAAAATGAAACTGGAATAGTTAATTTAGATAATAGTTATGGTCATGGTACTTACTGGGTATGTTATTTTAAACGTAAAAATAAAGTTAATTATTTTGATAGTTTTAGTAATTTAAGACCACCTATCGAACGAATTAATTACTTTTATTCATCAAGTCAACGATCTATTGAGATCGTTTATAATTATACACGAAGACAAAATATGAATGCAGTCAACTGCGGTCATTTGTGTTTACAGTTTCTCAGTAATAATGTTTTGTCTAAGCGGTAAAGGATCCGTATTAACATGTGATATTTTTCCACCAATCGAGTTAAGTGATGAAAAATGGGAACTAGGATTAATTGATTTTATGACATCATTCAATACCTAATATAGAGGAAGGAATTAACAATGTATTATATTATGGTATTGATAAGAAAATAGTATTGCCTACTGGTTCTTATGAAATTTCAGACATCGCAAAGTTTATTAACGATTACTTAATTCAACATGATGAAAATGTAAAAATAATTATAAAGGCGAATAATAATACATTAAAAAGTGAAATTTGTTCGAACGTTCAAATTGATTTTAGTAAACCCGATTCGTTAGCAACCATATTAAGATTTGAAACATGCATAATAAATCCAAATAAATGGTACAGTTCAACCTTACCGATAAGTATTGTTCGAGTAGAGAGCATCCGATTGATTTGTAATTTAATTAGCGGTTCGTTTAACAACGGAATTCCATATCACATAATACACGAATTCTATCCTAGTGTTCCGCCAGGTTTTAAAATAGTTGAAAAACCGACCTACGTGATATATTTACCAGTAAACACATCTAGGATACATAATATTGTAGTAAAACTAGAAGATCAACAAGGAAGACTGATTAATTTTTTAAACGAAATAATAACGTTACGTTTGTATTTGAGAAAACAATAATAATGGGTCTTATTTTTTATTACGGAATCAATAAAACAACTGGAAATAAGCCAATTACAAGTAGTAAAGATATGAATATCGACCGGTTAACACCACAAAACCTGAAATTTCTACAGTCATTGGGATTAACAGTAATAAAGGATTATTTAAACAAAAAATGAACCTTAATATTCAAAACGTAAACGCTAGCATTCTAAACGTTACAGAAGATGTTGTGTATGAAGATGACTAGATAGTAGGATTAGCTTATCACACTCATCTACCGTACACCTCTACTACATACAATAATAATGACGAAATTAGAATTCCAATTAATCAACAAGATGTGTACACATTACCGTGTGAAAGTTACCTTCATATAAAAATAGAATACACTAATAATAATGGCATATATGATCAAACTTTAAAATTATGTTCAAATGCTTTAGCATTTTTGTTTGATGAAATTAGATACGAAATAAGTGGATCAGAAATCGATAGAGTTAAAAATGTTGGAATAACATCAACAATTAAGAATATGTTAACGATTAAACCACATGAAGTTAACACTTTAGAAAATAGTGGATGGGCTTCAGATTTAATAAGTCATATGGCACCATCATCGAAAAATATTAGCTTCTGTATCCCATTAAAAAGGTTGTTTGGATTTGCTGAAGATTTTAAAAAGATTTTGTTAAATGTAAAGCAAGAATTAGTTTTAATTAGAGCGTCCACTGATAATAATGCAGTAATTTTACTTGAATCAGTAAACACATACAAATTTAAAATAAAATATATATCATGGAGAATTCCGTATGTTTATGTTAATGACGTAGTAAAGGTAGATTTTCTGAAGATAGTACAAATTGATCGACCTTTATTAATGTCGTTTCGAAAATGGGAACTTTACGAGTATCCGTCTGTGCCAAAAGCAAACAAATATACTTGGACTGTTAAAACGTCATCACAATCAGATAAACCTCGTTATGTTATTGTAGGTTTTCAGACTGACAGGAAAAATAATGGACATAAAAACCCAGCACATTTTGATCTTGCCTCATTCTATAATGTAAAGTTATATTTAAATTCAGAATACTATCCGTATGATAATTCTAATGGTGAAACGTCGATTCAAGATGAGTATTATTCAATATTTCAGTCCTCGTATTATTACAAAAGTAAAAATACACCAATGATAAATCGTTCAAACTTTCTAACGTATACACCTTTTTGTGTAATTGATTGTTCAAAACAAAATGAATCATTAAAAACTGGTTCAATAGACATACGTCTGGATATTGAGACGTCAACAGACATACCGGAAAAAACTACTATCTACAGTCTCATTTTTTACGATACAATTATGCAGTATACCCCTTTATCTGGTACTGTAAGATAAGTATTTAAAATATAATTACGTAAATAAAAAGTATCAGTTCTGCTGTTGCACGCAATGGAATACGTTATCGATTTTCAAGGTTTTCGCGATGATGGAAACAATTTCATTTTTAAAGAACTTTGTATTCAGTGTATACAAGATAACAAATTTTCTGGTGCTAGTAATCAGTATTTGTTTTTACCACCATTTACTTACAAACATTTGTCAGAGAAGAAAAAAAACGTTAATAAATGGATTGAAACCAAGTGTCTTAGACATAGCTGGAAGTGCGGTCTTTTTTGTAATACAAATTATATTAACGGTTCAATTTTTGAAAAGTTGTTTTTTACATTTTTTATTTTAACTAACTCACGAGATTTCATTAATATAATTTTATGTAGTTGTGTATACGTCGTATCTTTACATTGTAATAAAAATTGGCTTCTGTAAGCTGCTTTATGCCACCTGTCTTTCCTATCTACTCATCTTAAATCATTTGTATCGGTAATATCTATTTTTATCAAATATGACCCCTTTTCTCCGGGTGTCGTTAAAGTCTTATTTGAACCATTACATTTAAAAGACACAAACTGCTCATACAGTTCATCAGTTTTGTCATTTTTTTTAGATTTTCGTTTAACTGACGTAAATATTTTGTTAAATTCATCATCGTCATCATCATCGTCATCGTCATCGTCATCGTCATTGACAACGTCAATGTTCATTGTATCTTCTCCTTCAGTATATATATTTTTTTAATTATAGAATTAATAGTTGTAAAAACTGTTTTTAAAATAATTTTTCTTTAAAATGCATAATATGTGTATTTAAATAATTATAAATTTCATCTATGTCAAACAGATACGTGTTTAAAAACAACAAATCTTTTTGCGAATGCACAATTGTAGTCTCGAGGGTTACTTTTATTTTTTTTGTAGCATCTAATAACTGCACAAATAATGAAAAAACATTTACATCAAGTGTAATAATTTCAGGTTTTATTTTTTGTAACATATTTTCCCATTGTCAATAGGAAGACAAACCAATATAATATATTAATCGTATAACGTCTTCTAAAGATAGAAGTTCTTCATGATGAACACCTATTGCATCCATAATTATTGATAAAACGGTAAAATTGAGATGTCAAATCTATAACACACAAATAATAATTTGTAACTGGTAATCAAGAATCGTTATACATACCCTTGAAAAAATATTAGTCATATATTTTAAACTAAACAAAGACAAATAATTTTAAATACTAAAAAGACATAAATAACCAAGATAAGAAATAAAGTAATAGTGAAACGTATAGAACACATTATACCTTCACTATACATGTTTTTGAAACACATATATTGAAAATAACATAGGAAAGATTTATAACAAAGAAAAATTAAATTTTTAATAGAGTATAAAACACATTATATATTTAATAATTACATATATTAAAAATGACATAGGAAGAACACATTAACTTATTTATAGGTAACCAACAATTATTGTACATGGTCTCGAAAAAAAATAATATATTTAATAATTACCTTTATTAAAAATGATATAGGAAAGACTTATAAATTTGTATACTCAGTAAGAAAAAATACTATAAAACAGTAAATTAACATAAGATAATAATGTTACCTTAATGACGCGATCGCAGACTGTAGTAGCTGGTATGTTTCTGGATGCTGAACCATGATTTTCAATCGGTTTATATACACAGAAACGTATTATCAGTTTCATTACGGTTAATATAGTCACGTTCTCAGTACGCGAAAATACGAGATCAAGAGGTCAAATAAATAACTTGTTTACCAATTACTCGTTATCAGTCACGTTGTTACGACGCATATTGATAATAATTCAAATATAATTTATTTAAACAATAGCACGGTATTGGCAATAATCCAAACAATTACTGTTCGGTGTTTGTTGGCAGCAGTTCAAAAAGTTGTTTTCGCATTTTGTTGGCAATAGTTCAAATATAATTAATTTTAAACAGTTTGTTGGCAACAGTTCAAAAAATCAGTACGTAAAAATACGAGATCAAGAGGTCAAGTAAATAATTTGTTTACCAATTACTCGTTATCAGTTACATTGTTACGACGCATATTGGCAATACTTCAAATATAATTAGTTTTAAACAATAGCACGGTATTGGCAATAATCCAAAAAAAAATTACTGTTCACCGTTTGTTGGCAGCAATTCAAAAAGTTATTTTCGTACTTTGTTGGCAGTAGTTCAAAATACATTGTTTACTGTTTTCCTGTAATCACTGTACTCTTGTTATCGGTCGGTTGATAGTATAGATAGTCACACAGTAAAAAAGCAAATTATAGCAAAAGATTGGTTTTAACCAGCATAGGTCTCAACACATCAGATCTTTACAAAATTGTAAGTATAATTTATCTAACATAGATAACCTCTCTTTCTATCTTATGAACAATTATTTTTTATAAATATGGAACTGATATGAATATTTTTGTTTTAAATATATTCCTATAGATTATTATGGATAAAAATCTACCGTTTAAAAAACAACTAATTGTAAGAAATGCTGTCGAGCAAGAACAGGTGATGGATAATTCATTATCACAACCTGGCTCATCATACGAACGAACATCTTCACCACAACCCGGTCCATCGCGTGTACTAGATTTGGGTCAGTTACCTGGTCCATCGCACAGCAGGCATCAAGATTTTAATAACGAAAACGATCCACAACCTGGTCCATCACATGTTCCAGATCTGGGTGGATTACACAGACAAACATGGTCAACAACACCATCATCATCATCATCATCAATACCTAATTTTAGATTAAAATCTATTAGATTACAACAAATTGTAGAATCCAATAGCTTCATTGAGACAGAGAATGCCTTTAAAGGTAATTTAAAAACATATTTTTACAAAAATACAAGTAATATTATAAGGATATTTGCTTGCTGTTAGATTATATTAAATTAAATATAGTTACAATTTTAAGTAATATTATTTCAATGTTTGGTCCGATAAAATTTAACATTGTAGTTGAATGTACATATATAAAACCCGTTATTAATGAAACACAAGACAGAGCCTTTAAAACAAAAAATATTCCGATTATAGAAAACGATAATTTAAACATAATAGTTAACAATGCGATTAAAGAAATTTGTTATGATGAAGACGTATATATGGGTAAAGGTTCTGGATGGAGTCCGTACCGTATAGACGGGATTTTATTACGTATAAATCGATTTAAACCATTAAGAGGAGCTTCATATATTGAACTTCCAAAATGTTTACAGATTAAAAAATGTATAATAAATTCTCAAAATAAAGATAATTATTGTTTTAATTTGGCAATCCTCTCTCGTTATGTAACTGGACCTCACATTGAACGTGTTAATTTTCGTTATTTTATTTTAGAAAATAAGTTTGATTTTAAACATATAGACTTTCCTACACCTTTAAACAAAATTTCTCGTTTCGAAAAAAATAACGTTTCTATTAACATTTATTCTATTCATGAAAATAAATCAATTTTTCCTCTTAAAGTGTGTAAGGAAGAAAAGAATAATCATTTTGACCTTTTAGTATTAAATATGCCGAATAATGCTAATTATCATTATTGTTATATAAAGAATTTTTCCAAGTTAATAAGATTACAGTTAACAAAACATACAGAAAAAATTGAAATATGTAAACGTTGTTTTTCGTTTTTTACTAAAAAGTCAAAACAATTGAAAATTCGTAATAGATATTGCGGAAAGTATTCGCCCGTAAAAATAGTATTACCAACTACTGATAACAACATATTACAATTTAATAAATTTCATTATCAATATAGGGTTCCTATTGTAGTATATGCAGATTTCGAATGTATTTTGAAACCTGTTAGTACTTGTTTGCCCAACCCCGAAAACAAATTTACTGCAATTAATGAATTTCATATTCCGATGAGTTTTTGCGTATATTTTGTTATAGATAGCAATATCCCTGAAAGTATTAGAAACCAATTGCCTTCGGAACCGTACTTATATCGTGGTAAAAATGCCGCGGAAAATTTTATGATATTTTTAGTTGAAAAAATTAATTTAATCGGTTGACTTATTAAACAAAATATTCCGTTACATATGACTCGAGATGATAAAATGAAATTTAAATCGGTCACACATTGCGAGATGTGTAACAATGAATTTACATTATTATATCCTAAAGTTCGAGATCATTGTCATTTAACTGGTCAATTTCGTGCAACATTGTGTAATACGTGTAACTTGAAACGACAACAGAAATTTGTACCTGTTTTCATACATGGTAGTTCTAATTATGATTCGCATTTAATAGTGCGTCAATTGGGTTATGATATAAAAAACATTCATGTAATTCCTAATACTAGAGAAAAGTATATTTCTTTCGCAAAAACAAACACGTTCGGGTTTAAATATTAGATTTATTGACACTTATCGTTTTATGAATTATTCGTTGGCTGAGCTCAGTAATGATCTGCCTAAGGATAAATTTTTTTATACTGGAAAATTTTTTCTGCAAACAGTATGCCACTAGTTACCAGGAAAGGTGTGTACCTTTATGAATTCCTGGAAAAAATTGGAAGAACGTAGATTACCCCCAAAAGATGTTTTTATAGTTCGCTAAATGATTCAGAAAATGGGAATGCTGATTATGAACATGCTTGTAAAGTTTGGAATCATTTTAATATACAAATACTTGGAGAATATAGCGATCTATATTTAAAAATTGATGTTTTATTATTATGTGATATTTTTGAAATTTTAGATCTCTTTGTATGCAATCTTCTAAACTAGACTGTGCACACTACTTTACAGTACCAGGTTTTGCTTTTGATGCGATGTTAAGTTACACAAAAATTAAACTGGAATTATTAACTGATTATGAAATTACTTACTTTTTGAAAATGGGGTGAGGGGGGGAATAAGTGTTTGCATAAAAAAAGAATCTGTTGCTAATAATAAATATATTCCAGAAACGTTTGATGTAACTAACCCAATTAAATATTTAACTTATTTAGACGCGAATAATCTGTACGGTTGGGCAATGAGTAAGTGTATGCCATATGCTGGTTTTACTTGGAAAGATCCTAACGATAATTTTAATATACTAGATATTGCAGACGATTCTCCTGTTGGTTATATTTTAGACGTCGAGTATCCTCATCACTTACATAATCATCATAGCGATTTACCGTTCTTACCAGTTAATGAATGCGTTAAAGGAACAAAACAACAAAAATTGTTAACAACATTAGAAAATAAAGAAAAGTATATATGTCATTACATTAATTTAAAACAATCTGTTAAACACGGTATAAAAGTTATAAAAATTCATCGCATTTTAGAATGTTTGCAGAGCCCTTGGTTAAAAACGTACATTGACTTAAATACAGAAAAACCAAAACAAGCTAAAAATGATTTTTGAAAAAGATTTTTTTAATTATTAAACAACACAGTGTTCGGTAAATGTATGGAGAACGGTAGGAAAAGAATTAACCTTAAACTTGTAAGTGATGAGAAAAAATTATTAAATTTAATTACACAACCGGTATTTAAAGACAGAATAATTTATAATAAATCGTTATGTGCGTTATTACCGGATAAAAAACGTTTATTTTTAGATAAACCAATATATATTGGATTTAGCGTATTAGAAGTAAGTAAAACGTTAATGTATGATTTTCATTATGATATAATGAAGAAAAAATACGGTGAAAAAATTTCGCTCTTGTATACAGATACAGATAGTTTTTTTACGAAATTCATACAGAAGATTTTTATAAAGATATATTAGAACAGGATTTAGTTACACACTTTGATACGTCAGATTATTCACCCAACCATTCGATTGAAAATAAAAAAATTATTGGTAAATTTAAAGATGAATGTTCGGGTGTACCAATTAAAGAATTTATCGGCTTACGCTCTAAATTATATACATTTAAAACGGTAGATGACAAAGTTAAAAAAAGAGCAAAAGGAATTAAAAAAAACGTTATTAGCAACATATAAGCTTTGAAGATTTCAAACACTGCGTCTATTCTAAAACTGTTTTTAAAAATAATGAACCCATAACTATAAATAACTATAGAATGATGAAATTATTCCGATCAAAAAAACATTTAGTTGAAACAATTACGTGCAACAAATTAGCTTTAAGTAATTTAGACAATAAAAGAATCCTTTGTGATAATAAAATAGATTCACTACCGTACGGTCATTATTCATTAGCGTAATGATAGAACAAGTTTTTAAAACACAGAGTAAATATAATCAACGAAAAAATGTAATTAATAACATTTTATTTATATTTGTAAATATAGTGAGTTTACCTATCTGGTAAAATCAATCTTTTCCTATCACCTGTCAATTGATATGTAACATATTTTTTTAGAATCTTTTTATATACATGTATTTCAAATACCTAAATTATCGTTTATTTATATTGTATAATCAATGTTTTGTTATTATATGTAAACAGTTTGTTAAGTATCGGAATAATAAAAATGATCTGTAACATATTTTATGTATGTGTATGTTTTTAATACCTGAACAAAAAAAATGATTTATTGTCATTTTAAAGATCTGAATATGTAAGGTTAATAAATCGACAAGATTTAATTTATTACAAATCATAGCATTCTCATTTTATTTTTTTATACATTCTATATATTTAATTACACAAAAATTCTCATATACAATAGTGTCTTTTAACCTATAATGTCTTCATACGTTATCGTTGTATAAAAGTCATTTGAATCGTTCATCGAGAAACTTGATGATATCACCACAATATGTAAACAAACACATGTATCCGGTCCATCCACAGTAGATTCATGTACCCATGGACATTCAAGAAAATGTGTAAACGCCCCACCGGTTTGTCCTCTACGTTCCGGCGTAATCTCTTTCAGTCCGTCTGAATTATAAAATTCCAACACCTTACGACACTTTAGGAGTACTAACAATGTATCTCGCATAAATTCAATCTCTGCTTTTGTTTTATTCACGATGAATCTTTCAAACATAGGATGGGATAAGACATCTTGCAGTGTTAAATTCTTCATTTTGACTGAACTATGAAAGTTAAAGTATTTACATTAATTAAAGACGACGCTATCTACACTAACATCGCGTGCCAACGAACTCAGAATGTTTATGTTTACGGGTTATATTTACGTTTATTACAACGTTATATTTTTATTACATTTCTTTTTTGTACATTTACTGGATCTGACAGATCGTCTTGAGTAACATATCACTTTCTAAAGTATCGTTCACTGACGGTTCGTCTGGTCTAAAGTAACTTGACAGATCGTATAGAGGAACGTTGTACCACTTACAACGATTCATTTTCGACTGTTGTACAATACACGTTTTCATCACTTGGTATCAATAAATGACGACACTATCTACACTGCAAAAGGAAAAAACAGTTTACGTGTCAACAAACGCCGTCTGTTTTGTTTACGGTGATTACTAGGTCAGTGTGTTTCGAGGTCATGTTTACGTTGATTACAACGTTATCACAAGAACGTGTACGTGTTAACAAAAAACGCCGTCTGTTTATGTTTACATTTTTTTACTAGGTCAGTGTGTTACGGTCTAGTAATCTTGAGGTCATGTTTACATTGATTACAAAAGGTTCAATGGGGTTATCTGCTGTAATCTTCATCACTTACGGTTTCGTCATATTACATTTCTTTTTATACGTTACACAAACCTATCCTAAAATATTTTTACCATATACCATCCTTTTCTTTAGAATGTTTCCAAATACTTCATCACATTTCGGCGACCACTTTTCATGTTCATCGAACGGATCATCACCAACTTCCCAAAGACCTAATTCGAGCCCGCAGGAATAACAGCGTACTCTGTCATCCGGTCTGCTATTACCATAGTTGCAACAGTCGTAAGAAACTCGTGGATAATAATAAAACCCTGCGACGGCTAAAGCCAATGGAGAATATATGATAGAGGCCAATTCCTAAACAATGACCTCCTCTCGTATAACACAGTATATGATTTATCAGGAGCGGCTATAGAATCGGCAAAGTTGAAGTTCACTCTTTTGCGGGTACGGGTAGATGTACAATCCTTAACATGAAATTTCACACTATCTTGTTTAAACGGACCGTTCTCCTTATTATCACCGGTTGGTCCCTTCTTTTCCTCCATTATACAAAGCAAAAATAAACGTAACGTTTAGTATCACGTTTTAGTATAGAATAACAATCGTTACATATAAAATGTAATGTATTAGGTAAAGACGACGCTATCTACACTGTGAAAGCAAAACAGTTTACGTGTCAACGAACTCGGAATGTTTATGTTTACATTTTTAAATATGCAACGTTTACGTGTCAACAAACCCCGTCTGTTTATATTTACATTTTTACTAGGTCATTGTGTTTCGAGGTCATGTTTACTTTGATTACAACGTTATCACAAGAACGTTTGTTTATTTTTACGTTTTTTTTACTAGGTCAGTGTGTTACGGTCTAGTAACCTCGAGGTCATGTTTACAACGTTATCACAAGGTCAACGGGGTTATCAATGATAACATAAGGTTATCGCTGATAACGAAAGGTTAATTTTGGTTATCAGCAGGTTAATTAGAGGTTAATTGGGGTTATCGCTGATAACGAAAGGTTAATTGGGGTTATCTCAGCAGGTTAATTAGAGGTTAATTGGGGTTATCGCTGATAAGGCGACCTCTTGACCTGACATACTGACCTCTGACCTTGTCCCAGGACATACGTGCATATACTACTGATAACCACTGCATTAACTCACTTTTTGAAGAATTTGATGTGGGACACTTTTCATATTGTTAATTGTGCACTACTATCTAATTACACTGAGTTTTTTGGTAATCCCGAAATTAGCTTTTCAACTACTCATTTCTCGAAATTTGTACTATTCATATCCCCATGATACTCACCTGTTTTCTGTCCCGATTTAAAAACCAATAAGGCACCATCGATGAACCCTTGATCTGTACCCGCGTGAACTATTATGAATCTGTCTCCTTTATTTAACGGTACACTCGCTCCTTCACCACTTTCTGCGCACACTGCTTTCACCAACGTTGCCGGCCACCATAAGTACACAAGTAGTACGTAAATACGATACCAGGCCTACACAGAGATAGCGCTACTATGTTCATTATTTTGACGTGTTGTATGATTTCATTCTTTGTAGGCTGAATTCAGATATTTCAAGTCAATGAGTTGTTTTTTTTATTAGTGTCACAGTCCACCGCTGTGGGCATCATTGGATAAAATGGAAATTATTGCTGTGATTATTACTTTTTGTTTTGAAAGGCTTAACTGCAACCGATATATAAAAGAAGCTGGATTCAACGTTTTCGGACTCTTTTTCATCGAATACAACGATTAAGCGCTGGGTTGCTGAATTTAAAATAGATTGGACGTCTTGGACGTCCCATTAAAGTGACTACGCCTGAAAAAGTAATTAAAAAAGCCATAATATTGTTTTGGTAGATCACAGAATGAAAGTGAGTGAAATGAGTGAGTGTTGGTATATCAACAGAACGTTTACACAATATCTTACATGAACATATGTTTATGAAAAAGCTGTGCGCTAGATGGCATATTTCACCATTTGTTTGGCATCCTACACTCGCAATCCAACTGAATTTTTGGATTTGGAACTGAACAATTGGTTCGATTCATAATCATTGATGAGACTTGTGGGTCCACCACAACACTACTGAGACCAAACAACAGTCGAAACAATGTACCACGAAAGGCGAACCAACTGGAGGCAAAGACAATTCCTTATTCTGGTAAGGGTATGTTCGACTGTTTTTTGGGGCGACCGTGGAGTAATCTTCATTGACTAACTTAAAATATGTGTGTAGAGAATCATACATGACTTCCATGTTCTAAGATTTTATTTAAAATCATTTACTCGAATTCGGTTCAATAATTTCTATAAAATTGTCCCCCACCCTCAAACTATTTTCGTTATTTATAGATATTTTTGTTATTATGGGGGTAGTCGTTTAATATAATGTTATTTTCGAGTCAATTTATGTATAAAAATTAGGTACTTTATTCTTATAAAGAAACTGAACTACACAGATAATCATCGGGCTCCTCCTCAACCGATGTTAATGATATTTACACTTTCGTAAAGTAATAGTTTTATCATATGTAATTTCTAAGGCATATTAGGTATACTTCAAAATTAAATATTCGTACATTACTTGATTTAAGCACAGCAAATTTCAAAAAATCACCCCCTCCCCTTTCAACTACCCACTCCATTTATAATTATCTCATTCACCATTTTACAGTGGATTAATATGACTTAATTTTCGGGGCACTTATTTATTAAAAATAAGTACTTTACTCTTGTTAAAACACAAAACAATACAGGTAAACTACCCCACCCTCCTAACCAAACAACCTGGTTGCCTGGTAACAAAATTATTTTACTTTCAACAATTACCATTGTTTGAAAATGTTTAAATGAATTTTTAAGTACTTTACTCTTGTTAAAACGTACAACGTTGCAGGTAAACTACCCCTCCTCCTTAACCGATCTTCACCAAAAACAACTGGCATTGAGTCCTCTACAACTCGGGCATATATTCAAAAAAGTAATTTGATTCTGTTTGAATTTATCGTTACCGTTCGTCATAGAAAAAATTCTACACAGAGACACACACAAAGACATTTTTCGAAAAATGACTTTCTTCATGTTTTGAGGAGAGCACAATTAGAATCAGCACTTATCTCGAACACGATTACCATACTTCCATTTCCTTACGGAACATGGAACTAAAAGGGGAAAAACAATTAATGGCGATTACTATGCAAACCTACTGCACCTTGTAAACGATGAAATCAAGGGAAAACGGTCACATTTAGCGAAAAAGAAAGTGCTGTTTCATAAAGACAGTGAACCACACGTCAATTGTTGCAATGGCTAAAATAAAAGAAATTGAAGTTCATATTGCTTCCTTATCCACCATACTCGCATTATTTAACCCAACTGACTTCTACGACTCCCCGTACCTCAACAAAAAGCCACTTTCCATGGCTCTCTGAAAAAAAGATTTACTTAGGACAATCAAGTTAGCGATGCTGTAAGTGCCTACTTTAAGTAGCTCGACAAATCGGTTTATCAGCCTAGCATAATCACTTTAGAACATCTTTGGAGAAAGTGTATAGAACTAAACAGATATTATGTTGAGAAATAATTGTAGCTTAAAAAAAAAGAACTGTTGTAACTGTTGTTCTCTTATGTTCTCTCCAGACCCGGACGTTTTCCACCCTACTCTCGAATAATGACGATTCAGCCGTCCAACGTAGCCGTGCAATAATTGGACGTCAGATACGATGTTTGCTAACTTCGCCCTATCCTTCACCATGTCAAAATGTATACCTTATCCTCATACAAACCTCACAGGAAGTTTTAAAAATTGATAAGAAAAGAGTTCACAAAACTATACTCTATTTTTTATATTTTTATTTTTAGTGGTAAAGTTTATTTTTATAACATTACGATAAAATCATAGAGTGTATACTCTAAAGCAAATCAATCCGTATACTGATGATTTTGCAATAATCGCAAGGAGTAGGAGGTGCCTAAGCAAAGTCGTGCTGGGACATGATATAAAAAATGAGACTGAAAGTAAACAAAACACAAACCAAATACGTAAGAACACAAATAAATAAAATGAAATAGTAGAGGAAGCGAAAATATGAGAAGGTTTATAGAAGTCAGGAGGAAAACAAGAAACTGAATGTTTCGTGTTCTCCACGAAAAAATGTGTTAAGAGAATTCAAAACATTGATTGGGGCTATATGTACATATGCCACAGCCTGGCAGAGTATAATTAAACCAAACTGAAAAAAGGTATGGAAATAGAGTACTATTATAAACAACTATTCAACACACAAACTTTCAGCATCAGTAAACTTAAAATGCAAGTAGAAGAAAACCAACAACTGATAAGATAAATAAGTTAGTAACGAGAAATAAAACATCTCGACATTCTGGAGGTTTAAAAAGCAATTTTAGCTGAACCGAAAACGGAAGAGATAGTCTGATATCATAAGAGGGCTGGATTAAGGTATCTTGGCGCCTTAGGCTAATTATATTTTAGCCCCCCTCATCTATAATAGTCTCAAGAACTGAAAACTGAGGCTATTTTTCAGAGATTGTTTTAGAGTTACACCTTCAACCATTTGTAGTTTGCATGGCTTTTATAAGGAAAACATTAACTAAATAGTTACAGAATTATAACAGTTTTATTAAGGGTACATTTAACATAATTTACACAAAGACAATATGTTAAATATCTTGTGGATTTGTTAAGACTCATGTAAAGTTCAAGCTAGATTCTTTTTTCTCACTTTAGATTGAGCAAACGTTTTAATCACCTCACTGAAATCAAGTCCTTGCAGAAAGTCAATTTCAATGAACAAGAGGGCAATAAACACATGTCAGTTTATCCTGCCGCAAATTTGAGCGTAAATAATTCTTCACACTCTTCAAAGCTGAAAAAGATCTTTCGCCACTGCAGTTAGTGACGGGCATAGTAAGGAAATGCGCAAAGCTATCTCAACCTTAGGAAACATTGAGTCTAAGTTAAGCGTTTTCAAAAAATTCCACAGTGGTTTTGCTTCAGATCGCTTTTTCTTCTTTTCTTCTCCTTCTTGTTCTGGGTTGACAGGTCCATAGTCTTTTAAAAACTGACCTAAATGCACACACTCATCAGGAAACGTCTAATCCAAGTCAAAAGGTTAATTTTCTAGAAGGTGATGATTAGCTTTTTTGTCTTATTATGTCATTATTCCAAAACAGTTTGGAAAGCACTTGTATTATTTATGTACAGTTTTACCATAATTTCTCGCAAACAGGCGCCTGTGTTCAAAATGAACTCAAATTTTTATCCTTGAAATTTATTACCAATTTTACATTTAGCTGTAAAATTGTATTATTTTTTAGCTAAAATTTTGCGCCCCCCAAAGTGCCGCGCCCTAGAGTACAGCCTAGTCAGCCTAATGGTTAATCCGCCCCTGGATATCACACATTAAGTATATACTCAATTACTAAGTGAATAAATTACAAAAAAATAAAGATCGATCTACAAAACAGGAATTGTCGAAAAGATGTAGAAATTACCAAAGATTTGCCGAACTGTTTATAGGGATTTTACAGTTACACGGCAGCGAAATAACGATAAAAAGATTATTAAAACTAGGGTGTACTATCCGGGTCTTCAATTTTCTTCTTCGTTACGAAAGATGTTAACTCGTACAGACCTTTCAGCATCACCTATGGAGGCCATCTTCAGTGTCAAAAGGATTTAACGCACCGACAAGGTGTCCGTCAGTACACCACGGCAAAGGCCCGCAGTACCGTTCTTTAGGCATTGAAGATGACCTCCATAGGTGATGCCGAAACGTCTGCCCTAGTCAACATCTTTCGCAACGAAGAAGAAAATGGAACACAACGACCTTACAGCCCCAACAGTTGTTATGACACAGGCCGTGACAGCCTGAGAAACAGTTGATAAAAAGATTCTTCAACAGAATGAGTCGAGACCGCAAAGGATTAAAAATCACAAACGGGTTATCAAGACTGCTGTTATCAATATTAGCTAGATTACTATTATTTGTCCAACTATTTACTTAAAACTGATTTAGTTGTATTGACAAGGTCAAACAGAATATCTAGAAGAGGTCAGTCGGTCAAGAAATTGATGAAAGTAAACAAAATCATAGAAACATAATCATTTATACTGCAGGAAAGTTTTAATGTTAAAGTATACGCAATAGGATTTGCAAATTTCGGCTAAAATGTGTAGCATGACAGATAAGCCCATAAAAGTGAATTGTGAGTTGATCATTAAAATAAAGTAATAACATGTTTAAATCCGAGGAAAGCAATATAATAAAGAATTAATTAAGAACCACCGTGCAGTACAATCATTGATTTAAGATGTAAGTTCATATAAAATAAATGTTACAAGTGATGAATCATCAAAACCAATTTTAATAACTAATAAGGTGAAAAAATATAGTACCCAGGAAGGTTAGGAGTAGGCAAAGAAGATATCCAGAACATAACTAAACCCACAACAAAGAGAAGAAAATCTGTTGTATGAGACCAAAAGAGTAGATAAGGAAGAAACACAGAACAAGGCAAGATCCACCATAAAAGGTGATGCATTTGTATGAAACAAGAAGAGTAGGTGAAGAAGAAACCCAAAAACCCGATGACATCCACAAGAAGATGAAGAAAATATGATTATAAGAAACCAGAAGAAAAGAAGACATCAATGAAGAAACAAGAAGAAGACAGCATCCACAAGAAGAAGGAATGCTCTTGTAAAAAAAAACCCATACCCCAAAATAAATAAATATAATAATAATAAAAAAGTATAACAAAGTATCAATGCAAAAACCCACATGTACAATAGATATAAGCCAAAAAAGTGTATAGAGTAAGAGTTGAAGGTGGACCAAGGTGAAATAATAATATAATACCAAAGAACAAATCTTCATTACAATCTACAAATAGATTTCTTGATTTTAGTAAGACTATATAACCATTCAGAAATAGAATCAAGGAATGTAAAGAGAACCAGTGCAAGTTTTAGTATTATAAAAAATGAACCTTATGTTTCATTATTGGTATTCACAAACTAAGTAAATAATGAAATGATACAACTTTGAAGTGACTTAATTTATGTTCAGAAATAATACATGTATACATGTGTAATACATGTGTACTAATACATGTGTTTTAGTAAAGAACTGCCAATCTGTTTAAATGACATTCATTAGAATGATTTATAAAACAAGAGCAGGCACAGAATAGAAAGTGAAGTGACAGGGTACAATTACCCAAAACCCAATTAAAAACAGATAAAAACTGTTCATAAAACTTAATATAAGGAATATAGAGTATAAGGTTATAGTAAATAAGGTTTTGTTTATATAGAATAAGATATGTAAATATCGGTATGGAGAACCATACATGACTTCCATATTCTAAGATTTATATTTAAAATCATTTTCGAAATGAAATATTACCATAGAAACTACTTCTTTCTACTTACTGCTTCAGCCTTAACCACAGTACTGTGGTCACTAACGTATACCACCTCACGTTATCGCACTCGATTTTCACTGATGATGGAAGTCGATGGCATTGCCGAAATGTCTGGTTTTGTAGAAAACATTGGACTACGGCCAAATATCCCGGGAAGGAATTTTAACAAAACTACTTCTTTGTTGCCGATAACGTTGTACACATATATATCAGTGGCGAAGTTACATGGAGGCAATTGAGGCAATGCCTACCCTAAAAAATTCTGTAGAATAAAAATTATAAATACGTATGAACTACATAATGTAAAGATTATACATTGTTACTGCGACTGTCAAATTTATTAAACCGAAACGTGCTTTATTGAGCGACCGCTAGATGGTGACAGGTGAGATTCGGCATAGTTCGTTTAAAGCGAATGAGGCAACCTGAACTTGCCTCAGCGTTTTTTGTATACATCGTATGTAAGCAATGTAGTGGTGTGATAGGGAAGTGTAGGGAGGGGGGATTGTCCCGCGCTGTACACATAGAGCGTTGAGGCATACCTCACTTCTGTGGTCCAAACAGTTAAGTTAAAGCGCCTGTGTTGTTTCTAAGTGTTTATTTTATGCGGTTATTAAAAGTGTCACTGTTATTCCGCTGAACTAACAGATGATCAAGATTGTTATTTGAATTATTTGTAACATTAAACATATATATAGAAACTAATCAAGTTTAAAAATTTGAAGTTCAATCAGTTGTATTATTGTGTATGACTAATACAAGGATTGTTCAATAGACACACGTATAGAGCTGTAAAGCATTTTTTATTCAACGATTTTAAAAGAAGTCTCCAATAACATTAAGACATGAGTTCCACTGTTGCACTAACCTGTAGATTCCCTGCTAGTAAAATTCTTACGGCTGTTTGTGGAACCATTCGGTTACAGCAAACTCTACCTCAGCGTCCGATTTGACCCACCGTCCTTTTAGTGATTCCTTAAAAACAATTTAAGATAAGATTTTTGCCTACCCATTCATTAACTACTAGCTTCGCCAGTAAGCAAATTGATGTCCATTTTTTCGGCTTGCACGCGTTATGTTGGTGTGGCTTTCGGCACTTTCCATTTAAAAAGCGTGCAAACGTAAGAAAATAAACATGAGTGAGGCCAGAAATAACGTGAATTGTGTGTGTGTGTGTGTGTGTGTGTGTGTGTGTGTGTGTGTGTGTGTGTGTGTGTGTGGGTGTGGGTGTGTGTGTGTGTGTGTGTGTGTGTGTGTGTGTGTGTGTGTGTGTGTGTGTGTGTGTGTGTGTGTGTGTGTGTGTGTGTGTGTGTGTGTGTGTGTGTGTGTGTGTGTGTGTGTGTGTGTGTGTGTGTGTGTGTGTGTGTGTGTGTGTGTGTGTGTGTGTGTGTGTGTGTGTGTGTGTGTGTGTGTGTGTGTGTGTGTGTGTGTGTGTGTGTGTGTGTGTGTGTGTGTGTGTGTGTGTGTGTGTGTGTGTGTGTGTGTGTGTGTGTGTGTGTGTGTGTGTGTGTGTGTGTGTGTGTGTGTGTGTGTCTTACCTGCCTTTTTATTGCTGTATTAAATGAAAAATATTATATTACATTAAAATGAAAAAATTTTAATTTTATTGCCTGGCAACAAAATTATTTTATTTTTAACAATTACCATTGTTTCAAAAAGTTTAAATAAATTTTCAAGTACTTTACTCTTGTTAAAACGTAAAAGGTTGCAGGTAAACTACCCCTTCCTCTTAACCGATCTTCACCAAAATCGAAAGTCCTTGAGACCTCTACAATTCAGGGACGTATGCAAAAAATTATTTGATTCTGTTTGAATTTGCGGCTGTTATCGTTTGCCATAGAAAATACCCTTGTTAAAAAAACGTTGTAGGTAAACTACCCCTTTCCCTTAACCGATCTTCACCAAAAACAATAGGTCTTGAGAACTCTACAATCTAGGGGTGTATGCAAATAATCTTTTGATTCTGTTTGAATTTGCGGCTGTTATCGTTTGCCATAGGAAATACCCTTGTTAAAACATAAAACGTTACAGGTAAACTACCCCTTTCCCTTAACCGATCTTCACCAAAAACAATAGGTCCTGAGAACTCTACAATTCAGGGCTGTATGCGAAACATTATATGATTCTGTTTGAATTTGCGGCTGTTATGGTTTGCCAAAAAAAAAAATTTCCCTTGATAAAAAAAAAACCGTTGCAGGTAAACTACCCCTTTCCCTCAACCGATCTTCACCAAAAACAATAGGTCTTGTGTAATCTACAAATCAGGGCTGTATGCAGAAAATTGTTTGATTCTGTTTGAATTTGCGGCTGTTATCGTTTGCCATAGAAAATACCCTTGTTAAAAAAACGTTGTAGGTAAACTACCCCTTTCCCTTAACCGATCTTCACCAAAAACAATAGGTCTTGAGAACTCTACAATTTAGGGGTGTATGCAAATAATCTTTTGATTCTGTTTGAATTTGAGGCTGTTATCGTTTGCCATAGGAAATACCCTTGTTAAAACATAAAACGTTACAGGTAAACTACCCCTTTCCCTTAACCGATCTTCACCAAAAACAACAGGTCCTGAGAAATCTACAATTCAGGGCTGTATGTGAAACATTATTTGATTATGTTTGAATTTGCGGCTGTTATCGTTTGCCATAAAAAATACCCTTGTTAAAACATAAAACGTTGCAGGTAAACTACCCCTTCCCCATAACCGATCTTTACCAAAATCAACAGATCTTGAGAACTGTACAATGCAGGGCTGTATGCGAAATATTATTTGATTCTGTTTGAATTTGCGGCTGTTATCGTTTGCCAAACAAACAAAATTACCCTTGATAAAAAAAACCGTTGCAGGTAAACTACCCCTTTCCCTCAACCGATCTTCACCAAAAACAATAGGTCGCGAGTACTCTACAAATCAGGGCTGTATACAAAACATTATTTGATTCTGTTTGAATTTACGGCAGTTATCGTTTGCCATAGAAAAAAAATCTATAGACAGACAGACACACAGACAGACACACAGACAGACACACACACAGACACTTTTCGGAAAACGACTTTTTTTCATGTTTTGAGTGTAGTACAATCAGAATCTGCAATAATCTCGAACACGATTTTTTGTGCCATCACCATACTTCCATTCCTTAAGGAATATGGAAGTAAAAATGTATTAGGAATAAGCAAATTTAAACAGGTCAGAACCACTAACATTCTTTAATTATAAAATATTTATTATAGGCATTATTGTTAATAACTAATTAAGATGTTAGAATGGAACAACATTCTTTATATATGATATTTGTTATGTATCATTATTAATCTTTGAGTATAAAAAATGTCTGATTTGTTAAAGACAACTATTAATTGGAATTATTTGTTGTATGTTGATAGTATGAAACATACACTAATTGTTATTTTGTTTACAAGAAGAAAATGTTTAATTTATGTTACAATATCAATGAAAGTCAGAGAGGGTATAACTCATATGTATTATCTATAAAAATTTGTATGTAAAAACTGTTAGGAATCTAGGCCAAAAGTTAAAAACTAAACATCATCAAAACTGAGAAACTAAGTACATAAATACATTTAAACTGAAGGGATTTAGATAATGTAAATCAGAAACAAAGCCATGTAATTAGAAATATAACTAAGAAAGATTTTGTAAAATTATAGCCAGAATTATTGATAAAAATGGAAATGACAGAACTCAAAAATTTGGAGAGGGGAGTCAAATATTCCAACATAATATTTTAAAACTTAACCAATTCATCTAATTGCAAGAAATTAAGCGAATATAAACCTTTTATTACAATATGAGATTTAATAATCATTAATATAACTTGGTAATGGCAGAATTTGGAAAAGAACAGGAAGTTAGACCTTAGGACTTAGAAATTACAAAATGAAGGAAATAAATATCAATTTTAGATCAAAAACTTAATAAAACGGCATTACTTTGTATCAAATTACGCAGAATGAACTGAAGGATAAAATTAAGTAACAACTAGCTAATAAATTTGAAGAATAACCAAAGTATAATCAGTTATATAATGTAACTTTATTACATGCACAGGATGCAAAATAAAATTTGAACAATGGAAGGAATAATATTGCTTTGGCTAAGATTTTAGTCGGAGATGAAGGAAGTAAGTTAGTTAATTATTGAATTTTGTACGGAACACTTGACACGAGCAATTTACCTATCTTAACCTAGTTACGAATAATGGCGAATAATTGTCTGAGCCGAAAGTGAAAATCGAGAGTTTCGGTAAAAAACATTTTTAAAGTTCAACACAGTGAAATAAACATATACAAACACTGAACTAACATTATACAGCACAGAACACCAGTGGAAATAACATTTAAACCCATTAAAACAGTAACAACACTTAACCATAAAAGTGCCTAACATATGACTAACCGACAAAAGTGAACCTGACTTAAATCACGTAGTCCTTCAGTCTTCGACTGGTTTGTACCCTCCCCGCATATACCCGTGGTGCGTGTGGTACTGAGACTCTCAAGGAAAATTTCGGTTACGAGTACGTCAAACGGCCAAAGAGCTTTAAGGGAAAGAGGCCTTTAATAAAAATACGCATACACTAAGAATATTAAGAGAATATAGTATACGGAAAGGATACACCAATAAGTACAAAAATATAGGCTACAACATGACAAACGAGCGCGCGCGCGCGCACACACACATATGAGTAGTTCCTCCAGACTTTTACCGTCAGACCATACTAAGTTTTTTTCCTATTTACTTTGATCATTTACTTTTCGAGTTTAATGCGTTAGCATGTACCAATATATTTGTATCGGTATTGTTTTTGTATCTTCTAATCAACTCCTTCTCTTTGACATTTACTGACAATTTTATTATTAACAGCCTTCTATATACTTTTCTTGTTCGCAATACTTCAACCCGCGTAAACGTTCATGGAACTAATCTTCTCTATACAGCAGTATCGCAGTCGGGTAATCAAGATTTCACTTCAAAGTTATGCCGTTCCAAGATCACTGCCTCCTATACGCTTTCACTTAGTAATGTATACTGCTCTTCTTCCGGTCTGGTTCAGTACTGCTCTGAACCAACAGGGTCGCCACTGGTAGGTGCAGTACAGTCTTGGCTGGAGGAGGGCTAAGGGGTCAGTTGAGAGCTAGCGTCACTTCATCCAACCTTGGCAAATCGTAACGGCCAGTTCTCAGTCAACTGGAGACAGAGGTAGCCTACTATTTCTCATCAAGTTCAGTTGACCTGTTTCACGACTTAGTCACAATATGTACACTACGGCCTCGGATGTCATCTTGCTAATACATAAAGTAAACCAAGGGATGCCGCAAAACAGATTAGCCTGTGTAATCTTAATCCTACTTGCCTGACGTCTTCTCTATTATAGTCTCTCCTTTGTCAATTGTATGTTCCGTTTTCCCTTATGTTCAACGTTTTCTTGTTAGTACATAAAGTAAACCAAGGAATGCCGCAAAACAGATTAGCCTGTGTAATCTTAATCCTACTTGCCTGACGTCTTCTCTATTATAGTCTCTCCTTTGTCAATTGTATGTTCCGTTTTCCCTTATGTTCAACGTTTTCTTGTTAGTACATAAAGTAAACCAAGGGATGCCGCAAAACAGATTAGCCTGTGTAATCTTAATCCTACTTCCCTGACGTGTTCTCTATTATAGACCCGCCTTTATCAATTGTATTTTCCGTTTTCCCTTATGTTCAACGTTTTCTTGTTAATATATAAAGTAAACCAAGGGATGCCGCAAAACAGATTAGCCTGTGTAATCTTAATTTCTTTGTCCGAATCCTACTTGCCTGACGTCTTCTCTTCTATAGTCCCGCCTTTGTCAATTGTATTTTCCGTTTTCCCTTATGTTCAACGTTTTCTTGCTAATACATAAAGTAAACCAAGGGATGCCGCAAAACAGATTAGCCTGTGTAGTCTTAATCCTACTTCCCTGACGTCTTCTCTATTATAGTACCGCCTTTGTCAATTGTATGTTCCGTTTTCCCTTATGTTCAACGTTTTCTTGTTAATACATAAAGTAAACCAAGGGATGCCGCAAAACAGATTAGCCTTTGTAATCTTAATTTCTTTGTTTAAATCCTACTTGCCTGACGTGTTCTCTATTATAGTCCCGCCTTTGTCAATTGTATTTTCCGTTTTCCCTTATGTTCAAAGTTTTCTTGCTAATACATAAAGTAAACCAAGGGATGCCGCAAAACAGATTAACCTGTGTAGTCTTAATCCTACTTCCCTGACGTCTTCTCTATTATAGTCCCTCCTTTGGCAATTGTATGTTCCGTTTTCCCTTATGTTCAACTTTTTCTTGTTAATACATAAAGTAAACCAAGGGATGCCGCAAAACAGATTAGCCTGTGTAATCTTAATCCTACTTGCCTGACGTCTTCTCTATTGTAGTCCCGCCTTTGTCAGTTGTATGTTCCGTTTTCCCTTATGTTCATCGTTTTCTTGTTAATAAATAAAGTAAACAAAGTGATGCCGCAAAACAAATTAGCCTGTGTAATCTTAATTTCTTTGTTTAAATCCTACTTGCTTGACGTGTTCTATATTATAGTCCCGCCTTTGTCAATTGTATGTTCTGATTTCTCTTACGTTCAACGTTTTCTTCTTAATACATAAAGTAATCCACGGGATGACGCAAAACAGATTAGCCTGTGTAATCTTAATTTCTTTGTCCAAATCCTACTTGTCTGACGTCTCCTCTATTATAGTACCGCCTTTGTCAATTGTATGTTCCGTTTTCCCTTATGCTCAACGTTTTCTTGTTAATACATAAAGTAAACCAAGGGATGCCGCAAAACAGATTAGCCTGTGTAATCTTAATCCTACTTGCCTGACGTCTTACCTTTTATAGTCCCGCCTTTGTCAATTGTATGTTCTATTTTCCCTAATGTTCAACGTTTTCTTTTTAATACATAAAGTAAACCAAGGGATGCCGCAAAACAGATTAGCCTGTGTAATCTTAATCCTACTTGCCTGACGTCTTCTCTATTATAGTCCCTCCTTTGGCAATTGTATGTTCCGTTTTCCCTTATTTCAACGTTTTCTTGTTAATACATAAAGTAAACCAAGGGATGCCGCAAAACAGATTAGCCTGTGTAATCATAATCCTACTTGCCTGACGTCTTACCTTTTATAGTCCCGCCTTTGTCAATTGTATGTTCCGTTTTCCCTTATGTTCAACGTTTTCTTGTTAATACATAAAGTAAACCAAGGGATGCCGCAAAACAGATTAGCCTGTGTAATCTTAATCCTACTTGCCTGACGTCTTCTCTATTATAGTCCCTCCTTTGGCAATTGTATGTTCCGTTTTCCCTTATTTCAACGTTTTCTTGTTAATACATAAAGTAAACCAAGGGATGCCGCAAAACAGATTAGATTGTGTAATCTTAATCCTACTTGCCTGACGTCTTATCTTTTATAGTCCCGCCTTTGTCAATTGTATGTTCCGTTTTCCCTTATGTTCAACGTTTTCTTGTTAATACATAAAGTAAACCAAGGGATGCCGCAAAACAGATTAGCCTGTGTAATCTTAATCCTACTTGCCTGACGTCTTACCTTTTATAGTCCCGCCTTTGTCAATTGTATGTTCCGTTTTCCCTTATGTTCAACGTTTTCTTGTTAATACATAAAGTAAACCAAGGGATGCCGCAAAACAGATTAGCCTGTGTAATCTTAATCCTACTTGCCTGACGTCTTCTCTATTATAGTCCCGCCTTTGGCAATTGTATGTTCCGTTTTCCCTTATTTCAACGTTTTCTTGTTAATACATAAAGTAAACCAAGGGATGCCGCAAAACAGATTAGCCTGTGTAATCTTAATCCTACTTGCCTGACGTCTTACCTTTTATAGTCCCGCCTTTGTCAATTGTATGTTCCGTTTTCCCTTATGTTCAACGTTTTCTTGTTAATATATAAATCAAACCAAGGGATGCCGCAAAACAGATTAGCCTGTGTAATCTTAATCCTACTTGCCTGACGTCTTCTCTATTATAGTCCCTCCTTTGGCAATTGTATGTTCCGTTTTCCCTTATTTCAACGTTTTCTTGTTAATACATAAAGTAAACCAAGGGATGCCGCAAAACAGATTAGCCTGTGTAATCTTAATCCTACTTGCCTGACGTCTTACCTTTTATAGTCCCGCCTTTGTCAATTGTATGTTCCGTTTTCCCTTATTTTCAACGTTTTCTTGTTAATACATAAAGTAAACCAAGGGATGCCGCAAAACAGATTAGCCTGTGTAATCTTAATCCTACTTGCCTGACGTCTTCTCTATTATAGTCCCTCCTTTGGCAATTGTATGTTCCGTTTTCCCTTATTTCAACGTTTTCTTGTTAATACATAAAGTAAACCAAGGGATGCCGCAAAACAGATTAGCCTGTGTAATCTTAATCCTACTTGCCTGACGTCTTACCTTTTATAGTCCCGCCTTTGTCAATTGTATGTTCCGTTTTCCCTTATGTTCAACGTTTTCTTGTTAATACATAAAGTAAACCAAGGGATGCCGCAAAACAGATTAGCCTGTGTAATCTTAATCCTACTTGCCTGACGTCTTCTCTATTATAGTCCCTCCTTTGGCAATTGTATGTTCCGTTTTCCCTTATTTCAACGTTTTCTTGTTAATACATAAAGTAAACCAAGGGATGACGCAAAACAGATTAACCTGTGTAATCTTAATTTCTTTGTCCAAATCCTACTTGTCTGACGTCTCCTCTATTATAGTACCGATTTGTCAATTGTATTTTCCGTTTTCCCTTATGCTCAACGTTTTCTTGTTAATACATAAAGTAAACCAAGGGATGCCGCAAAACAGATTAGCCTGTGTAATCTTAATCCTACTTGCCTGACGTCTTACCTTTTATAGTCCCGCCTTTGTCAATTGTATGTTCTATTTTCCCTAATGTTCAACGTTTTCTTTTTAATACATAAAGTAAACCAAGGGATGCCGCAAAACAGATTAGCCTGTGTAATCTTAATCCTACTTGCCTGACGTCTTCTCTTTTATAGTCCCGCCTTTGTCAATTGTATGTTCTATTTTCCCTAATGCTCAACGTTTTCTTGTTAATACATAAAGTAAACCAAGGGATGCCGCAAAACAGATTAGCCTGTGTAATCTTAATCCTACTTGCCTGACGTCTTACCTTTTATAGTCCCGCCTTTGTCAATTGTATGTTCTGTTTTCCCTTATTTCAACGTTTTCTTGTTAATACATAAAGTAAACCAAGGGATGCCGCAAAACAGATTAGCCTGTGTAATCTTAATCCTACTTGCCTGACGTCTTCTCTTTTATAGTCCCGCCTTTGTCAATTGTATGTTCTATTTTCCCTAATGCTCAACGTTTTTTTGTTAATACATAAAGTAAACCAAGGGATGCCGCAAAACAGATTAGCCTGTGTAATCTTAATCCTACTTGCCTGACGTCTTCTCTTTTATAGTCCCGCCTTTGTCAATTGTATGTTCTATTTTCCCTAATGCTCAACGTTTTCTTGTTAATACATAAAGTAAACCAAGGGATGCCGCAAAACAGATTAGCCTGTGTAATCTTAATCCTACTCGCCTGACGTCTTACCTTTTATAGTCCCGTCTTTGTCAATTGTATGTTCCGTTTTCCCTTATGTTCAACGTTTTCTTGTTAATACATAAAGTAAACCAAGGGATGCCGCAAAACAGATTAGCCTGTGTAATCTTAATCCTACTTGCCTGACGTCTTCTCTATTATAGTCCCTCCTTTGGCAATTGTATGTTCCGTTTTCCCTTATTTCAACGTTTTCTTGTTAATACATAAAGTAAACCAAGGGATGCCGCAAGACAGATTAGCCTGTGTAATCTTAATCCTACTTGCCTGACGTCTTACCTTTTATAGTCCCGCCTTTGTCAATTGTATGTTCTGTTTTCCCTTATTTCAACGTTTTCTTGTTAATACATAAAGTAAACCAAGGGATGCCGCAAAACAGATTAGCCTGTGTAATCTTAATCCTACTTGCCTGACGTCTTACCTTTTATAGTCCCGCCTTTGTCAATTGTATGTTCTATTTTCCCTAATGTTCAACGTTTTCTTTTTAATACATAAAGTAAACCAAGGGATGCCGCAAAACAGATTAGCCTGTGTAATCTTAATCCTACTTGCCTGACGTCTTCTCTTTTATAGTCCCGCCTTTGTCAATTGTATGTTCTATTTTCCCTAATGCTCAACGTTTTCTTGTTAATACATAAAGTAAACCAAGGGATGCCGCAAAACAGATTAGCCTGTGTAATCTTAATCCTACTTGCCTGACGTCTTACCTTTTATAGTCCCGCCTTT
This sequence comes from Magicicada septendecula, assembly GCA_034769895.1. Taxonomy (NCBI): domain Eukaryota; kingdom Metazoa; phylum Arthropoda; class Insecta; order Hemiptera; family Cicadidae; genus Magicicada; species Magicicada septendecula. Next base: position 92,334,561 of record CM068368.1, read on the forward strand.
GTCAATTGTATGTTCTGTTTTCCCTTATTTCAACGTTTTCTTGTTAATACATAAAGTAAACCAAGGGATGCCGCAAAACAGATTAGCCTGTGTAATCTTAATCCTACTTGCCTGACGTCTTCTCTTTTATAGTCCCGCCTTTGTCAATTGTATGTTCTATTTTCCCTAATGCTCAACGTTTTTTTGTTAATACATAAAGTAAACCAAGGGATGCCGCAAAACAGATTAGCCTGTGTAATCTTAATCCTACTTGCCTGACGTCTTACCTTTTATAGTCCCGCCTTTGTCAATTGTATGTTCTATTTTCCCTAATGCTCAACGTTTTCTTGTTAATACATAAAGTAATCCAAGGGATGCCGCAAAACAGATTAGCCTGTGTAATCTTAATCCTACTTGCCTGACGTCTTCTCTTTTATAGTCCCGCCTTTGTCAATTGTATGTTCTATTTTCCCTAATGCTCAACGTTTTCTTGTTAATACATAAAGTAAACCAAGGGATGCCGCAAAACAGATTAGCCTGTGTAATCTTAATCCTACTTGCCTGACGTCTTACCTTTTATAGTCCCGTCTTTGTCAATTGTATGTTCTGTTTTCCCTTATTTCAACGTTTTCTTGTTAATACATAAAGTAAACCAAGGGATGCCGCAAAACAGATTAGCCTGTGTAATCTTAATCCTACTTGCCTGACGTCTTACCTTTTATAGTCCCGCCTTTGTCAATTGTATGTTCTATTTTCCCTAATGCTCAACGTTTTCTTGTTAATACATAAAGTAAACCAAGGGATGCCGCAAAACAGATTAGCCTGTGTAATCTTAATCCTACTTGCCTGACGTCTTACCTTTTATAGTCCCGCCTTTGTCAATTGTATGTTCTATTTTCCCTAATGCTCAACGTTTTCTTGTTAATACATAAAGTAAACCAAGGGATGCCGCAAAACAGATTAGCCTGTGTAATCTTAATCCTACTTGCCTGACGTCTTCTCTTTTATAGTCCCGCCTTTGTCAATTGTATGTTCTATTTTCCCTAATGCTCAACGTTTTCTTGTTAATACATAAAGTAAACCAAGGGATGCCGCAAAACAGATTAGCCTGTGTAATCTTAATCCTACTTGCCTGACGTCTTACCTTTTATAGTCCCGCCTTTGTCAATTGTATGTTCTGTTTTCCCTAATGCTCAACGTTTTCTTGTTAATACATAAAGTAAACCAAGGGATGCCCCAAAACAGATTAGCCTGTGTAATCTTAATCCTACTTGCCTGACGTCTTACCTTTTATAGTCCCGCCTTTGTCAATTGTATGTTCTATTTTCCCTAATGTTCAACGTTTTCTTTTTAATACATAAAGTAAACCAAGGGATGCCGCAAAACAGATTAGCCTGTGTAATCTTAATCCTACTTGCCTGACGTCTTCTCTTTTATAGTCCCGCCTTTGTCAATTGTATGTTCTATTTTCCCTAATGCTCAACGTTTTCTTGTTAATACATAAAGTAAACCAAGGGATGCCGCAAAACAGATTAGCCTGTGTAATCTTAATCCTACTTGCCTGACGTCTTACCTTTTATAGTCCCGCCTTTGTCAATTGTATGTTCTGTTTTCCCTTATTTCAACGTTTTCTTTTTAATACATAAAGTAAACCAAGGGATGCCGCAAAACAGATTAGCCTGTGTAATCTTAATCCTACTTGCCTGACGTCTTCTCTTTTATAGTCCCGCCTTTGTCAATTGTATGTTCTATTTTCCCTAATGTTCAACGTTTTCTTGTTAATACATAAAGTAAACCAAGGGATGCCGCAAAACAGATTAGCCTGTGTAATCTTAATCCTACTTGCCTGACGTCTTACCTTTTATAGTCCCGTCTTTGTCAATTGTATGTTCTATTTCCCCTAATGTTCAACGTTTTCTTGTTAATACATAAAGTAAACCAAGGGATGCCGCAAAACAGATTAGCCTGTGTAATCTTAATCCTACTTGTCTGACGTCTTACCTTTTATAGTCCCGCCTTTGTCAATTGTATGTTGTATTTTCCCTAATGCTCAACGTTTTCTTGTTAATACATAAAGTAAACCAAGGGATGCCGCAAAACAGATTAGCCTGTGTAATCTTAATCCTACTTGCCTGACGTCTTACCTTTTATAGTCCCGTCTTTGTCAATTGTATGTTCTATTTTCCCTAATGTTCAACGTTTTCTTGTTAATACATAAAGTAAACCAAGGGATGCCGCAAAACAGATTAGCCTGTGTAATCTTAATCCTACTTGCTTGACGTCTTACCTTTTATAGTCCCGTCTTTGTCAATTGTATGTTCTATTTTCCCTAATGTTCAACGTTTTCTTGTTAATACATAAAGTAAACCAAGGGATGCCGCAAAACAGATTAGCCTGTGTAATCTTAATCCTACTTGCCTGACGTCTTACCTTTTATAGTCCCGTCTTTGTCAATTGTATGTTCTATTTTTCCTAATGTTCAACGTTTTCTTGTTAATACATAAAGTAAACCAAGGGATGCCGCAAAACAGATTAGCCTGTGTAATCTTAATCCTACTTGCCTGACGTCTTACCTTTTATAGTCCCGTCTTTGTCAATTGTATGTTCTATTTTCCCTAATGTTCAACGTTTTCTTGTTAATACATAAAGTAAACCAAGGGATGCCGCAAAACAGATTAGCCTGTGTAATCTTAATCCTACTTGCCTGACGTCTTACCTTTTATAGTCCCGCCTTTGTCAATTGTATGTTCTGTTTTCCCTTATTTCAACGTTTTCTTGTTAATACATAAAGTAAACCAAGGGATGCCGCAAAACAGATTAGCCTGTGTAATCTTAATCCTACTTGCCTGACGTCTTCTCTATTATAGTCCCGCCTTTGTCAATTGTATGTTCTGTTTTCCCTTATTTCAACGTTTTCTTGTTAATACATAAAGTAAACCAAGGGATGCCGCAAAACAGATTAGCCTGTGTAATCTTAATTTATTTGACCAAATCCTACTTTCCTGACGTCTTCTCTATTATAGTCCCGTCTTTGTCAATTGTATGTTCCGTTTTCCCTAATGTTCAACGATATATGTACACGCGTCAGTGTATATTTATATCCTTAAGATACGTATATACATATGTATATAAATAACTCTGTCACGCGTATATACATGTAACATAAAAACACACGCGTACTCACGCTGGTAAAATGGAAAATCCGGCTTAATACCAAGGGCGCTGTCATTTTAAAATATGTCTGGCAAGTTTGAAATATTTCTTTAGTTTTCTAATCGCCATCGCTCTGTGTCCCGATGTAATTTAGTCTTACAGCAAAGAAACCAAATAGCTTCAGGCCATTAACAAGATATACTACGAATAGACTTGTTCATTATGTTATTATGGCAAAAGAGGAATAATTGTTCGGTCAGAAGCGTAGTTTTAAGCTTATTGTGAAGACGATGAAGACAGTAAGCTGTGAAGTAAAATAAAAAGGTCACGATCAATTATTCATTTTTATTCAACGCGTAATTTTTATTACGCTTCATTTTTCAACGCGGTGATCCTTACATAAAATTGTAATGAAAGATACAAGGACTTTAGAACTCAAATCTTCGAATTTGTAAAATTAAACAAGTAAACGTTTTATTTATCCTCCTGCATAATTTCTGGTCGATTTTTCTTACAATTTAGTATACACGGCGGACTGTAGCTGTTCTTCATTTAGTCTGACGATTTAGGTTGTCTTGTACAGTAAAGTAATGTCTTTTAAACTTCCTATAGTAACACTGTTCAATTCTTTTTAAAATAGTCCATTATTTTCATTTTTACACACAATTCTGCACTACTTTATTTTCAACAAATTCTTCTAATTTATCAGTATCGTCAATCACATTGATAAACACTTCCGAGGTGGCTTCTAAATATCGACGAACACGGCTCAGCAACGAAAGCATATCGGTAGCGTAAGAACCAGTACCGGATTTAAGATTTTTGAGGCCCTAGGCCACGTTTTCTAAACCCCCCCTCCCGACTCTGCCTTTGAAGTAATATATGTACTGCAGAAGTAATTTGATGTCAGATTAATACTATCAAATTTAAAACCAGTAGGCTACTATGAAAAAGCGTCCTTTCACTTAGCAAACTTTTTCAAAATATTAAGAATCATGCAAAAGAATTGTGAAAATTAATTTATTTTTTAAGTAGAGTAACTTAACTAAGCTTATTCAGAATTTTAACTTAAAAAATTGTTTGTAAGCTCCACTAGCCGTGTGAATGTTTATGTTCATGTTCATGATGAAGACGTTTATCGTACGGATTCAATTCTATTTTCATAAAGTTTTCACACTAATAAATATCAACGAAACAACAAGCTGCCCACCACACAAAGCTAAAAACCTTCTTTATATAAAAACAAAATAAAAACATAACCTCAAATCCCAAACCGTTCTGTTACAACGCAGATAAACAACGATAACAAACAAGCGTGGTACCACGGTCGTGTAAATTTGGAGACAATATAGCGAACGTTCAAAATTCGCAAGCGCAGGTTAGTTTAAATAAGAACTGTCTTCCATTTGTATTAATAACAAAAATTGATCGTTTAATTTCAAAAAATTATACTTAAATACATCAAAGTGCCTCCTACTTTTATAAATATACTTCTGTTAAAAAAAATCTGTAGCTTGCGGGTCCCTCTAAACCCGCGGCCCTAGGCCGCTGCCTAGTCGGGCTAGTGGTGAATCCGGCACTGGTAAGAATTAGTCAATTTTCACTGTTATTTTCCTTGTCAAGTTCGTCGGCACTCTCATCATTTTTAAAGTTTTTAAATTGCACTCTTTTAGGGCGATCTCGTACGGATTTATTTACTATACAGCTATTGAAGAGCCAGCAAAAATCATTCTGTAACAAAAATTTTCGAGTTAACCGATATTTTGTAGGTAAAATTTTGTGTTAACCGTACAAACTGTAATTGTAAAATATAAGCATCGATTAAGACCTGAGTCACAATTCGTGTTAACCGTTTTCCTGTTAAATATTTTCCACTCTACATGTGATGACTAAGTGACGGACGCTTAAAAGACATTGATGATTTGATGATTCTTCATTAAAACTATAATTTGACAAAATTTTAAATTAAAAAAAATAATTTTACTAACTAACGTCTTATAACTAATGTGTGTATTACCTATACAAGAAAAACTTTAATTATATTTTCACTCTTACGTATAAGTTTTGTAATCACTGTCATTTTTGTTTTACTTTTACTTTAACTGATAATTATATTTTTACTTTAACTGATACTTTTAAGTGACTTGCTTTTTAATTTTTTAAATGAAAATAATATACAAACTGACTTAATAATCTACAATATGCAACAGAGAAAGCAGAAGATTTTTCATACATTACTTTGCACAGACGCGTGCATTACATACTTTGTAATTACTCCATAACTTTTAACACGAACAATCCGCCGGACCGCGAACCTTTAGCAAGAACGCCAAGTGCCTTCATAGTAAAAAAGGATGCCGACCCTTGTACTAGGTCATAGTTATTCTAATTACGAATCAGATAAAAGAGGGACCTCCCCCCTCCCTCTTCATACCTACGACTTCAGACCACTAAGGAAAGTACAATTTATTTTGTAAACGTATTCATTAACTAAAACGAAATTTATCTAATTTCATTTATATAAATCAAGTTAACTAAAATCACGTTTGAGGTAAAGAAATTTTCCCTGTTTAACGTGAAATTAAATATATTTTGGTTGAATATTGAAAACTATTTAGCTGTGAGGTTGAATACTATTGAGGTGCGAGGTTGAATACTATTGAAACATTGTAGTTCACAAAATAAAAAAATATATTCTTGTAAAAAAAGTTTTGTTATTATTAATAATAATTATAAATACAAGACAAACTGAGCATATATGAATGTATCATTTGATAAGCGGCAACTGTAACTTATTGATAATGTTTCTCATAATAATTTAATAATAAAAGTCAAAATTTCTAAAATAATAGTTTTCCAACCAATAATTTTACGAATAATAAATTACTAATAGAGAACCTGGGTTTTCTTCGCCAGTATATTAAACTGTGAATTGCACCGATTGGACATACTTATCAGGGTAAATACTCGGTGACTTCCTTTTCTAGGTATAAAGCTATCAAATCTTAAATACTACAGTGTGAAACTATTACCTATCACAGTTTTCTCCGACTAAATCTTAGTGTTAGTACTTTAGTGCATTTTATTATTTTATTTCTGAAGTATGGAGTTTATTTGGTTATAATATTTGGTAGTATGGCAGTGTCGCATATAACACGGAGCTGTGGTTAAAAAGAAATTGTAAAACAACCCGTACTATCTAAGAGGAGGGTGGCATTGAATCTAATTCTTTGGCCACAAGTATAGTGCTGTTGTATTAAATACACCGTGAATAGGGTCTACACGGCAGATAAGTTCTAAAATCACAGTCACAGTGCCGTAATCTATCCATAGTATGGATTTAGCCAATAAATACGGATCCGCATAGGCTGAAACACGGCACTGCATTCATAAACCAGAACAAGTTATCACAACTATTAACATAAAACAACTGTAAAACAGCGTCATAACTAGTGACCAATTTATAAAGGCCAAGATAACTCTTACCTTGGTTGGGGTACAAAAGTTCCCAACCGAAAGTTCCAATCGGAAAGTGCTAAGAAAAAACTCCAATATCCGAAAGTTCCAAAAATATATTTTCCCAAAACAACATTAGTTCCAAAATATATAATCATCATAAATTAGTACCAAAATGTTTATAAAATGTGTTTACAAAAATTCTCAGAACTGTAAATTGTAACCGACGGTTTTCAAATATCCGAGTATGTCATCTTCATCAACGAAATCTTGAAAATTGGAAACTATGTTGAATATTCTGTCTTCAATAATTTGATAACGAGGCTCCCAGGTTTTTTGATTTTTTTAGCCTAGAGAAAGTTATTTTAGCATAGCTTCCGTATCCCCTTGTTCCTTTTGTATCTCCGTTAAAAATGCATCTAAACTGGGATGACGCCTTCCAACAACAACTTGAAAACGGTTGTGCCATCCCTCAGAAGAATTGTGTGCCCTCGCGAAATGTTGGAGCACAGCGTCGTATTGATTCCATAACTTTGGAAGATATCGTACTCAATACAGATGATGGCACGTTTTGCAAACTTCGCATAATTTGGACGGGAGGGACCTCAGGATGCTCAGCGGCTTTCCTTTTAATACCGGTCACTAACCTCAAAGCTTCATCCTCTTCTCTATTAGGGGCATGTGAATGATCTTCGAGCGAATGACGACGAATTGAAAGTGTAGCTCCATCACCGTCTGTTATAGCTCGCGCCGAGCACTGACTTTGCCTTTTGCATCTCCAGTAGTGTACCGTTTTGTTATGAGAATGTTTATAAAATAAAAATCCATCTCTGTGTAAATAAGTTGCCCTTCCAGATTTTATTATTTCAGCCATAATGTGTAAAAGCGGTGTACAAATAATTTATTACTTATAACACCACATAAATTGTAGCTTCTAACCAACCTCAAATTTTGCAATTAAGTTTACAAGTAATTTTGCTTTTGTTCACGAGTAACAGTCTAAAAGACTATTATCAATTATACAGTATATCAAATCCTATAGATGAGATACATTTCAACGCATTTACTAAAAAAACGTCTGGTTTCCGGGATCATGGGCCTGCGCGAATTATAAGAAGCTGAGATTGTGCCTCTTGTAGTTTATTAGACAGTTTCGATCACCTAGGAACTGTTTTAATTGAAACACTAGCACCCGATGATAGCCCAATGAGTTGCTTTGGTTGGATTATCGAATACTGTGAAACGCTCTTGTAACGTTTGGTGCAATTTGTAAATTTCCGGCTGAAGACGATTACAGTAGTAGGAATATTCATTATTGCGGTGTTCACGGAGAGCAAGAATGAACTACTCACTCATCTTCACAGGCACAGCAAAATACTGGCCGTCGAATTCAGCAAATATTACTAACTTACGTTAGATTTGTTTGTAACAAAAAAAGGTTCTCTATGGATCAAGCATTAATCTCTCTTCAGATTACTTCCTATAATCGCAGTCATCAGCTCTACAGTCATTTTAGATACCCCAATTTCAAATCGCAAAACGTACCGAGATGAATACAGAAACATAACAGTCTGCAACATAAATTTAAATACAAGTGTAAAGACATCGGAAAAATTTGATAAGGCTATGGTGCATTCAGTAACCGTGTTTGCAAACGGCTGCGAGAACCTCAAAAACTTGCTCCCTCCAGAAATCAAACTACTGAAAAAACAATGTGAACACCTAAATGGAATAGAACGCACATGTCAGCGGACAAGACCAAATATACAATTACCAGAGTAACAAACTTGAAACGAAACTTAAAGAAACGCGGGGAGAATCGTTTTAAAAAAAATGTAGTTATCGTAGGTATGATTTTACATTTAGAAATCTATGAAGAACTTTAAACTCTAAAGTCACGTCATTTACAATAAGAAAAACTGCATCTGAACCCATGGACAACAAACAATAAAGAGAAAGCCGAAATCCTTGCGGAACATTTTTGGTAATATATTTACACCGCATAGCCATCAACATAATAGTAGGCCTATATTAGAACCACACCACAGCTGATTCGCCAGGTCAAATGAAACGAAATATGTTATCAAACTAGTAAACATAAAAAAGTCACCAGACCCGACCATATAATGGTAAGAGTAAACAAAGAATTCACAATAAAAAGAATCGTTTTTACTAATATACTTATTAATGACATAATGACTAAGTTATTAGCGAAAAATTTAAAACTGTCCCACCTCACACGCTAACTAAACCAGATCTTTTACGACTAAAAAAATACTTCAAGCTAATCATCCTACAAAGGCAACATCAATGTTATACAAATTATTAACAAAATTAATATTCTGTAAATCAAGGAACACCTAGAAGAGGACGAACGGTTACCATACAAATGAAATATTTTATTTATATCCAAGAAAACAGGAGAAAGGCTAGTGAAATGAGATTTTGACATGATAATGTCTTATGGCTGGGGGTCATTTGAAAATTTCTGTAACGCATCACGCTGCATGACGTCATCATTTACCAGCCGGGAATCGTTAACTAAAACCGCGACCGCTAACGTGCTAACGTCCGTCGCAGATTAAAGACCTAACAAGCAAACAACACTGCATAGCTGTAGATAGGTATGTAACCAATCAGTCAGTCAGTAACCATAATAATGTTGCGTTTAGCTGGCGGCTGAAAGACATTATCATGCTCTTAAGCTTTTACCATTTGGTAAACGGTACTTTACATTTTTACGATCAGTATTAGGAGTATCACGGAGGGACCGGCTAAGAAATTATGATATAAGGAACATCCTTGGGATATTTAACCTAAACGAAAGGATACACCAATACAGACAGGATTGAACAGACCGTGTTGAAAGAACGCATAAGAACAGGATACCAAAAAACATTTTGGTTTTAATCCGAAAGGACGGCAGAATATTGGACGACCAAAGAAGAGATTGTCGGACCAAGGAGTGTGCAACGGATCGTAAGGTCCACATCCTGAAGAAAATGAAGAAGAAGACGACGACGAAGAAGAAGAAAACAGTAGAACTACAAGACAAGGCAGTGATCTTGGTACATATGAGTGGATTTGTACAATACTACAGTAACTATGGATTTTCTGTTTGTTACTCACCAAACGAAACAACCTAACAACAAAGAATTTACAACCTAACTACGTTTACAAACACTGTTTTAAGAATATAAAATATATGCAATCCCAAAAATGAGACATTGGCCATTAATGGGTTAATGATTTTCGTCTACATTAATACGCTTGACAGTTTGTTGAACACGTTTTTCAGTTACAGTTAAGTGAAACGTAATATTATTCAGCTGCAGAGTATTAGGCCTACATATACCCAACCCGTACAAACCGATGCGTACGGGTCCACGCTGGATTTGGACATCACTGGATACAGTGGCGTACCTATAGTGTGTATACATCTGGTTGACCGATGGGCCCGGGTCTACCTGCGGCCACGGTATAATCCCTTCCCGCCTCGGACTGGGCTGCAGCTGTCTCGGCAATGAGTCACCTACTGGTTATGTTCCTACGAGGCTACACTTTTTTTTACAAAGCATAATTTGATATTTTTTAATAAATATTTGGAACCTACTAAAAAAATAATGAAAAATGATACCAAACTCGACTATATTATGTTTTAAAATTAACCTCTAATATAGGCTAATTATGAAATCTATTTTTGTCCACTGACTTTGTCAAACATTTTAAATAATTACATACATAATTTTACGTTTGTTTATGAATATTTGGAATATGCTTGGAAAACTACTGGAAAAAGACACAAACATTGACTGTACAATGTTTTATTAAGCATGCGTGTAAATTTAAATAACAGTTGACTAATTAAACGTTCTATAGGCAATCTTTGAAAAATAAAAACTGGGATAGAATTTTTAAAGTAACAATTACAGTAACAATCAAAAGAACAATTATACAATTAAAATACTATATGGGAAGATTAACAAATCTTCAGTGATGCAAAATAACTTCTGATCGATTCATTCTAATGATATCCGTGTCCCCTCTGCAAGAAAAAAATTAAGATTTTAACTTTAGCATACACAAACTAACATAACAATAAATGTTAGTGAACCAATTTTCTAGCTTTTTTAATACGTTTTACTGAATTAAAATAATAAGTTTTATCAAATTAAAATAACTTACTTATTCAAGCTGAGATACTCCCAAGTCGTCTTCCTCCTCACTGTCCCAGTTGCTGTCATCTTCGTCCGAGTCCCCTGGGGCCAGATTTATTATGAGCTCCTGCACACTGGTGTCATCGAGGCCTTCACTTAGCCAATCATTGTCCATTTCTTTCTTAACATGATCGACACATTTTTTCCACGTATCGGGGGGAAACGAGTTCACCGCCTCCAGGAACAGTTTTTGTACGTCTTTCAACTTGAATGTCGTGTTCCGTGATGTTACATGTCGCTTCAAGTGTCCCCATACCATTTCAATTGGGTTATAATGACAATGGTAGGGTGGGAGCCTTATAACCTTAAACCCCAGGTCAGAAGCTTTTTTATCAATGACATAAGATGTAAGTTGAGGCTTGTGTAGTTTGACTAGACTGTACAGCTCAGGCTTGCGCATATCTGGCGAAAATGTAATTCCACGTTCCCCCAACCAGTCAATGTATTCCCCTTTTCTTCAGGATGTTGTTGGCGCTGGATTTTCCACCCGAGAATGGTACGGTGCGTTATCCATCACTATTGTGGAGCCGGCTGGGATTGATTTTAATAAAATTTCAAAACACCATCCTTCAAAAACCTCGTGGTTCATTTCCTCATGAAAATCTACAGTCTTTTTTGATTCAAATATCAAAGGTGGCGAGTTTATCCAACCAGTGACACCTCCTTCGTGGCAAATGATCAGTCTCTTTCCTTTTCCCAATGGCGCATCTACATTACAATTTACATTATCGTCCGTCCAGCCCACTTCCTTTGATGTGTTGGCGTTAAGCTTCGTCAAGAAAAACTACAGATTTCATACCTATATTTTTAATTTTTCTTAAAAACCTACATCTCGCCAAAGCAATAGACGGTTTTTCCATTAATAATTTCCTTTTGTTCAATGTTTTCCATCGGAAACCGAGGCTTTCAACACTTTTGATAAAGTTCTGATACAACCATTGAAGAGATTTGCCTCACGAAGTGTGACCTGAAGCTTCCGGAGCGTTGGGACTTCTCGACGTTTGTAATAATTAACTACATGACGCCGAATCGCAGTCTTGTCAAAATCGTCAACCTGAGATATCAACGACTGTTTTTGTTTTTTCCTTTTAGGAGTATGAAGAACAGGAATGACAGATAAAGGTGTCAAAGGGCTATCATTAGCATTACCTACTGGTACTTCGGTTTCAGGCACAATTGTAGTCACTTCAGGAAAGTTACTGTCCAGTTCCTCGTCATTACGGTGCGATGTGTCACTCACACTTCTTAATTCCGCCTTTATTCTCCTCACTGTCCGTATTGACACTTGACATGCTTCAGACACTCTTTCTAACACTTTTTTCACATCTCTTAGTGGCCCTTTGTTATCACGTTCACGCTCAAAATACTGCACGACCGACGCAATAATAGTTCGAGCTTGAGAGTGATACACTGTACCCCGTTTCTCTGAGGGAGGCATTATAAAAGATCAACAAGTAAATCACACTAGTTAATAAAAAACACTAAACCTTAATAAATAAATCCCCACATTAGCACAGTCAACACACAACACAAGGTAAGTACGCACGACGTTCCTCCACTGTCACTCACTCAACTCTGGCCACATTTTGTAGTTCACAAAAGAAATCTTACTTACTCATTCTTCTCAGAATTAGTATTAGTCACCAAAACAAGTTCCCAGTTTGAATCTTACATGTTGCCATAATCATATTAAATGTTATGATACCATAGTCGAGTTTGGTATCATTTTTCATTATTTTTTTAGTAGGTTCCAAATATTTATTAAAAAATATCAAATTATACTTTGTAAAAAAAAGTGTAGCCTCGTAGGAACATAACCAGTAAGTGACTCATTGCCGAGACAGCTGCAGCCCAGTCCGAGGCGGGAAGGGATTATACCGTGGCCGCAGGTAGACCCGGGCCCATCGGTCAACCAGATGTATACACACTATAGGCCACTGGAGGCCCGGGGCGGTTTTCTTTCTGAGGGCCCCCTCCCATAAGACGGGTGTTTATAATCCAGTTTATCTCTAAGTAATACATAGCAAAAACAAACACTTTACTGTTATATATTTATTGCCTAATTACTATATTGATACATCTAGTTGGGAAACTTTATAAGAAGCTGTAGTGATGTTTCTAATTAAAATCCACTTTCATATTGTAAATACAAAGTTCTAGATAATAGAAGTAGTATTATTTATAGACTCAGGCAATATGTGATACACGTTTTTGTGAACTCGTTCGTTCGAGTAACTGACCCGATTTCCGCGCTCCGAAATTCTGATGAGAATTCGGTAAAAAGTCTGATGAGAGATTTTAAATAAATTGTTGGGGTCCTGAAATGTTAAATATTTTTCACTGGTGTAATCCCTGTTAGCGTAGCGTATATTATCGCCCGGTATTTCACTCCGCCGTTTTACGTTTTCGTGCCGAGGCACGGCCTTCTTGAGTCGCTGCCGCTGCCGTTGACGTCCGTGCTGTTTGGGGTTCAATTTGCGACTTCCAACTGCGTGATGAGGCATTAACGCCAGGCACAACTGACACTTCTTTTTTTGTATGAATATATTTCGTCGTCGTCGCCGTCGTCATTCTTTACGGCTAGGCTAGTAGCCTGTTCCAGTCTCAATGGAAGTCATCCAACCATCGTTTAGGGGGTATTCCCACACTTCTCTTCCCCCTTGGATGATAGTCAAGGGCTCTTCTTGAAAATGTTGTTGGATCCATTCTCTCTACGTGTAACCACCACTCCGTTTTGTACCGGGAGATTTTCTCATTTAAACTTTCAGCTATGCCTAGCTCCATTCTAATATGATAATTTCTCATAATATCTCTTCTGGTACAACCCTTTACAGCCCTCAAAAACCTCATTTCCGCTCCTTATATTCTACATGTATCTTTGGCCTTTCTAATCCAAGTCTCACTACTATACAGTAGTTGAATTGTGGCCATTATATTACAATATTTCAATTGGTCTCTTTCCTAGTTTTCTTCTTTAATTATGAATATATTACTAATAATAAATAAACATACCTTTATAAGATTTTTTTTTTAATAACTGTAAACACTCTATGAGGTAGGGTTGTAAGGTATGTTTCAAAATAATATGAAAAAAATCTTTGGAATCGATCGATTAAATCCTGGCCCTCATCTAGTGTTGCGTTTCAGAACGTGACAAACAAATTAAAAAAATTACCAAAACAACTTAATTTTCCAAATCTGGAGACCCCTACTAAGTGGGGTTCGGGGCGGTCCGCTCCCCGCCACCCTTTAGTCCGCTACTGACTGGGATATCTTACCAACTGTGTATGTTTATCCCACAACGCTTAGTAAATCAATAGTTGTAAAATTTAAAGAAAATATCTACGTATATTTCTGTGTGTCGTAATCACTCCGTTATTTAGTTTTCCCTAAATTTCTTTTCCTTTTTTTTTGTAACGTGTGTTTCTGACCATGAGAAAGTCGTACCATCAGAATTTGGGCCAAGTTGTAGGACAAAAAAACTATAACTTCTACCAGACCCTACAAACACACACTGCGTTGTTCTTTTCAACAATATTATAGTTGAGTTTCGTCCATTCGTAATAATCAATATCATCACTTAACTGGATTAACAAATTTTCCATTTAACACTTCCGATTAACAATTGAACAGTCGTTTGTAAAGCGTTCTAAATTTGTTAAAATCAACATTGATTTAAGAAATAAACGGTCCTGTCAAAAGTTCCATTGAATTTGTCTTTACAAAAGCTCGTAAATACACTGATCTGAATCGAGATGGGAACGTGGAGGATTCTTCACACCTTTCAGTTACTTAACCCCCGTCGCTGTCGCTGACAAAATCTGAAAAAAGTCCATATACCTTATAAAATTGCACACAGCTGACGCATCGACTAATTTCGCTTTTTTTAGTTATTTTCCCCAAGGACTGTAGAACTGTAGATTTCTGCTCCCGGAAAAGAACAAAACACTAATACTTGGAGTCTGAAGGAGAGATCAGTAAAGTGGGGCAATAGAACGAGTACTCTTCTGAATTTCAGATAACGTTCCAGCCTACTATACCGTGGACCGGCTTTCACTACAACGCTGCAGCATTTCCCGGGGCAAACTTTTCAACCTGTCTAAGAAAACTGGTAGACAGTTCACGTTCGAGACAAGGAAATTCCGGTTTTAACCAATGCCTCGCTGTTACAACTACTATAATCGAACAGTCTAAAGAAGTTATATAATTAATCAAAATTTACCTTGACGAGAAATAACTACTTTTGGAAAAAGTATTTAAAATATATATATATATATATATATATATATATATATTTATACTCCCTACAATGATTTCTTTAGTTTTAGTTTATAATGAAAAAATGTTAATGCTTTGCTTTTTTTTAATTTAAAAAAATAATCTGATGTCCCCTTTTATAGCCATTTTTGTGTTGTAATAAATTCTTTGTATTAACTTGAACTAGCGTCTACCTGTACGCTTTCCTATCAGATGTGCAAGTAGCACAATGGTGGGGAGGACAACACCGTCTCTGTATCTGCTGACACTAGCGCCGTTTTGGCGCGACTTGATATCAGTTTGGTTCAGCTATAGATT